>MU228360.1:439771-490861 GCA_018584345.1 Thuja plicata | reverse complement strand
ATACTCTCTCTCTCTCTCTCTCTCTCTCTCTCTCTCTCTCTCTCTCTCTCTCTCTCTCTCTCTCTCCAAAAAGATCTGATAATATGAATAATTTCTCTCCCTTTGACAACAATGCTAAACAAATATTTTACAAATATATGACATTCATGTCAAACAATCATTTTTTCTCCATCCATAATATATTCCTTGAATTTCCCTTATCCTTCAGCAATATGTCAATATGCTCTGGTGTTTGGTGCTGATATATACCTGTCTGTATATAGATGTAGCTTTGAAGTTCATCTCTTTTCTTGAATCAACATTAACGATATTCTGATAATATGTAGGTTGATGAAGCCTTTAGTCATTTTACTTACTGGTAGACAAGGGTTTAACCCCTAGTCTCTTTCTTAAGTACTCAAATGTATCCTTGGGCAGTGGCTTGGTGAAGATATCAACTAATTGTTCTTTGGATTGCACATACTCAAGTGTCACTTCATTTTATTGAACTTATTCTCTCAAATAATGATACTTGATAGCAATGTGTTTAGTGTTAGCATGCATGACTGGATTATTGGAAATATTTATTGCACTGGTGTTATCATGATAGATAATCACTATTTTTAGGATCTTCATATGCATGCCTTCCAGTAACTATTTGATGCATGCAATATTTGAGTGATTTGCAGCAGCAACAACATACTCTTCTTCTGCACTAGACTGAGAGATGCATCCTTGCTTCTTTCTTATCCATGTTACAAGTCTGACACCCATAAAGAATGCTCCTCTAGTTGTGCTCTTCCGGTCATCAAGATTTCTAGCCCAATCAGTGTCGGTAAACACCTTAAGTTCAAATTTGCCTTCTCTTCTATGCCATAAGCCATATTCCTCAGTATTCTTTAGATATCTTAAAATCCTTTTCACAGTAGTCATATGTGATTCCATGGGGTTAGAAAAAAATTTAGGAACAATTCCAACTGCATGTGCAATATCTAGTCTAGTGTGTACAACATACATGATTTTTCCAATCATTGATCTGTACAAAGTTTGATTTAACTCTGTTGTCTTTTCTTCCTTTTTTAACTTACATCTAGTAGCCATCGGTATTCCAACTAGTTTAGAATCTTCCATCTTGAATATCTTTAGGACCTCTTTAATGTATTTGGACTGTGTAATGAAAATACCTTCACTTTGTTGAATGATCTGTAGACCAAGAAATAACTTGATCTCTCCAAACATACACATCTCAAACTCTTTTCTCATCTCATTAGCAAATGATTTGCATAGCATATCATTGCCTCCAAATATGATGTCATCAACAAATATTTCAGCAATCAAAGTGTTAGCATCAGTATCTTCCTTCAAATAAAGATTATTATTTTCACTAGTCCTTACAAATCCAATACTTATAAGATAGGAATGAAGTCATTCATACTAGGCTCTAGGAGCTTGTTTCAATCCATAAAAGGCTTAATGAAGTCTACATACCATGTCTCTCTTGTCTAGATCTACAAACCCTTCTGGTTGCTCAATTTATACTTCTTCTTCAAGTATTCCATTTAGGACTGCTGACTTGACATCCATCTGGTATACCTTGAATCCTTTGAATGCAGCATAAGAAAGTAGTATTCTTACACCTTCTAGCCTAGCAATGGGTACAAAGGTTTCTCTATAGTCAATACCTTCCTCTTGTGCATACCCCTTGCATACTAGTCTTTCTTTGTTTCTTGCGACTTTTCCATTCTCATTTATCTTATTCTTGAATATCCATTTAGTACCAATGACATTCTTGTTATTTTCTCTTGGCACAAGTGACCATGTCTTGTTCTTTTCAATCTACTCAATCACATCATTCATAATACTTATCCATTCTTCATTATCAAGTGTAGCATTGACAAATTTTGGTTCAAACTCACAAATTAAACAATTTGAGTTTAATGACTTACTTCTTGTTCTTGTACCATCTTTCTTATCTTCTATGATCTAGATCTCTGGATGGTTCCTTCTTACATATCTTGCAAGTATAGGTACAACTCTTTGTCTATCATCTTGATCATCATTTTTTCCTTCATTTTAATCTTCATCACCTTGCACATTATTTTGATCATTATCCTGACCATCAGTATTTGCAGCCTGACCGTCGGTTACAACATTCTATTTCTCGGGAATTAAGCACTATTGCTTGGATAGAGTGTTGGGTTCTTCATAGTATACAAACTTGTTGTAGTCCTCTAGTTCTTTTGTTCTTTCCAAATCATTATTTTCTGCAAATTCATCTATCTTTACATTTTCACTTTCAACAATGTTTTTAGAGGCCTTAATAAGACATTTATAAGCCTTGCTTTTGGTGGAATACCCTAGAAAGATACCTTCATCACCCTTGGCATCAAGTTTTCCATTTCTATCATCCTTTAAGATATAACATTGACTACCAAAGATTTTGAAGTAACTTACATTAGGTGTTTTACCATACCATATATCTCATAAGGTGACTTCTTTATGTCCTTCTTCAATTGTACCCTATTTAATGTGTAGACAGCAGTACTGACAGCTTCCCTCCAGAAGATTTGGGTGATGCTTTTCTCTATCATCAGTATTCTAGCACAATCAACTTTGATATATTCCTTCTCTCAGCAATCCCATTTTGTTGTGGTGTTCTTGGTGTAGAAACCTATCTTTTATACCATGCTCATTATAGAAATTAGTGAGTTCATCTGCTATAAACTTTCCTCCTCTATCTGATCTCAAGCATTTCAAATCCTTACTTCTTTGTTTTTCTACCATATCATTATACCATTTAAACATCTTGAATGCTTCAGATTTATATTTTAGAAACATAACTGTCATCATTCTAGAGTAATCATCAACAAAGAGAATAAAATATCTATCTCCATAATAACTCTTTGTCCTCATTGGCCCACATAGATCAGTATGGACTAATTCTAGAATATCATCAGATGTATGGGTTCTACTTTTGAAACTAGACTTTGTCATTTTACCTTTTTGACAATCCTTGCACATGATGTTGTTAGGCTTTGTCATTGTTGGTAAGTCTCTTACATTTCTCCTTCTACTTATTTTCATCATGTTATCAAAATTCAATGATCTTTTATACCACAACCATATGTCTTCGTTACTAGTCATTAAGCTAGTGGTTTTAGTATCATTCAAATAGAATAAGTTACCTTTTGTCTATTCACTGGTACAATCAATCTTCCTAATTAATTGAAGATATTTTCCTTCTTATTCTCAAATGCTACTTTGTGACCTGAATTATTCAACTGAAAAACACTCAACAAATTATAATTCAATCCTTTTACCCAATAAGCATTTTACAATTTAATCAGGTTATTCAATATTATAGTTCCTTTACCTTCAACTGGACAAGGAGTATCATTACCCATTCTTATTGTACCACCATTATAATACTCAAAAGTGTTAAAATTTTCTCTGTCACTGGTCATGTGGTAAGTGCACCCACTATCTATAATTGAGATGTCATTCTTGCTAACCTTAGATATGAGTGCAGTTTCTACATACCTGTCATCTTCATCTAAATCATCTTTTACAGCCACAAACACCATCTCAATGTCTTCATTAGGTTCGGTGTCAATATCTTCATCTTTGCAAGCAGCTAGGTAGCTGGCTTTCTTGCCTTTGTCCTTTTAGTCTCGGGTATATCTTTTTTCTGATTGTTGGTAACTTTTGTAATCCTTGTTATCACCTCTGTCAAATTTCTTCTCAAAAGATCTGTCATTAACTCTATCATTTTTAATTCTGTTAGGACATCCTGCATCAAAGTGTCCAATCTCTTTACAATTAAAACATACATGTGGTAACTTTCCTTTGTATTTACCTTTGCCTCTCTACATTCTTCTAGCCATATGTGCTTCTATTTCATCTAGATCTTCTTGTTCACATTCACTTTCACTATCTCTTCTAGATGTGTGTCTATGACTTCATTTGCTTATTCTCATAGAACACTTAAATGCAGACTCTAAGTTTGGTAAGACACAATTATCAAAGTTATTCATCTCAAATGAAATCATTCTACCAATTAAACTATTAAGAGTAACTGTATTGTTCGCTACTACTCTCATTTATTGAATGGAAGAAACTCTTATAGCATATACAAGTAGTAAGTTTCTTAAGATTTTACTTACCACTGTCTCCTCTTCAAGTGTACCTCCAACTCCTCATATAGCTTTGACTACTTATTTGATTCTTATGTTGTATTGTGTGATGTTTTCTCCTTCTTACATGCTGAGATCATCAAAATTTCCTCTAAGGCTTTCTACCTTGGCTCTCAGAAAATTTGTATCACCTCCATGTACAAGCTTTAGTTTGTCCCACATCTTCGTTGTAATTTTGTAATCTTTGACATCTTCAAATTCAGCATCACAGAGTGAGGAAGAAACCTCTATGACCATGTAGTTGTGCTCATGCTTCTCTCTCAATTGATCTACTATTAATATTCCAGTGGGAAACACATATTAAGTATCTAGAAATTGAGTAACATCATTACCAATACCTGAGAAGTGGAGTCTTATCCTACTTTTCCATGAAGAAAAGTTATCTTTGTTCAACTTGGGCACATCTCATATGTTCATCTTGTAATCTTGACTTAGGTCTTGAAACCTTCCTTTCTAAGCACACAAGCTCTGATACCAATTGTCAGTAATAACTAAGAGGGGGGGTGAATCAATGTCTTCAAAAATTTATCCTTCAAACTTAACCACCAATCAATAAACCTTAGATTATTAAGTATCTACAAGATGCATGCCATGAAATACTACTAATGATTAACTTTCTATGAGTTTTCTCTGTCAATCCTTATTCTTTATTGATTACCGATAAGTAGTATAACTATTTACCAAAACTCAGTAAATAAGCAGAGTATACCGATCAATCTAGAGTTAGCTATGTAAGTTACAAAATAGTAAAGAAATGAATCATACATACATAACACAAGAATTTTTAACATGGAAACCCTGTTAAGGGAAAAACCACTGGGACTGGTACCCCAAATTTTCACTCTTCTGAAGTGAGCCCTGTTAGGAGCCAACCCTATTCAAGGTTACAAACACACTGTGAAGTGCAACCTTGTTAGAGGATTTTATACATAGAGGTTGTCACTTAGTATCAGGCATCTATTGCTACCATCCTTGAATCTACCTCCTTCTTAGACTGTCAACAGGTATCGGGCAAGTCCAATGCTACTTTCATGAATGAACCTTTTTGGCACTCCTTGAGATGTACCTCAGTATATAGAAGATTGTTAAGTCTTGCTTGGTTAAGAGACTTGATGCTTCAATGGTTAAACGGAAACACTATGAACTTTTCATATTGCAACTTTGAATTGCAGATTTTCAGATCTATTTAAGTACATTACCTCTCTGACCAATGTATCAATTCAATCCTTGTGCTCCATACTTTCTCCTCTGTGATGTTGTGCTCATTGTTTGTCGATGTCTACATAATTCCTTAGCTCTTCCTTCACCTTGTTTGATCAGGACTGCATGAATTTGTTATTCATCAGTTTCTCTTCAACATCCTCTTTCTATTCACTCTCCTTAATCCCATTTGTAAATGAATTAAGATTGTCTCTTATATAGATATGATATTCATTATTTCTTGATTCTTGATTCTTGGCGTGAAAAAAAATCCATCCAATTAGATTTAAAGCATAACTCTTGATTTGTCTCATAGATATCTTATTACCAACTATACAAATCATCTTTAAATCAATCACTTATCTCTGGTCAAATAAAATAAAGTAGACAACTAGTTAAGTCTATTTTTAGCTCTGCAAGCTAGATATTTTGTCATTTTCTAAACTCTCTATTCCGTCAGTCACCACTATAGTTAGTTGTCGATTACAACTGACAGTTCCATCGATGAGACTTTAGTTAGCTTTGTGATCTCCATCCATTGGGCATTTAAGTCTATTTTTAGCTCTGCAAGCTAGATATTTTATCATTTTCTGAACTCTTTGTTCCGTGGGTTACCACTATAGTTAGTTGTCGGTGACAACTGATAGTTCCATCGATGAGACTTTAGTTAGCTTTGTGATCTCCATCCATTGGGCATCATTAGAATTTTACTCATCGGGAAACCTTCTGACTTTGCTCATCGGGCATCATTCTGGTTTTTCTTCGTCGGGCATCACTACACTTCTGATCTTTGGGTATCACTGTGACTATTCTTCTTTTCTCTGACCATCGATGTGCACTATGTTAGTGTTGTTTGTCACTTAGTGAATATTTGAATTTTATGCATTGCTAAAAGAATAACCTTTGTTCCTTTGATTCTCTAAATTCTTTGGCATTATGTACATGACCATATAGATGATATCAATTTGACATCAATGAAAATACAATACATTAACTGATTTAATGCATTGCATTATCTTCAACTTAACATTGTCAAACATTCAATCAGTTACATGTCATCAGGATTGCTCTGTTAAACCTTCTTCTTTGTGTTTAACAATAACCATTCATCTATTTAGAAAAATACAGTAAATATGCAATGTATACCGATATATCTAGAATGAATTATGTAAGATACAAAATAGTAAAGAAATGAATCTTACACACATAACACATGGATTTTAACATGTAAACCCTATTAAGAGAAAAAACCACTGGGGCCGTGTTATGCCCTACATACCTATCCCTACATTTTGTGTGCAAAATGTTGGGTCCCTTCTTTTCACTTTTGCTCTTGCCTTGTTTATTTCATTTTTTTTATTGTTTTCCCTCCTCCTTTCTTTCGTGAGGCTTGTTTTTCTTTTTATCTTTTTATTTTCTTGTTTCTCCGGGACCCAGTCTCGGAGTATGGTCTTTCTAGAGCTTGATCCCAGAGTCTGGAATTCTCCGCCATGATGTCTTCTTTTTGCGAGAAGGTATGGTTACATGGAATCCTCAGGCCCGGAGTCTAAGGCTTGCTTGTTCTAGATTTTGTGGAAAGGTACCACACCTTTTTACCCTAAGGGTGTAAATTGAAGTTACCTGTCATTTTCACATTTACTGCAATCAAAACCTAAGGTGATTTACCAGAGCAATTGAGGAAAATTTGAAGCGTTTAAGTGTTGATTGTTCAGGTGATTAGTAGTAATCAAAAATGTTTAGCAGGTGATTCACTGTGTTTCCTCATAGTGTTTGAAGGGTAGCTTGTTGCAGGAATTCAGCATTCATCATCCCTGCATCTCTCGTGCTCTAGGTAAGTCTTTGGCATTTGTTCCGTAGTTTCCGGTTCTCTATTTTTTGTTGGTTTTGGCTTCATTTTCTTGCTATTTTGTTGGCTTCTCATTTTGTTTGGGTTTTCCATTTCTAGTTTTGTCTTTTGGTCACCTCCCATTGGCAGGTTGGCACTGGAAGAGGGTCATCTGCCCTCTGTGTAGTTGTACTTTAGGCTGGTTTCCTACATGGTTGTATTTTGTGTAGCTATTTTGTACATTATGTAAGTATCTGTAAACAATGTGTATATGTTTCAGCCCTCGGCCCTCAGTATTTTGTTGTATTTTTTATGTATATCCTTTCAGTATCATGTCAAGCTCACCTTGCCCTTGCCCATATTTTCCCCAAATCCATGAGCTCACCTTCTTGATGGAATACCACCTGATTTAGACTCAGCTCCATGCTGGTTTGAACCATGGCAATTTTCTCTCTCCTCCATTGAGTTAGTCTTAATGGAGAATTTATTTCCCATGCATGCATTCAAGTCTAGCCAAGTGGCTTCTACTTCGCGCATGTCCAGATAGTTGTCAGCGTTGTCGCCATAACTCCTATTTACTACATGGGCATGTGACATCCATGTTAGCCTAGTACAGCTCATCTTCCAGCCATGTCACCCAATGGTCATTTTTGGGATTGTGTGTTTTATCTCCCTACTTGGTTCTTGTTTCGCTAGTATCATGTGTGCTAGAATCCCCAGAGCCCTGGATGTTGGTCAGTTTCATCAATTCTCATTATAAGCACAACTTTCCTGGGATTTGACAAACTAACCCTTGCAGGTGCAGATGTGATGGTAAGATTTCTAGACCCCAGAGTAGCATTCTATCTTATATAAATTATGGCCATCATCTTGCCTTGTAGGTTTCCATATTGTAATTCATTAATCATGTTAGAGGCATCCGCATCCTCTCCACCTGAGAGTCTAGATCTCCCAACCACGATAGTCACCAGGGTGGCTATTAGAACTAATATCGAGAGGGCCCTAGAAAAGCTTCCCCTTACCATGATGTATTTGAAGGAAAACACAATCACAGGTTTGAAGATTGAGTCTAGTGTTCAATTTATCACCGACACCAGTATTGAAATGTGGGCAGAAATGTAGGCCCTGGTGAAAATAATGTTTATTCAACGAATGGTCGGAGACCCATTGGCCATCAATGTCAGCAATTCTAGAATTTTGAAGGCTTCTTGTTGACCGTGTTTCATGCAAGCCCCAAAACTTATTCTTACTCTGGCCACACACTACAACTCATCTGTCTGGGCTGTCATGCTCGCTGCCTCGGTCCCGACCGGGTACCCAACTCCAATGGTATCTTTGGATGCTGCAACTTTTCAAGCTAGTTTGGGAATTCCCTAGTTTGATAACATGGACATTGTCACCTGACACCAGGCACTGTAAGAAATTATAGATTTGGAGCAGATGGCTCGGCAATATCTAAACAATAATTGGCTGAAGATGCCAAAGAAAGATTCCAAAAGGATGAAGCAGGAAATCCCTTGATTAGAATTCAAGGAAAGCATATATATGGGGATTATAGCATTGTGTAGGATCTTTGGACAACCCCATGCCTGGGAATTCTCGACATGGATGTACTACTTCTTTCTCGGTATCTCTTCTGGCAAGAAATACTTTGATTAGGCCACCATCATCTCAAATCACATGGATTCCCAACTCCTCCAGGTCCCTCAGACCTCTAAATTCTACCTAACATCCTATTTTCTCTGGGCTCTAGCACAACAATGATCTGCCACAAATGGGCTACTCACAGTAGGCATGCTAGGGGTCGGTCTGTGCTAAAAGGCTCCCTGGGATTATTTCCCACAAATCCAATGGGAGGCTAGTTTCCTCATTTTCTGCCGAGTAAATGATGCCTTCATTAACTACAATCTCCTCACACTTACCAGGGATGCCGAGTACCACCTCTCTAAGGAGGTAATGGATCTGGTCAGAAGTTATGGCCACTACTACATTCAGTTCCAGCAACACACTTATATTCGGATAACTGGCTTCTCCGGGAAACCCTATTTGTTGCCCAAGCACTGTGGGAACAAAATAATTCTTTTGGAATATTGCCAAAAAAATTTGGAATTGCATGCCCTCTACATGGTGAAGAAGGTAATAAATGTTCCATTCCCAATCACCTATGGGAATTACTGGTATAGTCTGACCGTGGCAAGAGAGGTAGATAGCGAACTTAAAAGCTTCAGCCTAGGTGAATTCTATCTGGAGCAAAAAAAAATTTACCCGCTAGAAAAAATAGCAATGGCACTTCTTCGGGTATTAGAGTGCCATGCATTCGACATGGAGGATTTTTGGGAAGATTTCCAAGATGATTTTGAATTTCGGAGCCGGCACTTCATTCAGATGACAATGGGGATGATGCTAAGGTTGAAGCTTCAAAAATTCCCGGATGACTTCTCGGACACCAGGTCCAAAATAGACCTGCAATACAAGGAAAAGGAAGTAGACAAGATGGCCCTCCCTCCAATAGACTGGAACACTCAAGAAGGTCTCACAATTGAGGATCTCACCCATGACATGGTCGAACACAGCCATGCATATTTTAAGAAGGCATGCCCAAGGAGCACACACAAAGTTGTCCCGTTTGTACAGGGCTCAACTTCTGAGGGGAGGGAATAGTCCAGACTAGCCAGGACTAGTGCCTCCATGATCATTTGTTTAATCTAGATGAACATGCACTCCAGAGGAATATGTCATGGGAAAGTTTGACAAGCTAATGGAGTCTTGGTATGGATCCTCAGAGGGGATAGATAGAGAAAAAATGATACGAATAACTTGCATGGTGCTCAAAGGCCATGACACATCAAAGATGGCTGCATAATTCAAAGCAAATGTTCCAAGTTTGGGTGAACATGTAGATGTGGCCAAGTACTACCAGGCTAGCCTCAAAGACATTGATGAAGATGAGATTGCCCAACTCCTATAGACCTTCAATGATACCAAGGAAAAATAAAATTCTCTGGGCTCCCGAGATGATTGTCACGAGATGTATTTTGTATTTATTCATTCTTTAGGGAGCATAAGCTTTCGGATCTCAGAGTCTCAGATCTCACAATTTTGTATTCTTTCAGTGACCAGTGTATCGGTTCCCAAAGCCGAGTGGCCACTATCAGATGGTTAATAAAAATGTCAAAAAGTAGGTAACCACAATAAAGCGCATTAGCTTAGGGGATGATTTTGATAGGTGGTATTCCCAAGGTGCCACTCCAATGTAACACCTAGCACATCAAAGACAGTGAGCCACCCTCCCATTTATGAGGCATGTAGCCTTAATCCCTGGGGGATCAGATTTCTTATTTTCTCCTCATGGCTCTCTTCTCGAGGATGATTCTTCCACTCCACTTTTCCTATCTCATTTTTCTGACATGTCAGACCTTCTCCATCTCGAGGTCTTTTGTAACATGGCACAGGTAGTACTAGCCACCAGAAATAGTATTATATTGTTAAGTGTAAAATAAGTTAGGTTAGTTTTAGATCAAAACTTGTGTATAAATAATAAGTCTGACCTCATTCCAAGGGTGGGAAAAATTGATGATTTTACATTCCATAGCTAATAGCATTTCAGTTTTATCATTTCTTAGTTGCAGAGCTCAATGCTCCTTAGTTTTTTAGAAGCTTTTAGTAGTTAAATGCTCCCCTGGAGCCACCATTATTGTACGTACTAGTGCTTGCTGGAAACATGTTTATGAAGAAGGAAGGGTTCTATCACAGATATTGTTAGCATTCTGATCACTGGGTTAATGGTGTTTTGTGTTGTACATTCTTTATGTCCCTTTCTCTGATATTTTAAGTAGATTAACGACCTTCCTTTCCTCCGCTTTTGATTGAATATGAACTGATGGTTATGTATTTCTTCAGTATTTAGTGTAGCATGTTAGAGCTTGGTTAATGTTTTGAATGTTTGGCATAACTATAGGTAGATGAAATATTTATAACCCTGTAATATATTTTGAATTTTATTTGGTAAAGTCATGAATACTAGCAGGAAACCCCACTTACTTAAATCCTTGGAGAAGATGAGCCAAGATAACCAGCTACCCCCCGAACAAAGTAGTCACATTCCTAACTAAGCTCCTATACTATTGAGACCCAACTCTCATGTGCTTGAAGGCCCGGGGAATCTCATTTCTCTAGACAACCTTTGCAGGTGAAGTTGGCTGGTACCCCATGTACCTGGTGACAAATTACATCTGTTGGTGGACCCGGTCAAAAAGTCTTGTCAACAAAAATTGGCACTAGAAGGAGGGTATGAACTCATCCCCCTCTAAGGATTTAGATTATACACCATCTGATGGTTTCACAAGCCATAGTTTAGGAGTCAGACCTTTAGCATGATTGGATCATTTTCACCATCAAGATTTGAAAGGATCCTTAGATCAACTCCCAATCCCGGAAGGTTTGTTGAACTTGATCGCCTTGGTTGAAAGAAAAAGACCTCAAAACCCAAGTTAGGTACCATTTTCTAGGGGGTCTAGCACATCCCAGAACACTCATATCTCCCAGACTATCCCAAGAAGAAATTATTAATCTTTTCAGAACCCAACGCCCTTGATGGCTGTGTATTTTTGAAATACCAGGTCCCTGATGGGGCAGTTTCTGGGTGAAACCAATGATCTCCCTGCGCACCCAGAAAAGATTTTCCCCCGATATGAATATTTAGGCTCATGAACTATAGAAGAGCATCTGCAGGCATACAAAGATGCCATGAACCAACACCGGATCCAACATCAAGACATTGTCACCCAAATGTTCCCTCTATCCCTGGGACAGAACAAACTGAACTGGTACCTTAACCTTCCCACCAACTCCATCAACAGTTGGTAGGACATGGAGGATGCCTTCTTGGCTACCGTCTGCATACACGTGGACCCAACATGGTCCCACATCCAGTTCATCTCTATTAGGAAGGAAACAAAGGAGCCCCTTGCAATATTCAACCACCAATTCCAATGTGCCTTAAAGCAGTGCACGGGTCCCTTCATCCCATCCATCGATGTAACTATTTAGAACTATCTTAACATGATGCACCCTTTCATTGCCACTCTCCTTTGGAGAACTACCACCCCAGGTGACCAGGATACTCTAGCAAAAGTTTACAACCTAGCCTTAGAGTTGTCTCATGGTCTCAACAAATCTCTGGTCGGGATTGGGAAGAGCATGCCATTTAACATGATATCTGGTGGAACTTCTTATGGTGGGGGATACAACCCCAATCAGGCAATGCGTGCCCCCATAAGGCCCATGAACATCCCACCACTGTCGATATATCGAAAAACAGGCCCGGTATGTATATCCATCCCAAGTTCAGACAACACAAGGTCTAGAATCCTTTCCCTGGAACCAACCGCAACAAATGCAACAACCAAAAACATAACTATCCAGAGTGCCTTTCTTTCAGTCATCCACGACTGGAGGATTGTCGCCCTTGACTCCAATAAATGTTGCCACTTTTTTAGGAAACCAATAACAATAACCGTCACATTGTGACACAAATACCCAGTTAACCACCAAGGTTGAGTCCCTTCGGTGAATGTTGTCTATATTGACTGTGGACATGGGTCAGCTGAAAGTGGGGTTCTTTGCACCCCACAACACCAATTCCTAGAGAGGGAATATTTTCTCTAGCTAACAAAACATCAATGCTGGAGGAAGAAATTTCAACAACTGGCCTCAGCCCAACCAACAACAATGGAACAATAATGCTAATATTGAAGGTCCTCCTCTGAACCAAAACACCAATCAAGGTGGCACTGGACCTTCCCATTTCACACCTGTCATGAACTTCCATCCCATGACTAGCTGGTGTAGATTGCATGACATAGGCTCTCATAACAACGTGAACTATGCCATGCTAGAGAAAGTCATCATGATTTCCTAGCTAGACAGACAACAAAATTTTGATCCCACTCCCCCAGAGCCTCCTATACAAGAGCCCACTCATGGTGTGTTCACCTGTGAGACCTTCTTCTTTGGAACAGGTAGAGAAGACAAAAAGGAACCCAAACTACAGGAGTTCTTTGAGGAGTCTATTCTGGCCTTTTAGGCTAATACCTTCACCAACCCATGGACTCCCTACAACACTTAGAGTCAGGCTGGTAAAGGACCAGTTTACATGCCCATGCCTCCCAAGGACAACATGGCTGATTAGTTCACCCCTCTGAAAGGCCCTGGCTCTAACCAAGCTAAGGACCCGGCCGAGGGACGCCACCAATTCTTGAGAGGAAGGTTTGAAATCATGAAGGAGTTAGAACAAACTACCACCTCCATGACCTTGATGGAGGTTTTGCTAAACTATTTTAAGTAGAAGAAGTCTCTTCTGAAGCTCTTGGGAAACCTAAAATTCGTTGGTCACCCACCCAAGACTAGCTCTTTTGATGATGCCAATGCGGCTATCTTCCATGATAGCACTGAGGATCCTCCCTTCCTACTAGGCTTGAACATACAAGGGAAGAATATAAATAATTTCTTGGTAGATTCCAGGGCTTCAAGAAACATCATGCCTTTATCCATATGCCAGAAGCTTAGATTTTGTCCCAGCCCATCTAATGGTGCAGTAATCCAACTGGATAAAATTACTATAAAAATTGTGGGTGAACTGAAGAACATCAAGATTCAACTCATCCCCAGGATAGCCAACATAATTGAAATTTAGATGGTAAACATCTCACAAACATATGTGATGTTACTAGGTTGGAATTGGTCTAAGTCCCTTAATGGGTATTTCTTGACCAACTTTTTCCACTTGTGGCTCCCCTGGGAGGAAGAATCTAACCAGATCCAGGTTGAAAGTGAGCCCCAGATGAAACAAGCCATCACCAAAGTTAGGAGGGTAAATGAAGTCCTCTTCTCTAAGACTTCCCCAGGGGTTTACCAACCCCTTGAGATCTTAACATTCAATTTCACCCCTAGGGAAGACCCTGTAGTTTCATAGAGAACCTAGGACTTGGAAGAAAAATTGAGGGTTGAGGTTAACTCTCACGGTACCGCAGCGACCCCCACCACACTCGTCTAGTACTTGGTGCCAGGTGCATTATCAAAAACATTCTATGCTAGAGTGTGAGCCTTGCCTTACTATTGCTACCCAACACATTGATGCCCTCCAAAAAGAAGACCACACAGCTGATTCCCTAGGACCCAGTGCTTTTGCTGACAGTGCCTCTTTAGCACCATTCATCTGGGGATCCAAACCAGAAATATCTCCGGAAACAAACCTCACCCATGTACCATCAGTGCTGGAGGAAACTCCTCTGAACCTTCCCAAAAACAATCCAAAGACCACTTCATCTTCCCAGCCCTAGACAACAAACGATGACTTATGGACCCTTAAGTTTGACGGGTCCTGATCCAAACAAGGCTATGGGGCCAGAGTGGAATTGATCAACCCACAAGGGAAATCATTCCTTGTGTCTTACAAACTATAGTTCAACTGCATGAACAATGTCACAGAGTACGAGGCTTTGGTCCTTGGATTCCTATTTGCACTAAGAAAAGGAATCACTCACCTTGGGACTCTGGGTGATTCAAAGTTGATCGTAAAGAAGGTTTGGAGTCAATATACCTGTCATGAAAAAAGGCTAGCCACGTAATGCAACCAGGCATGAAGCTTCATTGAGGATTTTGATGCCTTTGACATCGATCTTATTCCCTGGAGATGGAATTATGTCTTAGATGCCCTTATTGTTTCTACCAGCATGCTCGAGCCAATGGCTGGCTCGTAACTCCGGAGATTCTCTATTGAGATGATCCCCACCCCATCCATTTTGGACAATGTCACCCATTTTTAGGTCTTGGGAGATGACAAACATATCCTAGCCTTCATGGCCAATGTCAGTGTTTTCAAGGACAGATAGGTGAGGAAAGAGATCATGATGATAGTGGACAAGGTGATGAAGATGATGGGATCATGGACCTACCAACCAGCACCATCCCTAAGGGGATGGTCGCACTTGAAGGAATCTTTGACTCAGACCCTCGGGGATGGGAAAAGATATCATCCTCCTTTGAGGGAGGAAAATTTGAGAAAGTGAACATCGGCCAGCCCGGTGAAAAGAAAATGATACACATTAGCACCTCCTACACCCCAGAGGAGAAGGAGAAGATTCTCATGGTTCTTTGAGAATACATTGATGTAATTGTGTGGGGGTATAAGGACTTGAAAACCTATGATACATCCATTATGACTCATACTATCCCACTCAAACCTAATGCTAAGCCTTTCCAGAAAAAGAAACGACCGATCAACTCACTGATTGAGACTCTAATTCATCAGGAGGTCCAAAAACTGCTGTCAGCACGGATAATCTTCCCAATCCAGCATACTACATGGGTCGCCAACCTTGTCTCTATGTGGAAGAAAAGTGGTGAGATCCACCTTTGCATGGATTTCTAAAATTTGAAAAAAGCCTCCAAGAAAGATAATCACCCTCTCCCCTCATTGGATGAGGTGATGTAAATTGTGAACGGATCACAAATGATGTCTTTCTTGGATGGGTACTCGGTGTATAACCAAGTCATAGTTAAGTATGAGGATAGAGACAAAATGACGTTTACCACCAAGTGGAGAACTTCTACCTACTGGAGAATGCCCTTTGGCCTAATCAACACAGGGGCAACATTTCAAAAGGCTATGGACATTGCGTTCAAGGGCTTTGTGAACCAGTGCATAATCATCTACATGGATGATTTCACCATTTTTTCCTGGGATAGGCATGATAATTTCACCCACCTCACCTAGATTTGTGAGAGATGTCACTGGTATGGAATATCCCTCAACCGCAAGAAATGCATATTCGGGGTCACTGAAGGGAAGTTTCTCAGGCATATTGTCTTTGAGAAGGGTATATCCATTGACCCTAAGAGAGTTGAAGCGTTTCTAAACCTACAAATGCCTAGAAGTAAGAAAGAAATGAGGTCTTTCTTTGGGAAGATAAACTTTGTCTAGCGGTTCATAACTGGATTCACCAAGATTGTAAAACCACTCAACAAAATGATGAAGAAAGATACTAAAATTGAGTGGAGCCTGGAAGCAAAGCGGGTGTTCATCGAGATTAAACAAATGATCATGGAGGCACTAGTCTTGGCTAGCCATGATAGTTTTGACTCAGAAGGTTGAAGGGGAGGAATGAACAATAGCTTTCATGAGCTCCCCCTTTAAGAACACCTAAGTCTTGTATTCACCTTTGGAGAAACAAGCCTTTTCTCTCATTCGCAACGTGAAGAAATTCTGACATTATATTATTCAGAGAAAATTGCATGTTATCATCCCTGACCAAGCAGTAAAAACCCTGCTAATGCAGAGTGAATTGGATGAGAGACAGGGGAAATGGATGGCCATCCTCCAAGAGTACAATTTAGAAATGCAACCCATGAAGATAGTCTGAGGCCAGGGACTATGTAGAGTGATAGGAGAAGAGACTCCGCACATTGAATGTTAGACATATATAGTGGAATCCATCACTTAGGATCAATGGTACATAGAACTGGTGTACTTATTGTTTAATAACAGATGCCCAGAGGGATTACCTCATAACAAATTTTGTGCCTTGTGATTGAAAAGTGCACACTTCATGATAAAAAATGCCACACTTTTTTGTAGGAAGTAAGAGGGAGTATACCTCTGGTGCATTGATAGGGTTCAAGCCGGAAAGATAATCAAAGAATTCCATGGGAAGTTTGGAATTGGGCATGGCTCAGCTGACGCCACTACCCATCAAATCCTCTAGGCCGAATACTATTGGCCATATGTCTTTAGGTATGTCTGCACTCACATCAGGAAGTGCCATAGTTTCCAAACTACGACACATCGTGAGTGGAACCTGGCTATGCCTTTGCAGCCGGTCTTTGAAGCTAGAACTTTTTCCCAATGGTCATTTGAATTTATTGGGGAAATTAACCCCAACTCATCTGCCAACCATCGGTACATTCTAACTGCTACCGATTATTGCACTCAATGGTCTGAAGCAATCCCTTGAAAAAACAACACAGTAGATGTAGTCATAAAATTCCTGGAAGAAAACATTGTCACATGATTCAGAATGCCATTTTCTATAGTATGCTAGAATGGTCTGTCATTTTCTTTGGCACAATTACTTCAATGGACCTACAACACGAAGGTCACTCTAAATTTTTCCAGCAACTATCACCCCCAGGGTAACGGTGTTGCTAAATCGACCAACAAAAATTTTCTTGAAGTGATCAAACATCTGTTAGAGATGAATCTATTAGGGTTTTTTCTTGCTAGACCTCTGAAAGATACTTGAAATCTTAAGCAACTCTATGACCCCTTAATGCCTTTTGACACTATGACTCAAGCAAGGGAAAAACACTAATTGATGAGGTTCTTGATAACACTAAAGATACCTATTACCACCTCCTTCTTTTTTGAGATCCACTGACTCAAGTAGGTTTTACCTATGACTAATTACTATCTTAATAGTATCTTTAGAGTGGACTGAACCTTATGTGCTGAATGCTCTATTTTAGATGGACATGTATATAACAATACAGATGACTATGATTATTCTGAGGATAAGCTTGACAATCCAAATTAGTATCTTGATGATAGAAGACAGCAACATGATTAAAAAATACATTATTCTTTCCTTTTGCAACTCTTGTGAATTTAGGAGGAATAACCTATTTTATTTGCTCTTCAAGAAATCAACAAACATCAACTATGACCCTTAAGTACACAATTGATTTTACAATTAAATATTCTAAAAGTGATCGATTTAAATAGTTTTTAATCCTTGGATGATGATGAATCTCTTGAGAAACTTTAGACCAGTGCCTATCTTTGGGAAATAGAGTCAAAAGATGTAAATCCACAGAAAAATATGAATAGGAATACTGTAGGATGTTTTACAACCTACATACAACTCAGATAAAATGCCTTGTAAACTTATCCTATCACTTCTACAATATTGTATCAAATCCTTAGTTATTGTTGTAGTCTCTGAAACTACTCACAAAGTTTAATTCTCCCGTTAAAAGAAGCTTGCAAATAATTAAATAGCTACCTTATAGCGAATATGTTTAATATGCCTTACAAATTAAACATAAAAGAGTGCATACAATAAGCAAAGAGACAACAAAAATATAGAATAAAATTGCACTGTATTTTTATTCATATATTCTGCTTCAAGTACATATAAAGGCCTAAAAGCTCAAAACACAGACTGAAATCAAAAGGTTTGTCTTCAATTATATTTCATCTCCCCTTTTACAAATACAACTTTGGTCCTATATATAGGTCCTTAACCATCTTCAAATCCTTTATTTTAGGATGCAACAAGCTTCAGATGGTTTAAGGAACCTAACACTAAAAGAATAGAAAAAGACAAAATAAGACAATTTCGAAGCGGTGGGAGGACAAAAACAAAGGATGTAGATCTGATATTCTTTGTCTCTTCTAGAATCTGGCACCTTTGTCTGACAGTATTCAGGGTAGCTTCCGATGGTTACATTAAGACTAAGTGACTACCATTATAGGCTAACCTACACTCATTTCTATTTATAGCTAACCTCCCTGTGCTCATTGGTCAGGCGCCAAGTGTTAGGTTTCTTTTTCTTGCCCTGCCTTATTAATTTCCTCAGGTTATGGTCATATAACCTATTTCCAAGAACTAGGGAACTTGCTCTATCCTTTTTCTTTTCTTGCCTCTCAGCTGAAGGCTGGCCTAATTCCATCTTTTTCCTTTTGGCTGAAGGCTCCTCTATATCATCAGGTTGTGTAGCCTCTGTCAAGTCAACAATATGGCCCTCAGCTCCCTACAACTGTGGTATCTCTTCAACATTCTTCTCAGGTTGAGCATATCTATTTGGATGGGCATAGTCATTGTCACTGCTACTGTCATATTTAGACTCTGAATGATCTAGCTCCTGGGCTCCTTTCTTGTCAAAAACATTCTCAAGCTGTTCACAAAGCACATAAAAATTGTCAATCGTGGCTTTTATTCTATCAAAATATGACAAATCAGGGTAGAAAACTCCAAAAGCCAATCCATTTCTTTTGATTTGTCTCTATAGGTTCAGCAATTCCTGAATCCTTGATCTCCTTGTCTTGATCTCATCCTCATCAAGTAGGTTTCTTGTCACATCCTCTTCAATAGATTCACAATGGACATTTGTATTGGGGATTGTAGGTGTATACAACCCTCTACCTCCTGCCATAAAACCTTCAGGATCAATGTATTTGTATGAGGCTGCCCCCATTTTGCAACTTTCCAACCAGTGGCTGACTGAATCAATGGCACCTTTGCCAATAGTAAAATAAAAAATTCTGAACTGTCTAGGGGTTAAGGTCCCCTTCATGTGTGATGCAAAGTGCTCATTATCTGTTAATAATAATTGCCATATAAATTCCATGGCAGACACTCTTGTTGGTACATGGTAAGGCAAGATATGAGGTGGATGAATACATCCTTATACCCTTATTATGGTAAAATTATCCTTCATGAAGAAATCTCCCCAATTATGGTCTCCCTCCCATTTATCTAAATATTCATTAGGCCTTAGTAGCTGCATGATCTTAATTGGGATCCTTGTCCTGCTAATGCCCATGCTCTGTACTATTGGATACACAATCCAATTCTGAAATGCACAATAGTCACAGTCCTTGGATGTATAACTCCAAATCTTTACCCAAAACGGAATGGGATGAGGGACATCATGAAAAACCCTTTGAGGACTCAAACTGTTTACATCCATGATCACAAAATTTAAATGCAACAGCATATCTGTGAGGATGCAGTAATAGAAGAACTTGGGTTCTTTCTCCTTAGGATCCTTCATTTTCTTTCGAGTTGCTAGAAATCCCTCGTCCATCTTGTCAATAATATGTTGTATATAGTTATAGCTGGTGCTAGAATGCACCTCCTATAAATCCAGCACCATCATCGATATTCTAGCATTAATCTTCTATGCATCCCCATCTATCCCTAACACTCTACACAGGGCATAGGCCACATACTTAATCTAGAAAACTAGGTCCTTGAAGTAATACGGGGCTGTCCCAAAAATAGGAGAAAGATGGTTTTTTATCTCCTTGAGAATGTGTTTATGTAACTGTCCCCTAACAATACCAGGCTTCAAATTGTACCTTGCCTCTTGCTTAGTAATGTCAATCTTGGTAGACATAGTACTATACAAGCCAAAAGCTCGCATAAATGAATTTCTATTTAGAATGAGAAGGGTAGTGCCATCATTTCTCTTAATTGTCTTAGACAAGATATCATAATGACTGGCGAGGCCTAAGAACAAATCTACATCTATGTAAACATCAATAACAATCAATCTAGCCAAACCACATGTCCAAGGGTTTGATACTGGGATGGCTTTATCAGAATTTTTATAAAAGTAGTTAAAAAGGGAAAAACCTATTGATCCTAGAGTATCAGCATCCCTGATGTTGTAGTAGTCATCAGTAAGCACATTAGCATTTTACCTCCTGTTCTGAGTTGAACCTGGAAGCAATCTAAGGAATTCATTTGAGTAATTTCATTTTCCCTTAGCCTCTTCATCTATCTCTTCACTTCTCCCACTGGTAGAAGCTACACTGACTGCTTTACTCATCTTTGCTATCTTACAATCCCTTTTTCTTCACCGATATTCAAACAAATTTCCTTTCAAGACTCACTTTACTTCTCTGTGCACAATTCTCAGAAATTCAAAACCTTATGATCAATTAAGTACTCTGTAACTTATCTAATTTCTTCTCTCTTCTCATAATACCTAGCACTTCTTTGTTTTGAAATTCTGAAAGCAAGATAAGTTAAAATGAACCTTGAATCAGCTCTTTATTTTAACTGTTCCAAGTACATGGCTCATCATTTGAAAAAATCATCAATTCATGTCTTCAATTCAGCATGGTGTGGAATTAATTAAAAACCTAGCCATAGCCCATGAGTGTGACAGAAAATCAAATTCATATATGTGTTTCTTCAGAGAAAACCTTATAAAATTCAAAGGTGATGACATGTCTCTATGTGATTGGCTCTCTATCATACATCTCAGCTACCTTTTTTACACAGTAATCAATATCCAACTTGTCATTGGACACTGAATGATTCATGTTGTCATGTCAGCAACTGCCACCTTTTCTTATGATTTCATATCTAGCAACTACATGACTGTGTATAAAATCCTTGTCGCTAACCCAAGTCTTTAACCCTTGATTCTTCTGGAGACCTAGCGACCATGTTACTTTCTCTGTCTTGGTTAACCACAGTTTATTTCTGGTGATCAAGCGACTGTGTAAATCAAAGTCACTAGATGAAAAGTCTAACTAATATTTTACTCAGAGACTCCGCCACTGATAGTTAACTTTAGCCCTTTACGGTTATCTCCATGTCGCCAAAATTTTATTTTCCTTTACGAGACCCCATGACTACCTTTGGTCGCTTAATCACTAACACAAATGTTAAGTGACAAAACATTTAGAGAGAATGTGACAAACACTTTTACCCTTTGGTTCATCTGGAGACTACGCGACATACCCTTATCTCCAAGTTGCGAGTACTTTTTCCTTGGGACTCTTTCATTCAGAGACTTTGTGACCACCATTTGATCTTTAATTATTTGCATCCGACGGCTCCTGCCAAATCACTGAGTAATTTACTATACCCTCAAATTTTTTGGAGACTACGTGACAACAAAGGTTTTTACACAGTCTCCTAATCGCTGAATGATCTTTTTCCATTGGGAGACTATGCGAGAAGCTTATTAATCAACTCACCTTTGGACACATGTCTATTTTATCACTTGTCTCTATATCGCTGAATGGAAAGCTAACTTGGCATCTCAATCTTGTGACAACCCGACTGTGTTATTTCTCAAACTGCATATAGTTAGTCGTGAAGTCTCAGCATCTCTTCCTTAACCATCATCCCATTTGGAGACTACACAACATAAGCTTTGCATTTCATACTTAACTTCAGACCAATCCAGTGACTATGCGACATGAAGAAATCACCAAGTCTCGCAACAAATCACTAACTGCTGGTCTTTTTTCTTGACACCGCGACTCATCTATGATCTCTATCACAAATTGCTGACCTATCTTCTCATTTAGAGACTATGCAACTGAAGGGATCTGCCAAGTCTCATAACATAGAAGGTATATTCCAATTCTTTGAGAGACATCCCGACTTAAGCCAATCACCAAGTCTCAAGATAAAAAAGAATATGCTATCAGGATCACGTGACTAGGCGATCAGGACTTAAAACACATGACTTAAGTGATTTTCAAAAAGTAAAACCAAAATAGAAGTAAGATAATCATCTTAGGTTTTTTCTCATTTTGTTCTATAAAACAAGACCTAGGGTTTCAAGGTTTTTGTACTTTTACATGTATTTTTGACATGAAGACCCTATAAAATTTCAACTGGGAAATTACAAGGAACTGAGAGACTTCTATGTTTAGGAAAGATAAGCATGAGGGTCACAAAAATTCTTGCAGACAGACCAGAACTAGGAATACAACCAACAGTGGCTCTAATGAGGATTGACTAAACACAGTTTATGGCAAAGAACCACAGAATCTCTGGTTGCAGACCTCTTCAAAAAATGGAGCAAAACACCCGAAGCAGAAAGGGAAATATTTACATAAATTTATAAATAGAGAAGGGAAATATTTACATATGATACATATTCACTTGTGCATTGCTTTGATCTTTACTTAAAGAAGAGCTTCAGGAATTGCCCATGCACAGGCAACTCAAAACTTTCTCCCTCCATATTCTTTAACAAATATGAGTCTTTGCCAAAATTTTCTGAAACAATAAAAGGTCCTATCCATAAAGACTCAAATTTTTGGTGCTTACCTTTTTCCTCTGCCCTTGCATTCCATTGTAGAACCAAGTCACCAGCCTGAAACTTTCTCCCAGTGGCCCTTTTATCAAACAGATACTTCATCTTTTGCTGTAATTTCATGTTTTCTCTTTGACTATTTCTCCTTGCTTCATCCAATTCAATCAACTGTGTCATTCTATCTTGCATATTGTCAGAGACATCTAAATGTTCTTCTTGTATGAATTGGCATACTGGTAATAGAGTGTTAATTGGAAACCTTGCTTGTAAACCATATACTAACTCAAATGGAGACTTACCAGTTGCCTTCTTGAGTGTTACCCTATCAACCCAAAGAGCTAATTTAAATTTTGTGTGCCATGTTCTCTTATTTTGTTCCAGAGTCCTCTTTAGTATCTTTAATATACTTTTATTTTTAGACTCAACTTCTCCATTAGCCTGTGGGTGATATGGGGATGAGTATGATATTATAATCCCATACCTTTCATAGAAAGTTGTCATTTCTTCTGATCTGAAACTTATAGCATTGTCCATTACTAACTTACTAGGCACACCAAACCGAGTTAAAATATTCTCCAAGAGAAACTCGGTAACCACCTTGCTTGTTTCTTTCCTTGTAGGAATAGCTTCAATCCATTTAGTAAAGTAATCTGTGGCAACAAAAATCCAACTATGCCCTACACTAGACTTCTAAAATTTACCAATAAAGTCAATCCCCCACATAGCAAAAGGAGCTTCAGTAATCACTAGATTCAGCAACAGAGCACCTACAAATTTTAGTTTATTTGAAAACTTTTGACATGGCTCACATTTCCTGACATGTATGTAAGTATCTTTGAACAAAGTAGGCCAATAATATCCTACCCTTAAAATCTTATGGGTGGTGGTCTTAGCAGAAAAGTGACCTCCACATTCTCCTTCATGCATCTCAGTCAAGACTTTCTTAGCTTGGTATATGTCAAGGCACAACAATAGTACACCATTCTTATCTTTCTAAAACAAGTCACCTTGGATCAGAGTATACCTTTGAGATTGCAATTTCAGACTCCTCTTCCATCTTTCAGAGAAATGATCAGGACACTTAGCATTTTTGAGAAAGAAAATAATATCAGTATAATATGGTTGCCTTTCTATACTAGTAATGGCTTGGTCATGTATTTCTTTCTAATTTAGCTATACTAAATCCAGGTTCTCTTCTGTCATGAGCCTTGCCAAGCCTTGTCCTCTTATCAACTTGGTGATATTGATCTCAAGATTGAATTCTTAAATTCTTGTAATCCACTTACACCTCTTACCAGTTACCTCTGACTGTGTAAGGATATCCTTTACTACTGAATGAGGAACATAGGACTGCACCTTAGCACAAACCAAATAGGGCCTGAATGATTTCATAGCCTTTACCAATGCATAAGCCTTCTTTTCCATTATTTCATAGTTAAGCTCTACTGCCTGCAAGGATTTACTGTAAAAAGCTATGGGATGTTCAAATCCTTGTTCATCCTTTTGAAGGAGAATAGCAGCAATTGTATGGAATGATGCAAATGAAAACAAAGAGAAAGGCTTGGTATAATTAGGGGACTTCAAAACTGGGGCTTCTTGTACTGCTTTCTTTATTTTTTCAAATGCCTGTCGGGCTTCTTCATTCCAAACAAACTTGGCATCCTTCTTTAATAATTTGACAATGGGTTTAACAATTTCTACAAAATTTACTATGAATCTTCGGACAAAGTTTATCTTTCCTAAGAAAGATTACACACCTTTTAAATTCTTTGGAGCAATCACCTTTTGAATTGCTTCTACTCTCTCAGGGTCTATTCTTACCCCTTCTCTAGATACTATATGTCCCAGCAACTTCCCTTCTCTGACTGAAAAATGGCACTTCTTGGTATTTAGTGAGACACCATATTCCAATGCTCTATTAAAAATCTTACCCAAGTGATCACAATGATCAATAGCCTTTTTGGAATAGGAATTTAAGTCATCTTGATAAATAACCATGAAGAGATCTATGTTCTTTGAAAGAAACATCCATAGCCCTCTGAAAAGTTGCCCCTGCATTTATTAATCCAAAAGGCATTCTGATATACACATAGGTTCCCTATGGAGTAGTAAATGCAGTCTTATACTGCTCTATCTCTTTAACTAAGACCTGGTTGTAACCTAAAAAACCATCCATCATTGACAACAACTCACAACCAGTCACCTTATGCAACATTGCTTCCATATTGGGCAATGAATAGTTATCTTTCAATGAAGCAATATTGAGGTTTCTGAAGTCAACACATAATCTGATGTCACCATTTTTCTTTCTAACTGGCACTAGATTTGATAACCAAGCTGAATGTCTAATGGGCTGGATTATCCCAGCATCCTTGAGTTTCGTCAACTCTTGCTGCATCTTGGGAGCCAGCAAGGGGTTAATAGGCCTTTGTTTTTGCCTAAATGGCTTTACATCTGATTTCAATGGGATTTCATGCTGAAAAAGGTCTTTTGTGTATGCTTTCAAGTCCTCATATGACCAAGCAAAGACATGTTTGTATTTTCTCAGTAACTTGATCAGATTTGTTCTTATGTGAGGATCTAAACCTTTCCCAATATAAACTATTTCAGGATTTTCAGATCCTATGTTTATCTCTTCTAGATCCTCAATCTTGGCATTTATTAACTTTAATGAATCATTTTTATGACTTATAAACAATGCTTCAAGCTCCACCAGACCCTTAGGAATCTGATTATAACTTAATTGGACAACTTCATTTCCAAAGATATAATCTTTTCCATCATCATGTTCCAATAAGGAGCTACAATCTATACTTTGGTTCTCATAATGGTCTAAACATTGCATGAACCTCAAAATATCTTGATCATGCTAGAACACTTGCTAGTTGTATATGTTGTCTGGAACAATTGGTCTTGTTTTAACTTCTAGTATTGATACCCCATGTAAGGTCAAATCATCATTTTTCAAAGCAACACTTTCTAGGAAATCAGCCATAATATTTTTTGACCTTTCTAACCAAGTTATATCAAAGGCATCAAACATTTCAAGTTGATCCCAAATAGCATATTTGTACATTTTCAATCTATCATTTTTTACAGCATATTTGGATCTGACTTGTGCTACCACTAACTCAGAATCACCATAAACCTTTAAGCATTTTATACCATGTTTAATAGCAATTTCAAGTCCTAAGAATAAAGCCTCATACTCTATAGTATTGTTTGTACATTGGAAGGCTAACATAAATGAGTACTTAAAAGTTGTACCTGATGGAGATATTAACAATACTCCTACCCCTGATCCTTCTTTAGAGAAAACACCATCAAAGTACATCTTCCACAATCAATCTTCCCGCATGATTAAATCCCTGTTCAAAGGGTCAGCCTTTTGATCTTGACAATAAAGTTCACCTTTTTGCATCCTAAAATTTTCCATGTCTATGTCAATGCAACAGTTAACATTAGTGTCCTCAAATTTCTCTATCATGTGGGGAGTTCTACTCTCCCTCAAGACCTTAACATTCTCTCTGGCAATGTTGAAAGTAGCATATGATAAATCATTTTGTATACTACCTCCCATTTGAGCACTCCATTTTCTTGATAACAACATGCCATAATGAGGTGGTATGTCAACCACAAGAACATTCATAGTCATCACTACATCAGGGCAGACTGCTAGTCTATAAGGTATAGCCTCAATGGTACCAATTACAGGGACCTCTCTAGAATCCATAGCTCTGTATCTCCCATAAGGAGTGTCAACTTGTAGCCCCATTGCCCTCATGATCTCAACTGGCATAACTATATTAGAGGCTCCTAAATCAATCATACAATTCTTGAGCATTTTATCATTAATTATCAATGAAAGAAAAAATGGGTCAACAACCTTTGGAGAAGAAGTTGCATTCAAGAATATTTGAGGAATTTTAGATGTCAACACTTCTACTTCATTTCCCTTGGTAGTTGGCTTCTTGGAAACATCTACTGGACTCTGAACCTTTATTGTGGGTACATTGTTTAATAATGACACTACTTTTTCTTTATGTTCTTTAATCCTCATCATTTCCAGAAATGGAACTTTAACTATCATTTGGGACAAACATTGACCCATATCTACTGGAGTGTATCTCATATCTAAAAATTTTGATTTGTCAATAATGACATCATTTTATTCATTTTGTTCTCTTAGAACTGACTCTTTTAACTTTTTGTTTTCTATCTTCTGAACAGGAACAATTTTTTCTTGTATTTTCACCTCTTCCTCTTGCACAACATTTGGCTCTATAGATTTTGTAATAATTTTGACCTTATGTTTATTTACATTTTCACTAGGTCCATCTTTTTTCTGCACATATTTAGTATCTATTTTATTTTCCTTTATAAAGACACCTGAGGGTTGGCTACCAGCACCACCTACCACCCTGTTCCTCAAGTGGTAATTACTTCTAGCCTTATTCACTAACTCTGCAGTGATTCTAGCCTTCTGTTCATCTAAAGCTTTCCTGATGAGTGGAACATATTGATTATCTTGGGCATAGCATCTTATATCATCATCAGTTTCCTTAGTTTCACTATCAGATAAGATTTGTTGATGATGACTTTCCATCCTTGTTTGTGAAATATGATAATCATGAGTTTCCTCTTCATTATCTGAATCTATGTCATGACATGAATAGGTATTGGTCATACTATGATCACACTTTTCACCATCATCATTCTCTTGTTCTTCACCTACTCTCAAGTCTAGAGAAACTATACAAAAATTAGGGTTATGAGGGGCCTCACATGCTTCACACCAAGTATCATCATTGAAAAAATGAATAGAGTTTTTTTGAAGAGGGTCTGGAGTTTTGTTGTCTGTTTTATCTTTTCTAAGTATAGCAACATGCTTTCCATCCTTGAATTGAGTCCCATAAGGATGGTTTTGCATCCTATTCTAAGGATTATAGGTAGCATTATAAGAGGGTCTATTATTCTGGGGAGCTTTATACTCTTAGTAGTCTGGTTCTTTCAAATTACTCCTGCTAAACCTTGAATCATCCCTCCTATTTAATTTACCAGATACCCTTCTATTCATTTCAATATTGACTGCTATTTTATAGGCATCAGTAAGGGTTCGAGGATTTTTGTCCCTAAGAGCATATCCCATTTTTGAATCAAAAGCATTCAAATAGGTTGCTAAACATATCTCTTCATTAGCCTTATCTTTTGAAATAATTTGTGCATAGCTCTTTGAAATCTAGTATTGAACTCTATGACTTCCTCATTATAGTTCTTTTTAATATTATTGAACTCATTCAATAAAAATCCTTTATTTGTTTTGTCTCCATATTGATCTTTAAACAATTCAATCAACTCATCCATTGAGACAACAAAACCATTAGACAGGCTTCTAAACCACTCTCTTGCATCTTCAACTAAAGACTAAACAAACAATTTTATCAATACATCCTCATGAGTGATATTCAGATCATAAACAAAATCGATGAATTTTCTAAGATGTGTTTCACAAGATATAACATTATTACCTGCAAATTTATGGATTTTTTCTCCTATATCATCCACATCTTTAGGAAAATCATTAGGGTATCCAAGTATACCAACAAAATTAAATTGTTTGTACCTTTCGGTGTGCAATGGTTTTCTTTGAAAGCTATCATACTCCTTAGTAGAAGTGGCCTTTGTTTTAGAAGCAGCAACATTTTCTAGGCCAGCATAAGCATATTTTGAGAACTGTAAAAAATCTATCTTTTTCTTCATTTCTATAGTGGCAGCCTCCATCTGAGCCTTCTCTAAAATTTTTTCCATAGTTTCTTTTTCAATTCTTAATTATTCCAAATCAATATCCAACTTGGACATTTGTTCAGTTAAAGGCTTTTGAGACTTAGGATCTTGATTCCTATTTTCACTCATCTTTTTCTTTCCTTTTTCCTTTTATGAAATAGGAGCCTTATGAGTGACTGGTATTTCTTGGTCCCTCTCAGTATCTTTTATACTTTGATGCTTTAAAGACTTTCTTTTGTTCTTATCCACATTCTTAGGGTCACTCTTTTTCTTTCTCATTTCTCTTTCTTTCTTCATTTGCTAAACCAAGGCTAGCTGTTTCAAAATGAAATTTTCTTCATTTGCCAACATATCAGAAGGAGCATCTTGTGAATCTGAATTAGAAGTACTAGCCTCTTCTCTTTCACTTGAAGTAGAGGTGACAATGGGTGTTTCCAATACTCTCTCAGCTGCTTCTTCATATTCTCAAGTATTCACTTCATGAGAGTGCTGACCTACATTTACTTCTCTTCTATTATTACCCTCTCTACCTCTCGGTGGGATCTCATCCATGTTGACTGGATCTTTCTTTTTTCTCCAGGACATCTCCATCCTTGAAGATGACGGAAGTCCACCATATAATACTTTCTCGGGATCTATTCTCATTCTTGACCTAGTATTCATTATTGAAAGATATTCACTCTGTTTGCAGTAATCTCAGAGATTTTCCTTTAGAGTCGCCACCCAATCACTTGGGATAAATGAATACTTATCAAAAGAGAAATCTAGCTACAACGATTGGTATGATTTGTAAAAATTTTAATCTTTGAAACACTAAAGACTTCTGACAACTTGGACTAGAGATATTCAGAAACTTGTCAACCAAACTTTATAATCTCTATTCCCCAGTAGAGTCACCAATTTGTTAGGGTCTTTTCTTGCTAGGCCTTTGAAAGATACTTGAAATCTTAAACAACTCTATGACCCCTTAATGCCTTTTGACACTATGACTCAAGCAAGGGAAAAACACTAATTGATGAGGTTCTTGATAACACTGGGGATACCTATTACCACCTCCTTCTTTTTTGAGATCCACTGACTCAGGCAGGTTTTACCTCTGACTGATTACTGTCTTAACATTATCTTTAGAGTGGATTGAACCTTATGTGCTGAATTCTCTATTTTAGATGGACATGTATATAACAATATAGATGACTATGATTATTCTGAGGATAAGCTTGACAATCCAAATCAATATCTTGATAATAGAAGACAACAACATGATTAAAAAATACATTCTTCTTTCCTTTTGAAACTCTTGTGAATTTAGGAGGAATAACCTATTTGATTTGCTCTTCAAGAATTCAACAAAATTCAACTATGATCCTTAAGTACACAATTGATTCTACCAAAATATTCTGAAAGTGATTGATTTAAATAGTTTTTAATGCTTGGATGATGATGAATCTCTTGACAAACTTTAGACCAGTGCCTATCTTTTGGCAATAGAGTCAAAAGATGTAAATCCATAGAAAAATATGAACATGAATACTGTAGGATGCCTTACAACCTACATACAACTCAGATAAAATGCCTTGCAAACTTATCCTGTCACTTCTACAATATTGTATCAAATCCTTAGTTATTGCAGTACTCTCTGAAACTACTCACAAAGTTTAATTCTCCCCTTAAAAGAAGCTTGCAAATAATTAAATAGCTACCTTATAGCCAATATGTTTAATATGCCTTACAAATTAAACATAAAAGAGTGCATACAATAAGAAAAGATACAACAACAATGTAGAATAAAATTCCACTGTATTTTTATTCATGTATTCTACTTCAAGTACATATAAAGGCTTAAAAGCTCAAAACACAGAAATAAATCAAAAGGTCTGTCTTCAATTATATTTCATCTCCCCTATTACAATTACAACTTTGGTCCTATATATAGGTTCTTAACCATTTTGGAATCCTTTATTTTAGGATGCAAAAAGCTTCGGATGGTTTAAGGAACCTAACCCTAAAAGAACAGAAAAAGACAAAATAAGAGAATTTGGAAGTGGTGGGAGGACAAAAATAGATGATGTAGATCTGATATTCTTTGTCTCTTCTAGAATCTGGAACCTTTGTCTGATAGTATTCAAGGTAGATTCTGATGGTTACATTAAGACTAAGTGACTGCCATTATAGGCTAACCTACAGTCATCTATATTTATAGCTAACCTCCCTGTGCTCATTGGTCAGGTGTCAAGTGTTCCCTTCTACTCTTCATCTAGAATTTCCTCTTCAATTACAGTCTTCTTCTTCTTCTTTGGCCTAGTCATCAGCTCCCATGCTATCACGTCATCATTTATTGGCCACTTGAATTCTTGAGTACCCTGTACTTGTGCCTTTTGTCTCTCCCATCTGACATCTGTGATACTCTTAACATCCATTAAAAACTTATTAATGTTAGTTTCTACCTTGAAGGCTTCATCTAATATCTTATTAAATCCTTCAACATCCAAATCTGATCCCAAAATAAATGCCTCATTATTAGGCATTTTTCTATCAAATTCAGTCCTCCAGGCATCTAAGGCCTTTACTTGATCATCTTCTCCTCTTAGGGAAGGAACAAATCTGTTAAAATCTGCAGAAAAGAGGCTCAATTTAACCTCTATTTGATTCAATTTTCCCTTAAAGAATGAGAGAGCAACATTAACCTTTTTGATCTCATTTTCCACCTCTATTACTATCTCAGGCAAATTTGATCTTAGGGTTTACAAAGAAGTAAGCTTTTCAAACAACTGAACCCTAGTAGACCACTTGGTAAAATAGGGGTTCAATGTAGAAAGATACCCAATTACCTCAGTATGTAAAGTTGGCAATTTATTGTAAGCATTAAAGACAACATCAGTTTTATCCTTTAATATATTAGTCCTATGTTGTAAAATGCCCCTAATTGCATTCAAATAAATTTCATTTTTCTTCTCTCCTACATCCTCTTTCTCAACCACTTCTTCTGACTTTGCTTTTTCTTCAATTTGCAAAGGTTGTTGAGCAGGCACATACACAACCTCAGGCTTCTCTTCTAATTCCTTCAATAATCTTTCAATCACCTGACCTTGCTGGTGTATTTTGATGTGGCACATATCTCAGTCTGTGGCTAATGCACCGGTCTCCTCTATCAATGTGCTACACTTATCAAACAACTTCTTAGTCTTGTCCTCATTCAAGTGTGCCCAATGTGTCATGATTTGGGATATTTTGAAATCCCCTGTATTTTGTACTGACCAGAACATTTGATTGACTACCATATATTCTTGAATGTTTACCAGCTGAGGTTTTTGGTCCTTAGGGAAAAGGCTCCACATGGAAAAGGACTAAGATTTTGGGCTATACCAAAATCCTTTAATCATATCTCCCTTTTGCACTTCACTTGCCATCTTCAAATCTGGTTTCTTTCGTATCTGATCAATTATGAAGGCAGAAGCCAAATCCCAACCTTTGGCAAGCAACATGCCACTACTCAATACCATTTTTCTAGCCTCATCAGGCGAGATGTCCTCACTGTCTAGGTCATATTATTGTAGGGCCACTAGGGCCTCATTTGTCACTATCTCCTCCCCATCAACATTCAATTGAGCTCTAATTTGCTCCTTTTTGTACCACCTTAGGAAGTCTTTAAACTCCTCAGTTTTGATGAAATTATAATCATTCAAAAACTATTGTTGATGTATCAACCTCTCATCAATACAAGACTTAAGAGGTAATTCAACATTTTCCTCCATGTTAGGTTGCTTTTTCTTGCCCTTCCTTATTAATTTCCTTAGGTTATGGTCATATAACCTATTTCTAGGAACTAGGGCTTTTTCTCTATCCTTTTTCTTTTCTTGCCTCTCAGCTAAAGGTTGCCCTACTTCCATCTTTTTCCTTTTGGTTGAAGGCTCCTCTATATCATCAGGTTGTGTAGCCTCTGTCAAGTCAACAATATGGCCCTCAGCTCCCTACAACTATGGTTTCTCTTCAACATTCTATTGAGGCTGAGCATATCTAGTTGGATGGGTATAGTCACTGTCATTGCTACTATCATATTCAGACTCTAAATGATCTGGCTGCTAGGCTCCTTTCTTGTCAAGAACATTCTCAAGTTGTTCACAAAGAACATAAAAATTGTCAATCATGGCTTTTATTTTGTCAAAATATGACAAATCAAGGTAGAAACCTCCAAAAGCCAATCCATTTCTTTTGATTTGTGTCTATAGGTTTAGCAATTCCTGAATCCTTGATCTCCTTGTCTTGATCTCATCCTCATCAAGGAGGTTTCTTGTCACATCCTCTTCAATACATTCACAATGGACATTTATATTGGGGATTGTAGGTGTATACAACCTTCTAACTCCTGCCATAAAACCTTCAGGATCAATGTATCTATATGAGGCTGCCCCCATTCTGCAACTTTCCAACCACTGACTGACTAAATCAATGACACCTTTTCCAATAGTAAAATCAGAAATTCTAAATTGTCTAGGGGTTAAGGTCCCCTTCCTATGTGATGCAAAGTGCTCATTATCTGTTAATAATAATTTCCATATAAATTTCATGGCAGCCACTCTTGTTGGTACATGGTAAGGCAAGAGGTGGATGAATACATCCATATACCCTTATTATGTTAAAATTCTCCTCCAGGAAGAAATCTCCCCAATTATGGTCTCCCTCCCATTTATCTAAATATTCATTAGGCCTTAGTAGCTGCATGATCTTAATTGGGATCCTTGTCCTGCTAATGCCCATGCTCTGTACTATTGGATACACAATCCAATTCTGAAATGCATAATAGTCATAGTCCTTGGATGTATAATTCTAAATCTTTACCCATAATTGAATGGGATTAGGGTCATCACAAAAAACCCTTTGAGGACTCAAATTTTTTACATCCATGATCACAAAATTAAAATGAAATAGCAGATGTATGAGGATGGAGTAATGGAAGAACTTGGGTTCTTTCTCCTTAGGATCCTTCATTTTCTTTCGAGTTGCTATAAATCAATCATGCATCTTGTCAATAATATGTTGTATATAGTCATAACTAGTGCTAGAATGCACCTCCTATAAATCTAGCACCATCATCAATATTCTGGCATTAATCTTCTCTGCATCCCCATCTATCCCTAACACTCTACACAGGGCATAGGTGACATACTTAATGTAGAAAAGTAGGTCCTTGAGGTAATACAGGGTTGTCCCAGAAATAGGGGAAAGATGGGTTTTTATCTCCTTGAGCATGTGTTTCTGTAACTGTCCCATAGGAATATCAGGCTTCAAATTGTACCTTTCCTCTTTCTTAGTAATGTCAATCTTGGTAGACATAGTACTATACAAGCCAAAAGCTTGCATAAATGAATTTCTATTTAGAATGAGTAGGGCAGTGCCATCATTTCTCTTAATTGTCTTAGACAAGACATCATAATGATTGGCGAGGGCTAAGAACAAATCTACATCTATGTAAACATCATGAATAATCAATCTAGCCAAACCACAGGTCCAAGGGTTCGATACTGGGATGGCTTTATCAGAATTTTTATAAAACTAGTTAAAAAGGGAAAAACTTGTTGATCCTAGAGTATCAGCATCCCTAATGTTGCAGTAGTCATCCATAAGCACATTAGCATTTGCCCTCCTATTCTGAGTTGAACTTGGAAGCAATCTGAGGAATTCATCTGAGTAATTTTGTTTCCCCTTAGCCTCTTCATCTATCTCTTCACTTCTCCCACTGGTAGAAGCTACACTAACTGCTTTAGTCATATTTGTTGTGTTTCAATCCCTTCTTCTTCACCGATATTGAAACAAATTTCCTTTCAAGACTCACTTTACTTCTCTGTGCACAATTCTTAGAAATTCAAACCTTCTGATCAATTGAGTACTCTGCAACTTATCTAGTTTCTTCTCTCTTCTCAGAATACCTAGCACTTCTTCATTTTGAAATTCTGAAAGCAAGATAAGTTAAAATGAACCTTCAATCAGCTCTTTATGGTAACTGTTCCAAGTACACGGCTCAACATTTGAAAAAATCATCAATTCATGTCTTCAATTCAACATGCTATGGAATTAATTAAAAATGTAGCCGTAGCCCATGAGTGTGACAGGAAATAAAATTCATATATGTGTTTCTTTAGAGAAAACCTTATAAAATTCAAAGGTGATGACATGTCTCTATGTGATTGGCTCTCTATCATACATCTCAACTACCTTTTTTACACAGTAATCAATATCCAAGCTTTTCATTGGATGCTGAATGATTCAAGTTGTCATGTCAGCCACTGCCACCTTTTCTTATGATTTCATATCTAGTGACTACACGACTATGTATAATCTCCTTGTCGCTAACCCAAGTCTTTAACTCTTGATTGTTCTAGAGACCCAACGACCATGTTACTTTCTCTGTCTTGGTTAACTACAATTTATTTGTGGCGATCAAGCGACTGTCTAAATCAAAGTCACTAGATGAAAAGTCTAACTCATATGTTACTTAAAGACTCCATGACTGATAGTTACCTTTAGCCCTTTACGGCTATCTCCATGTCGCCGAAATTTTATTTTCCTTTATGAGACACCGTGACTACCCTTGGTCACTTAATCACTAAACACAAATGTTAAGTGACAAAACATTTAGAGACAATACGACAAGCACTTTTACCCTTTGGTTCATTTGGAGACTACGTGACATACCCTTATCTCCAAGTCACGAGTAATTTTATCTTGGGACTCTTTCATTCAGAGACTTTGTGACCACCATTTGATCTTTAATTATTTGCATCTGATGACTCCCGTCAAATCGCTAAGCAATTTACTATACCCTCAGATTTTTTGGAGACTACGCGACAACAAAGGTTTTTACACACTCTCTTAATTACTGAATGATCTTTTTCCATTGCGAGACTATGCAACAAGCTTATTAATCAACTCACCTTTGGACACATGTCTCTTTTATCACTTGTCTCTGTATCACTGAATGGAAAGATGACTTAGCATCTCAATCCCATGACAACCCAACTGTGTTATCTCTCAAACTGCATATAGTTAGTCACGAAGTCTCAGCATCTCTTTCTTAACTGTCTTCCCATTTGGAGACTACGCGACATAGGCTTTGCATTACTTACTAAACTATAGACCAATTCAGTGACTATGCAACATGAATAAATCACCAAGTCTCACAACAAATCACTAATTGCTATTCTTTTCTCATGACACCGCGACTCATCTGTGGGCCCTATCAAAAATTGCTGACCTATCTTATTATTTAGAGACTACGCGAATGAAGGGCTCCGCCAAGTCTCATAACACAGAAGGAATATTCCAATTCTTTGAGAGACATCCTAACTTAAGCCAATCGCCAAGTCTTGAGATAAAAAATAATATGCTATCAGGATCATGCGACTAGGCGATCATGACTTAAAACACATGACTTAAGTGATTTTCAAAAAGTAACGCCAAAATAGAAGTAAGATAATCATCTTAGGGTTTTTCTCATTTTAATCTATAAAACAAGACCTAGGGTTTCAAGGTTTTTGTACTTTTACATGGATTTTTGACTTGAAGACCCTTTAAAATTTCAACTGGGAAATTACAAGGAAATGAGAGAATTTTATGTTTAGGAAAGATAAGCATGAGGGTCACAAAACTTCTTGTAGATAGACTAGAACTAGCAATACAACCAATAGAATCCCTGGGTTCGGCACCAAATTATTAGATTCACTCTATGAGCGGATCATATTTGAATTAAGGAAGCCCTAGGGCATTCCCATTTCATCTGATTTATGGCCAGAACCCAGTCTTCCCCATTAACTTACAAATCCCAGTTTTACAATATATGCAGGAATTCAACAATCGGGACAACATCGTGGTGGTCTGGCTCCTAAATCTAGTGCGAATGGAAGAAAAAAGGAATGCAACCCTTGAACATTTTGTGTGACATCAAGTAGTAGTGAAATGATGGTTTGACCAAAGAGCCCAGTATAAGGCCTTTTAGATCTCAGACTTGGTCCTTTTGTGGGACAAGGCCCAGGAAAAGAAAGGAAGGCACACCAAATTCCAATGGCTCTGGCTTGGACCATATTTGATATCTAAGATCTATAGGGAAAATATTTATCACCTCAGTACCATGACCAGAGAAGCCATTCCATTGCCCATCAATGGATAGTTTCTCAAGCACTATTTCAAAAGAGGTAAGTTTTTCAAGAATTGTACTATATGTAAATTTCTCTCTTGTAAATATTCCTTATCCCGGTGCTCTGTTTAGGGTGCGTTTCCTTGTAAATAGTTTTGTTGGCTATCCTCTGGGACCGCCCCTTTTCTTTTTTTATTTTGTCTTTTGTCTTTGTTCTTTCTTTTTCGGCTTCCCAGTGTTTTGATCACCCCTTCTGCAGACCGGTATGCTTCGCATAACATCTAGTCTATGGAATGGTACCTTTCACATTTTGATGAACTTGGAATCTATTATTAGCATGATGGAATTGGTCCACACTCTGGAGTTATTTTGTGATTTTGGTAACAGGATATGAGTAATCTTCATCGGACTCATCCTCGGAAGTTTGGAAATCAGTTAAATCAAAATTAAAATAAACAAGTAATCAGACACACCGAGAGTAGATTGGTCACACTATTTTTTTGGCCCAAGTCTAAAAAACATTTAAATTATTCCTGGGTCTAGATTTTTCCTCCCCTATTTAGAAATTTGAAGTGGATGGAAAGGTGAAAGAAGTATCATCGTTAAAATTATCTAAGCTTAAGGTTAATGGTGAAAGGAGTACTGCCTTCCCATCTGAGAAAAGAAAAAAATTGAGAGAACTAGAGAATGGGGAAAATTATAGTATCCTGAGGAAATGAGTAGATTTGATGACTTTGGTTTGATATATTTAGTGCCTCTTCTCTACTTCTCCCAGAGGTCATCAGCTCAATATTCTTTCAAAGCACACACTTCACAACTGACGAAAGACCAAGGATTGAATCATGTATGGGCCATATTTTTTCAGACGCTTCGCACCTCACAAGAAGGATGCTCCAAGTAATGATTGATTCCAGTTTTGCTAACCAGAGACTCTGCAGTTCTCAAATGCGCTAGGGAATTTTTCCTAGATAGTCACCATTTGTTATGCCCTGCATACTTGTCCCTACATTTTGTGTGCAAAATGTTGGGTCCCCTCTTTTTTCTTTTGCTCTTGCCATTTCTTTCCTTTTTTTTGTTGTTTTCCCTTCGGGCTTTTCTTCTGTGAGGCTTGTTTTTATTTCTATTTTTTTTGTTTTCTTGTGTCTCCGAGACCCAGTCCCAGAGTTTGGTCTTTCTAGAGCTTGATCCTAGACTCTAGGATTCTCCGCCATGATGTCTTATTTTTGTGAGAAGGTCTGATTACATGGAATCCCTGAGCCTGGAGTCTGAGGCTTTCCTATTTTGGAGTTTGCAAAAAGGTACCGCACCTTTTTACCCTAAGGGTATAAATTGAAGTTACCTATCATTTTCACATTTACCGTGATCAAAACCTAAGGTGATTTACCAGAGCAATTGAGGCAAATTTGAAGCATTTAAGTTTTGATTGTTTTGGTGATTAGCAGTAATCATAAAGGTTTAGTAGGTGGTTCACTGTGTTTCTTCATAGTGTTTGAAGGGTAGCTTGTTGCAGGACTTCAACATTCATCCTCACCTTATCTCTCGTGCTCCAGGTAAGCCTTTGGCCTTCGTTTCCTGGTTTCTAGTTCTCTGGTTTTGGTTTTTTTTGGCTTCATTTTCTTGTTGTTTTGTTGGCTTCTGGTTTTGTTTGGGTTTTCCATTTCTTATTTTTTCTTTTGGTCACCTCCCATTGGTGGTTTGGCATTGGCAGAGGGTCATCCACCCTCTGCGCAGTTGTAATTTAGGCTTGTGTCCTGTGTCATATTTTGTGTAGCTATTTTGTACATTATGTAAGTATCTGTAAATAGTGTGTATATGTTTTGGCCCTTGACCCTCTATATTTTGTTGTATTCTTGATGTATATCCTTCTGATAACATGTCAAGCTCACCTTTCCCTTGCCCATGTTTTTTCCAAATCTATGAGCTCACCTTCTTGATGGAATACCACCTGGTTCAGACTCAGCTCCATGATGGTTTGAACCATGGAAATTTTCTCTCTCCTCCATCGAGTCAGTCTTAATGGTGAATATATTTCCCATGCATGCATTCAAGTCTAGCCAAGTGGCTTCCACTTCACATGTGTTCGGATAGTTGTTGGCATTGTCGTCATAACTCCTATTTACTGCATGGCCATGTGACATCGATGTCAGCCTATTATAGCTCATCTTCTGGCTATATCACCCAATGGTTATTTTTTAGATTTTGGGTTTTATGTCCTTACCTGGGTCTTGTTCTGCTAGTATCATGTTTGCTGGAATCCCCAGAGCCCCAAATTTTGGTTAGTTTCATCAATTCTCATTATAAGCACATCTTTCCCGGGATTTGACAAACTAACCCTTGCAGGTGCAGATGCAATGGTAAGATCTCCGGACCCTGGAGTAGCATTCTATCTTATATAAATTTTGATGGTCATCTTGCCTTGCAGGTTTCCAACATCTAATTCATTAATCATGTTAGAGGCATTCACATCCTCTCCACATGGGAGTCCAGATCTCCCAACCATGGCAGTCACTAGGGAAGCTATTAGAACTTAGATCGAGAGGGCCCTAGAAAAGCTTCCCCTGACCATGAAGTATTTGAAGGAAAACGCTGTCACAGGTTCAAAGATTGAGTCTAGCATTCAGTTGATGTTTATTCAATGAACGACCATAGACCCATTGGCCATAAATTTTGACAATTATAGGATTTTTAAGGTTGCTTGCTTCCCACGTTTCATGCAAGCCCCATAAATTATTCTTACTCTAGCTGCACACTACAACTCGTCTGTCTGGGCCATCATGCTCGCTGCCTCGGTCCCAACCAGGTACCAAACTCCAATGGTGTCTTTGGACGCCATAAATTTTTAGGCTGGTTTAGGAATTCCCTAGTTCTATAAAATAGCCGTCGTCACCCGACACCAGGTGCTGCAAGAATTTCAAGATTTGGAGCACATGGCCTGGTAATATCTGAACAAAAATTGGCTAAAGATGCCAAAGAAAGATTCCAAAAGGATGAAGTTGGAAATCCCCCAATCAGAATTCAAGGAAAGCATACAGATGGGGATTATAGCATTGTGTAGGATCTTTGGACAACCCCATTCCCAGGAATTCTCAGCATGGATGTACTACTTCTTGCTCGATATCTCTTCCGGCAAGAAATACTTTGATTGGGCCACCATCATCTCAAATCACGTGGATTCCCAACTCCTTTAGGTTGCCTAGACCTCTAAATTCTACCTGACGTCCTACATTCTCTGGGCTCTAGCACAACAATGACCTATCACAAATGGGCTACTCATAGTAGGCATGCTAGGGGTCGGTCCGAGCCAAAAGGCTCCCTGGGATTATTTACCACAAATCCAATGAGAGGCTAGTTTGCTCAGCTTCTGTCGAGTAAATGATGCCTTCATTTACTACAATATCCTCACACCTACCAAGGATGATGGGTATTGCCTCTCCAAGGAGGCAATGGATCTGGTCAGAAGTTATGGCCACTACTACATTCAGTTCCAACAACACACTTATATTCAGGTAACTGGCTTCTCCGGGAAACCCTATTTGTTGCCCAAGCACTATGGGAATAAAATAATTACTTTGGAATACTACTGACAAATTTTGGAACTGCATGCCCTCTACATGGTGAAGAAGGTAATAAATGTTTCATTCCCAATAACCTATGGGAATTAATGGTATAGTATGACCGCGGCAAGAGAGGCGGATAGCGAAATTAAAAGCTTGGGCCTAAGTGAATTCTATCTGGAGTGGAAAAAATTTTACCCGCTAGGAAAAATAGCAATGGCACTTCCCTGGGTATCAGAGCGCCATGCATTCCACATGGAGGATTTTTGGGAAGATTTCCAGGATGATTTTAATTCTAGAGCCGACACTTTGTCTAGATGACAATGGGGATGATGCTGAGGTTGAAGCTTCAAAAATTCCTAGATGACTTCTTGGACACCAGGTCCAAAATAGACCCACAATACAAGGAAAATGAAGTAGACAAGATGGCCCTACCTCCAGTAGACTAGAACACCCAGGAAGGTCAAACAATTAAGGAACTCACCCTCGATGTGGTCAAATGTAGCCACGCATATTTTAAGAAGGCATGCCCAAGGAGCACACACAAAGTTGGCCTGTTTGTATTGGGCTCAACTTCTGAGCCTAGAACTTACTCACAAGTGGAGGACAAAGGAAAAAGGATAATGGGAACCCTGTTGCAAACCCCATCTACGACCCTATAATAGAGAATATGTAAGAAATGCTATCAGTCTCCGAATAAATGAAGGATAAGTTAATCACGTAGTTGGCTACCCCGGTAAGTATGACCAGACATGTTTTCCCTCCTTCTTCCCCTTCACTGGCAGCATTGATGGTCTAAGAAACAAGGATAGGAGTGGAAGAGGATTGGAAAGCTATGACGGATGCAGGTCCCCCTTTGATAACCAAGAGGAAGAAAAAGAAGAACTCTCAACCAAAGGTAGAGCTAGAACTTGGGATGCCAAGCATCCAAGAAGTACAAATCCTTTCTTTTGACTCTCCCAAGGTAGACAAAGAACCTAAGGATATCCCAGAGAACTCCCCTCCCCGTTATGAATTTGATGATTTATTTGGAACTAATGAATTTGGGAACTTGTAGGGAGATATCAGGAGATTGGTTGATGAAATCGCTGTCCAAGAGGAAACTGTGCCCCCTCTTGAAAGGAACATCCCAGAGAAGGAAGTTTCCCAAAAATAGGAAACCCAGGCAAAGAGAGAAGAAGAACAAGAATAGGTGAACATCTCTGAAGTCCCAGAGATACAGGTTGAAGGAACCATAGAGAGCAGGAAAATGCAAGATGAGCAACTGACATCAGTCAGGGGAACCGCACCAACAGGATCAACTGTAACCCCAACTGCCATGCTCCAGAAACCTCTCCCAAAGGCAACATTTAGTGAGGTAATCACAATGACTCAAACATTGAATCTTGGCCTGATACCTCCACCTCCTCCAGAGAATACACCAATTGAAAAAGACACTCTAGCAAAGGAGGTTAATGAAGAACAACAGTAGGGTGGGGAACAAAAACCCAAAGAAACAAATGTTGATCCCAATAATTTTGAAGGTGCAAATGTTGGGGTAGATGATACAAGCACTATTGAGACAAATCTAGCCAATGAGACCAAAAATAAAGGAAAGGAGCTAGGAACAACTCAGAATATCAGGGAAGCATAGAAAAATCCCGGATGGGAAGAACAGGAAAATACACTGGTAGAAAAGCCACCTCTACCACTACAATGGTTAGTAAAATCCTAGAAGAGGAAAGCCCTAGAAACACCCAGCGCCCATCTCTCATTGGCAGAGATGATGGCCCAAACATAGAATCCTCCCAAGGCCAAGAAAGCTCAGACAATCCATACTCTTCAAATTGGGCCAGGTAGAGATACAGTTGTGGTGATGGCAACACCTTCCCCAGATGTGGATGAAGCCATGGCTAATGCCGATGAATACTCTATCACCGAAGTGTCACTAGGGAAGAGAGGAAAACAAGGTGAGCTAGACTTGTTGAAGGAAGCGGCCAAACCAGCAGAGGCCCATTATGAAAAGAAGACCCAGGAATTTAGGGCATAGAAAGAAAAGAATGCAAACCTCATGGGGCTCCTAATAGAGCTCGCATGGCCTACTATTTCCATTCCCTGAGATGTTTTCACATCTGGGGCACCGCTCCCTTAGGGTGACATAGACTCATTAAGGGCGATGAAAAGAAAATCCCAGGCAATTGATGAGTGGGTTACAGAACAGATGGGAAATGTCTGGCATTTTTTAGTATCCACACTCCCAGACTTATATGTGGCTAGCAATATTCTACATCAGGCAGAAACAACTATCTCCATCTAGGAGGGAGACAATGAAAACTATGAACCATGGAAGGCCGAGCTGGAAGAACTCATCGGCATCGGAGAAGAAGTTGTCTTCGAGGATAGAATTTTGGGAGAGGAGTCTTTTGAATTTGTCCAAACCCAACATTCTAGAGCCTCACATTGGGGGTAATCAAGCAACTGGTAGGGACCTTGTGCGACAATGTCCAATAATTTCAATATTCTTTTAATTTGTATAAGTCATTTATCTTGAAGGTCTTCGGAGCTGATCCCTTTAGCACTGAAACATGCACTCCGAAGGAATATGTCATGGGAAAGTTTGATGAGATAATGGAGTCTCGGTATGGATCCTTGGAGGGGATAGATGGAGCAAAAATGACTCGAATAACTCGCATGGTGCTCAAAGGCCACGAAGCAGCAAAGATGGCCGCAAAATTCAAAGCAAATGTTCCAGGTTTGGGCGAACATGTAGATGTGACCAAGTACCACCGGGCTAGCCTCAGAGACATTGATGAAGGTGAGATCACCTGGCTCCTATAGACCTTCAATGATACCAAGGAACAATAAAATTCTCCGGGGTCTAGAGATGATTGTTAGAAGATGTATTTTGTATTTATTCATTCTTTAGGGAGCGTAAGCTTCCGGATCCCGGAGTCCCAGATCTCACAATTTTTTATTCTTTTAGTGACTAGTGTCCCAGCTCTTGAAGTTGACTGGTCACTATCAGATGGTTAATAAAAATTTCAGAAAGTAGGTAACTGCAACAACGCATGTCAACTTAGGGAATGATTTTAATAGGTGGTCTTCCCAAGGCACCGCTCCAACATAACACCTAGCGCATCGAAGATAGTGAGCTGCCCTCCAATTTATGAGGCATGTAGCCTCGATCCCCGGGGGATCAAATTTCTTCTTTTGTCCTCCCAGCTCTCTTCTTGAGGCTGATTCTTCCACTCCACTTTTCTTGTCTCATTCTTTAGACATGTCGGACCTTCTCCATCTCGAGGTCTTTTGTAACATGGCATAGGTAGTACTGACCACTAAAAATAGTATTATATTGTTAAGTGTAAAATAAGTTAGGTTAGTTTTAGGTCAAAACTTGTGTATAAATAATAAGTCTGACCTCATTCCAAGGGTGGGTGAAATTGATGATTTTGTAGTCCATAGCTAATAGCATTTAAGTTTTATTAGTTCTTAGTTGCACATCTCAATGCTCCTTAGTTTTTTAGAACCTTTCAATAGTTAAATGCTCCCCTGGAGCCACAATTATTTTACACACTAGTGCTTGTTAGAAACATGTTAATGAAGAAGGGTTCTATCAATGATATTGTTAGCATTATGATCTCTACATTAACGGTATTTTGTGCTATACATTCTTTATGTCCCTTTCTCTGATATTTTAAGTAGATTAACAACCTTCTTTTCCTCCGCTATTGATTGAATATAAACTCATGGTTCCGTATTTCTTTAGTATTCAGTGTAGCATGTTAGAGCTTGGTTGATGTTTTGAATATTTGGCATAACTATAGGTAGATGAAATATTTCTAACCCTGTAATATCTTTTGAAGTTTATTTGGTAAAGTCGTGAATGCTGGTAGGAAACCTCACTTACTTAAATCCCCAGAGAAGATGAGCCAAGATAACCAGCTATCCCCCTGAAAAAAATAGTCACATTCCCAACTAAGCTCCCGCACTATCGAGACCCTACTTTGACGTACTTGAAGGCCTGGGGAATCACATTTCCCCGGACAACCTTTGCAGGAAAATTTGGCCGGTACCCCGGTACCCGGTGACAACTTACATCTACTGGCAGACCCGGTCACAAAGTCCTGTCAACAGACCGATACCCCAAATTTTCACTCTTTTGAACTGAGCCCTATTAAGAGCAAACCCTGTTAAAGGTTACAAACACACTGTTAGGTGTGACATTGTTAGAGGATTTTATACATAGAGGTTGTCACTTAGTATCAAACATTTAATCTTGCCATTCTTGAATCAGCGTATTTCTTAGACTGTCAATAGGCATCAGGCATATCCAATGCTACTTTCATGAATCAACATTTTTGGCACTCCTTCAGATGTACCTCAATATATGGAAGACTATTAAGTCCTTCTTGGTTAAGACACTTGATGCTTCAATGGTTAAACTAAAACATTATGACTTGTTCATATTGCAACTTAAATTATAGATTTTCAGATCTATTTAATTACATTACCTCTCTGACCAATGTATCAATTTAATCCCTGTGCTCATTGTTCATCGGTGTCTGCAAAATTCCTTAGCTTTTCCTTCAGCTTGTTTGATCAGCACTGCATGAAGTTGTTCTTCATCAATTTCTCTTATGCATCCTCTTTCTATTCACTCCACTTAATCCCCGTGTAAGTGAATTAAGCTTGTCTCTTATATAGACACAATATTCCTTGTTTCTTGGTTCTTGATTCTTGATTCTTGGTCTGAAAAATAATCGATCCAATTAGATTTAAAGCATAACTATTGATTTGTCTCGTAGATATATTCTTACCAACTGTATAAATTAGCTTTAAATCAATCACTTATCTGTGGTTGAATGAAACAAAGTAGATAACCAGTTAAGTCTATATTTAGCTCTGCCAGCTAGATATTTTGTCATTTTTTGAACTCTCTATTCTATCGGTCACAACTGCAGTTAGCCATCGGTGACAACTGACTGTTCCTTTGGTGAGAATCTGTTAGCTTTTTGATCTTTGTCTGTTAGGCAACACTATATTTTCTTTCATCGGGTAACTCTGTGCTTTACTCGTCAGGAAACACTGTGACTCTGCTTGTCGATAGTGTTGTGCATTTCATCATCGGGTATCACTGTGACTTTGACCTTTTTGTCTATCTATCGGGTGCACTCCATCAGTGTTGTTTTTCACTTAGTGAATACTTGAATTGTATGCATTACTGATAGCATAGCCTTGGTTTATTTTTTTATTTGAAGACTTTGGCATTCTTTACGTGACCATACAGATTATATTAAGTTGACATCAATGACAATACAATACATTGACTAATTTATTGCCTTGCATGATTATCAACTTAACATCTTCAAACAATTAATCAGTTACACTTCATCGATCTCTTCCTTTGTTATTGATGGCAACATACTATATTATCATGCTATACTATTTCTAATACAATATGAAATATACATTTTCATCAAGCTTTCCTAATGTAACTATTACAAATGTCTAGTTTTTTGTAAGCTCAAGTAGCTTTGATTTGATTCTTGTAGGATTTCTATCTTTCTTCAATCCCTTCACTAGATGGATGTAGAATCTTTATTTCTCTGATTTGATGTGTTCTCCTTCTATGTCAAACTCTCTCCTTTTGACTGTTCTCCTTTCTCTTGATGATTTTTGTTTCACTTGTCAGCAACTCTCCCTTTGTATAATATCTCCATACAATCTCTCCCTGTTGGAGTAATGTGAGAATATATAATCTCTCCCCCTTTCTAGAAGGATGTGATAATATGGATAATCTCTCTCCCTTTGACAGAAATGCCAAACAAATATCTCACAAATATCTGACATTAATGTCAAGCAAACTTTTCTCTCTATCCATAATATATTCCTTGAATTTCCTTTATCCATCAGCAATACAATAAATTGCTCTGGTGCTTGGTGATGATATATACCTATTTTTATATATATGTAGCTTTGAATTTCATCTCTTTGCTTGCATCAATCATGAATGATATTCTGATAATATGTAGGCTGATGCAACCTTCTAGTCAGCTTACTGACCAGTAGACAAGGGTCTGACCCCTAGTCTCTTTCTCAAGTACTCAAATGCATCCTTGGACAGTGGTTTGGTGAATATATCAGCCAATTGTTTCTTTGATTGCACATACTCAAGTATCACCTCCATTTCTGAAACTTGTACTTTCAAATAATGATACTTGATGGCAATATACTTTATTTTAGCATGCATGACTGGATTTTTGGAAATGTTAACTGCACTTGTATTATCACAATAGATAATTACTGGTTCTAAAATTTGCATATGCATACCTTCTAGTAACTATTTGATCCATGCAATATTTGAGCATTTTGCAGTAGCAACAATATACTCTTCTTCTGCAGTAGATTGTGAGATGCATCCTTGTTTCTTGTTGATCCATGTGACAATTTTGTCACCCATGAATAATTCTCCTCATTTTTTTCTCTTTTGGTCATCAATATTTCCAGCCCAATCAGCATCAGTAAAGACCTGAAGTTAAAATTTTCCTTATCTTCTGTACCGTAAGCCATATTCCTTGATATTATTTAGATATCTTAGGATTCTTTTCACAACAGTCATATGTGACTCTCTGGGATTAGCATAAAATCTAGCAACTATTCTTACTGCATGTGCAATATCTAGTCTACTATGTACAACATACATGAGCTTTCCAATCATTGATCTATACAAAGTTTGATTTACCTCTGATGACTTGTCTTCCTTTGTCAGTTTGCATCTAGTTGCCATCAGTGTACCAACTGGTTTAAATTCTTCCATATTGAATATTTTCAGTACTTCTTTGATGTACTTGGAGTGTGTAATGAAAATACCTTCTCCTTGTTGCATGATCTCTCCAAACATAGACATCTCAAATTCTTTTCTCATCTCATTTGCAAATAATTTGCATAGCATATCATTTCCTCCAAATATGATGTCATCAAAAAATATCTCAGTAATCAAAGTGTTAGCATTAGTATCTTCCTTCAAGTAAAGATTATTGTTTTCACTAGTTCTTACAAATCTAATACTTATAAGATAAGAATGAAGTTTTTCATACCACCACACAGTGCTAAGTGTTGCCTACGTGGACTGGTAGACTCGGCCAAGAGCTACTCGGTCAAGTTATACTCGACCGAGTATGCACAACATTTTAATATCCCAAAAACAACCTGCTAGCCCCTCATTTGCACATTGAGGGGACAAGATTGAGGGTGTGGAGCTGAGGAAGAATACTCACTTGAGTTCGAGGTAGGACCCTTTTTAAAAAAAATGTTTTACTGTATAAACATATAAGTAAAATGATTTTTTTTTATTTAGCATTGTAATATCATGGTTTTTTTTTCATTTTCTAGAAATAATTTTTTTTAGGTCATATAATTGATGTTATTTAAAAAAATTTAAACGCAAACCCAAACTTAAACGCAAACTCAAACTTACACATAATTTACCCAAAATTTTAAAACATAAACACAAACCCAAATCCAAAATTATGAAAATTTATGCATAAACTTAAAAGCCTATAATCATATAATTTAACCAAAACATAAACTAGAAGCATAACTTTTGTTTCATGAATCTAATTAGTCTTTAGTTATCTGAAGCAATCATTATAGGGAATTGATTTAGGATACATGACTATATTATTACTTGAGAACGTGCCACAAAATCTTTTTGTCACAACTTGATCATTCTAGACATTTTCATTATGTACACAACTTTCAAAATTAGTACATAACAAAACCCTAAGTCTTACGTACTAGGTTAAATAAATCAATTTGAATATATTAAAATCTTAAAATAACTTAAAAGTTATGTACACGTGGAATCTTTTTTTTGATGTATTTATGCTTAAGGGGATGTCATGGATATTTTTTTTCAGATGGACATACATATATTATGTAGATATTTAAGTTAATATGTACATGTGCAATTTTCATTGTTTAAAATTTATGAGATTTTTTTTGAAAAAGTCTTTCATGTTGAAGATGTAAATTGAATTTGTTTAAAATTTAAATATGTATGTATATATATTTTTTAATTTTTTAATTTAAAAACATGTTATTTTTCAACATATGTACATATATAAATTGATTTCCTACTGAATGTACACATGTATGTGCCCACTTGCAGCGAGTGCACTTTTTATGTCTAGATATTACATTTCTACATCACATAGCTTCTAATGGTTCAGATCCTAGCATTCATGGTAGTCAGGCCTCACAAGAATTGTCAGGCTGCCATGATACCCCACAGAGTCATGATAGTCGCAGACAGGAGACTATCACGAGGATGCACACTACTCTAGCTGCACTAGAGAGGACGTTGCAAAATAGTTCTGCCCTGCCTAATAGGGAGAAATTGATTTCCATTCGTACAAAGTTGATGAGTATGATTCAGAAGGCTGAATCATACAATCCATATGATGTTGCATTTATTGATTCTTTTTACCATAGCCTATCTAACACTGTTATAGGTACTGTCGGTTGTAGGACAGTTGATGGGGATGTTACTGTTACTCAGGTTAAGAACATGTTTGGGACCCATTACATAGAAAAGAAAGTGGTTAGAGCATATAGGGTCACAAAATTTACAAATGAGTTAGTAGCTCCTTTTATATATCTGAGATGGTTGGCGTCCCATCATATGTGGCCCCAAAAGGATGAGGTGCCCTTATATTTTTTCAAACAATTGTTTGCAGAGTTCCAATTAGGTTATGATTTTGATAACACAGATTTACCTCCAAGTGCTAGTCAAGGTCGAGGGAGATATCCGGATAAGTGTAGATGACCTGATGCACCACAACCCCCTATTAAGAGTGAATTGGTGGGTCAAAACTTTTTGGTTCTTCCAAAAGGTTTGGAGACCTACATTGGAGCTAGATAGGTTGCTGCTAAGGATGCATGTGTAGATATGTTTTCTAGCATTGCCACTATTGTGACTCAGTTCGATGAGTTCTCATCTCATCATGTGGGTAGGTACATGCTTAGAACTCGGACAAGTGTAGGCATTGATGCTTCTAGTCCATTTTATGATCCATACATCCGATATGATCTTCCCACTCCATATGAGATATTACAACTACCAAAGGATTGTCTGTGCGAAATGAGATCCATTTCAGTCAGTGATCTCCTTGTAGCTTACCAGCACATACCTATGACACATGGGGTTCCTCCATGTGATATTTCTGCATTCGTTCGAGGAGACCAGGCCTCAAGATCCCCCACATGCAGTAGTCAAAGATGAGGAGATGCAGAGGTAGGTACCTCCACACAAGAGGATGTCCAGATACATCTTACAGCTCCAGGACAGAGTGTGGATGATCTTACACCCCTTCGACAACATACACAAGCTCCCCCATATCAGACACCTACGACCTCATGATTTCACACTAGATTCTCGGATTTGCTTATGGATGAGGGCATTGATCCTGAGACAGTGTCCTTACATTCTTCTGATTTATCTAACATTGGACATGCATTACACCAGGTACACTCAAGAAACCATTTAATTTGAAGATTCAAGAATGTTCAAGTAATTTTGTATTTAATTTATTTATATAAATTCCATTTATATATAAATTTAACTATATATATTTTAAATTAATTTGAACCAGGTACATGACACTACGAGGGGTGTTGTATATGGAGATTTAGAGGAGCCTGTTGATCTGATTCATCAGGATATAGAAGTTAATTTTAATTTAAATTATTTTTAAATAGTTTATTCGATTCAATTTTAAACATGTACATTTAGAAAAAAGCTTGGTCTGGATAAATATATAAATTAAAATTGTTTTGTATTTGTAGATATACAGACTCAGTTCTAGCGGGATGATGATCCACATAGGCCTGCATAGAGTGGTGATCATGGCAGTTATGGATCTAGATTTACACATCAGAGATCTAGATTATATACACACATCGGTTTTACATTGATAGATAGTAAAAACATTTACATTGTTATGTTGATATCTAGACATATATGTATTGATATGTACATGTGTTTGTACGTTGATACATTGATATTTACAGGTCCATTTACATTATTTGTACATTGTTACATGCATGTTTTATGTTGACATATAGACATTTACATTGATATGTACATGTGTTTTTTACGTTGATACATTGATATTTATAGGTCCATTTACATTGTTATGTTGATGTTGTACATGTGTTTTTTATGTTTTATATGTTGATCTATATATAGACATTTGTACATTGTTACATGCATTTTTTATTTTGATCTATATATATAAGTCCATTTTGACCAAAAATAATCTTTACTCTAATAAATATATCTAATCAATTTCAAACTTCAAACTTAAATTAAACTCAAAACCTAATGAATAGATAGATAGAAGATCTAATCTTAGAGCTCAAACTATGTAAATTTTCAATAGATAAAAAAATCAAGACCAAAATCAATCAAAATCAAAATTAATCTTTAGTCTGATAAATATATATAATCAATCAAACTTCAAACTTAAATTAAATTCAAAACATAATGAATAGATAAATAGAAGATCTAATCTTAGAGCTCAAATTATATAAATTTTC
>MU228360.1:415621-436819 GCA_018584345.1 Thuja plicata | reverse complement strand
GACATGTACAAATATAAAATTAGTTTATTCAAACTATCAAATGAAGATTAAAGTTCACTAAGTTATGTAAACAAATTGAATAATATGAAAATGACATACATATGTATACCTTGAAGTTCATGTTGTCGGAGTGCACTCTTCACAAATTCTCCTGCTCCATCACGCTCCCCCTTCCCATGTTCACTTTCAAAGAAGTTCCAAAGAAACTTAACATTGTGTCAAGCATGTTGCATAGCTAATGAATTAAAGGCTTTCGTAGATTTAAATTGACTTGCACAATCATGTGTAAAAACTTTTAAAAACACTAAATATATATATGATCTCTAGATCTAATATAATTGAAATGTACTATTTAAAAGAAAATTTAATTCAAGTTTACTTACCCGCACACCCATCAGACCAGATCCAGTGTTGTGAAGCATTTATGCTGCGACTCGCAAGATTATGGAAAAATATGCCAAAACAATGAGCCACATAACTCCTATCATGAACCTTATCATCGCTGATATAGAAATGAACCTCCTTGATGATAATGTGTTCATTTTGATCTATACTTTCTATCTCATCCAAATCAAATTGTGCATGTCTATAGGTCACATGGACAAATATTACAACTTGATTAGAATGATAATATTGACTTTGAAGTTCTTTTTGAGGAGAGAATGTATAGTTCTCCGCAAAATCTACAACTGAAAGAATAAAACCAGGTGGAAAACAATTTTTGGAATCATGAAACTGTTTAGCTTGCCATCCGACACCATGACAATGTTGGATATGTGGATAAATCATAGATCAAAATCTATCCATGAACTTAAGGTATGGTAATTCAATCTCCTTCAATGCAATTTTTTTTTATTCTAGTCCTGTCTTTGTTTCATATTTCTCATAATCAAATATCTTCCACTGGACTTGTGTTGTAACATCAATATTATCAAATTGTAAAGGAAATTTATGTAAAATTCTACAATTATTGCATTCATTTTTTATACATAGGACATTGAATTCATCCGAGTCTTCTGACTTATCACATAAAATGGATTTCACAAATTCTGTTGTACTTCCAGGAACCATATCTAGATTAAGTACTGCCATAACCTTTTTATATGATTGCAAAAATAAGTGAAACTCAACATGATTTTGACAACAACATGTTTCACAAACCTTATTTATGCGCACAAAGAAAGGACACAACATCTCAAACATTCTCTGACCTATTTTCACATTTGAAAATTCTTGTTTGAATGTTTCAAATAGTTCACTTTGTGTAGTATCGACAAAATGTTTTGGATGTGAAATCTTCATACCGGTCTCATCATCTTTAATCTATATAGTTTCCCTTCTATTGGAAGAAACATGAGAGTAGTTGGTCCAAAATTCAATGACTTGACTTCTTACATCTTCAAAACCTTTATCTTTTTGAGGAACTCTACAAATCTGTACCCAATTCTTTTCAATGTTCATATCCAACACATTTATCTTCCTAATATATCTCTGAATAGTTCTTTGAGATATGTTGAGTAAATCAGAAACTTCTCAAACTTGATTTTTGTATGTCAATCTCTTAATGGTAATCATAGTCATCAATGCTCTTCTAGCAGTATTTGAATAAGATCCTCCATGATCTTTCCTGTTAACAACGTTCAATGCATCTTGCAAATTTTCAATTATTGTTTCTTTTACTTGACCTCATTGTCCAATTTTCCTATTATCAACACCTAACAACTCCAAAACCGGAGTCATTTCTCTTTTCTGGAATAACTTTGCAAACAATTGTGCTTTTCCCTCCAAAGTTTTATCCTAAAAATATTCTTTCCACATGTTTTTGACATGAAATTTAGTAGTGCTATCAGGTATCAGGTGCTCCGATGCAATTTGACTGACAAGTGATTCCTCATTCATCTCCATTAAATTTTGCATTGTAGTATAAATATATATACCTCCACTACTACCAATATCCTCCCCTAGTTGAGTTGCACCTTCTTCAACATCGATAGGTTCTTCTTCAACATTGACCGGTTGCTCTTCAATAAGTTTCGTATGACCTTTCATTTGGTCATTCTTTTTACAATCATATTTCCTTGTTCTAGTCCTTTTATTTCCCATTGCTCAAATAGAAGCAAAAAATTTATTTTTCTTTCAGAATCCTTCTTTATTAAAAAACTTGCAAAGTCACACTCCTCCGGTCACAAAATGCCTTTTTCGCTTTCTAAAAAACCTTTATATATTCTGAAATAAGGATTTAATTTCGCAATTGATATTTATTTTTTTTAAAAATAACTTTTATATATACCTTTCAAATTGAAAGGGTGGGTCACCCACACAATCGATCACGGGTGGCCAACCACTTAGGCAGACTCGGCCGAGTATTACTCGGCCGAGTTGTCTTAGGTGGGATGCCATGTTGGAAACCAAACCTCCAAAAACACTCCAAATCAACAAGTTGGCACTTCTACTAGTTTGTTCTCTATGGAAACTAAACAATGCCAAAAAGCTAAAAGTACCCTTTTCTAGATCTTGGAACTATGATTCTTGACATATAATTTTTATATTGGTTCGACTACATAACATTGAACAAATTTGTTAAAAACTGCATGTAGGTTATTAAAGCTTTCAGAAGTTGTTGATTCGGATAATATAAAAAAATACTAAATTAATTCAAAAAAATTTTAAAATCATAGATAACACTAGAGAAGAGAGTCATCTTCAATAATATGTAATTTATTTGGTTTTTGGTATAGTTTTGATAGGGGGAAAATGGCGGGAGACAAAAACTTTTGATTTCAAGTAAGTTTGACTTCGAATACCTATAACGGGCAAAGTATACATCGAAACCACTTCTTTCATTTCTGGGAACTAGCTATACATCTCATCTAAAACATATTATGAAATTAGAGGAAAAAATAATGTTTTACTTATAATGATTTACGGGAAGTCAACTCCCTTATTTACAGTATTTTTTCACGAAATGAAAAATAGACCTTAAAAATTAAAAAAATATATTAATTTTGGTTCAATTTTTTTAAAAAAATTTATAGGCATATAATTCATCCTATTTCACACATTTCATCAGTTTACATCATCTTCAAATTCTCAATAGAAATGTGAATTTTATGCCCTTGAAGTTTTACTGTTTTGGTGTTGTTATCCTTTTCCTTTGTAAAAGTGTGACAAATTATTGTGCTTTTACCCTTGATTTGAAATTTCTTGGTGCATTGATCCTTGAGAGATGGTGGAAGACACTACCTTGCAGATAGATACCTTGAGATGAGGAATAGTGGCTTGTGTTATGCCTCTTTCAAAAGAGATCATAGAAAGATTTGTCTTTCCTAGCATGTATTGAGTTCTTGTTAGATGGGCTATGAGGGAATATTGATGCTCTTTAGTGTATGTGGATCCTTTCAGAAATTGTGAGGCTATCTTGTAAGTCATTGGTTGTTTTGGCCAGAGTTGTGGACTAATTGTATGGCTATTCTTGCATTTGATCCGTTTTGGTCCTGCACTTGTTGTGTTTCATTTTGTTGGGCTTCCAGGCTTCCAGAAGTAAGCCTAGTCTTTGGGGGGATGATGTAATGCCTATCCCATTTTCATTCTACATTCTGTCTTTATGGATATGAATTTGATGCTCATGGTTATTATGTGATCATTTAGGACCCATGAGTGGTCTGCACCTTAAGGGTGGTGACTTATGTTGTTGCATCAACACTCTATTTAGGCATCATATCTAGTTGTGTGAACCATGGTGCTTTGATGGGTTGTGTACCTGATTTGATATGCCTTTCTTTGGTTATATATATTTAATGGTTCTCCTATGTGATTAGTTGAGTTGACCTTATGATGTGATGACTATCCTCATACTATTCTTTTATGTGACATTGTGAGATGCACCCTATATAGTTGATTCTTGTGTCCATTCCGAGATGATTCTGATGGTTTTGATTGGTATCTCAGTTATGATATTTTTTATGTCTTCTAATGGTTTCACTAAGGTATGTACCAGTGGTTAGCTAGTTTTGGATGGTATCACGAGGTTATTTCGTGAGCATCCATATGATGTAACCTGGTGTTTTCACTATGTAATGCATTTGATTACCACACTTTATTTTAGCTTTTGCAGTAGTGTTGATTTACATGTTAGATGTACAACTATTATTAATTCCATCATATCTACATGATGACACTTTATGATTATGTTTAGTGCATTTTTCTTTGAGAAACAATGAATTATTATATTGATGAATATCATAGGTTCCTATTATATTCTGCCTTATATGCTGTAAGATATTTCTATATCTACTTCCTTTGATATATGCTCATGTTGTCCCGATTGATTATTTAATGCTTATGTTTAAATGAAATATTTAATTTTAATGTAATATTTATTTAAATTAATTAATGTTCACTATTCGCTCATGCAATTGATATATGTATAATGCTTCGTGTTTTTTACGAAGTGAGATGAAGTCATAGTTACCCTGTTTGTAGGTCCACATGATGATGTCATTCTCCTTCGTTGTTTGATTATTACATGTTGTACTTCATCTATTTTATTATGAGTAGGGACACTTGATGCTTGCATGTTTACTGAATAGGTACCATGTATATTCACCCTGAGTTTCAGGAGTTGAGTGTGTACCTATATCCCCAGCAGTGGCACAGGAGATATAGTATTATCAACTTTTCATATTGAGACAATATCATTCATGTATTCACGACCTACCCATGATTGTTATATTATCCCTCTGGTATAAGTTAGTAAATCTGGATTGCATATGCATTGTGAGAGACGAGTGATATGTCTGTGCATTTAGAGTTCCCGCAGTTATCGCGGATGAGATTTAATTAAATGTGGATTTTTTATGCTATAGGGAATTTCTTATTTACTAGCTATTTTTCCATAGCTAGGTTCCAATTATATTAGGAATCAATTTAATTATGTTGGGGTGAAAGGTCAGTAGTTTATTTTAATATTTAAATAACCTATTTTAAAAGTCAGTTTTCAAAAGTGCTTTATATGTTGAAAAGTGAGTTCTGTTCCTCACTTCTCCCTTTTGGGTTTTAATTAAAAATTGTATTTTTCTCCAAACTTGATTGGAGAAATTCATTCTTTTGTTTTTTTTGACTGACTGGATCGTTAGATCTTGGTGGGTAGCGGCTCATTGGAATTGTGCTGTGAATACTATAATTTCTGTGGAATGACTTTTGGATTGAGCTTCGAATTTATTTTATTCCTCCTCTTTTTTAGGTTTCTCTTCTAGCTGCGAGGTAGGGCCTCTATTATTTAATTTGTTTCTCAATTTTTTAGGATGCTTCTTGTTTGATTTTTATTTGTGGGATGAGATTTATTACTCCCCCACAATTTGGTAGTTTTCAGATGTCTGGTTGAATCACTACGAACAATTGAGGTTTTCATAATTGGTTTTAATGTCGTTATGCTGGCCATTTTTCCATGTTTATCCAAAAATTAAATTTTATTGGTTTGGTGTGCTATTCATTGCCTTATGGAAAATGGTTTATTGTTTCGTATCTTTCTGAGAATTTTGATTTCTAGCAAATTTTGGGGTCACCTCATTTTCTGTTCCAACTAGTTTTTATTGTTTATTTTTTTTGGTTTGATTTGAATATTGGACTGTGTTGTTCTTCAGGTTACCAACTATTCTTTGCTTATATATTGTTGATTTTATATTTGTGAATGAATCTATACTCCTGGCTAGGTGCCCAGTTGAGTGTGTTGTGGGCACTTGCGATTGTCTTTTCCCTTTTTGTGCAATGCAATGATGGTATTTGAGAACACATCACAAAATCTTTATGTGCAATGACAGGATTACTTTGGAACTCATCCTCTTGGTTGAAGCCAATAGAGCCATGTACTTTATTTTTTTTACTTCCCTCTTTGATTGAGGATTGGAGTCTTTTATGCATTGTTGTGTTTGACTGGTAGGTGTTGAGTGGTGGGATAGAGTGGCTCACCAAGGAAATCTATGATACAATGTGGTCCTAGGGTATCCGTTGGTTGAGTTATTTTAATAAGTGATAACCTTAAACATTAAATGGGAAAATAAAACTTAATATAAGACTAAATGTTACTACCTTGCCATTTGAGGATGTTGATATGGTATGTCTTGCCTTTCCATCTGTAGACGTTGATATCACAAAGTACCTTGCTGTCATTTGAAGATGTTAATATGGTCCAAAATAGCCTTGCCATCTGCAGATGTTGATATGGCTTAGTAGAGCTTCATTGTTGTAAGAATGATTGCTCAATTCCACATGGGCATGTATGAGCCATGTGATGACACTCCATTCTTGAGTCTCGATATCGTACCCTATTTCGCTTGAGTAGTGAATGTGACCTAATTGTATTGCATCCTTGCATTGGATCTCTATAATGTCCCCTAATTTTATGCATCTTCTTGTTGTCAGTTTATCCCTTATTGGTGTGAGTGCATATTTGTGTGTGGTCAGGATGCTATCTCCACGAGCACGGTCGGATGGGCCTGCGGGTACCACATGGTAGGATGATGTTTCTCAAATTTACCACTATTGGGGACCGGTGTAGAGATGGTAGATGATTTTCAATGATGGAGTTATCAAGCATGATGTTCTCTTTTCTATCCCTCCTTGTCATTTACATATTTCATGTTCTTACTTTATGTTCTAGTTTTAGCATATTATGTTCATGCTTTACATTTATATTATGTGTTTTCAATAGAGTTTCCATAGCCTCGATGTGTGTTTATCTGGTACTCCTTGGTGTAGATCTAGCTTATATTTCATGTCGTATGTTGGTGTGCACAAGCCTTTCCAGTGATTAGTATAAGGAGATTGTTCATTGCAAGTTTTGGCAATAATGATTAGTTGATTTTAGATTGCACTTAATTCAAGTGGATTGTGACAAACATTTTGATGTACTAGGATAGTTTTATGTCCATATGGTCCTAGAGCTTGTCAATACCTTTGCGACACATTTTTAATAGAATCAATCAGACACCGTATGCAAAAGTTATGGCCTCCGGAAGGTCTTGTTGTCTTTTCCAGGTAAATCATCTTTTCTGGTATTTAAAACATTGTTTTGAGTAAGTAAAAGGTCTTTTCCAAGAGGAAAGGTCAATTTTGGTAAGTAAAACGTTATTTCTGAGAAACATTGTTTCCCGTCAAATTCCATCATTTCTGAGATAGGGGATACTTCTACGTTTTCTTGGAAAATTAATTATAGTTCTAGATACTCTTTATGGAGTAGAGACTATCCCATTCATTATACATTAGAATGGTATTCATTGGTGAATCTTTTCCCTTTCTTCTTGATGTTACATTCTTACCATGTTTTGTCACGAGAGTATTGTGGTCCTCTCGATGGGCGATCATTGATTACAGTCAGATCATTATCTGTAGAGTTTGTTGAGGTCCACTGAACTCTCACAAGTTGGGGTGAATGTGCTTATTAGTTCACACTCGAGTTTAGGTTGCTTGAGAACCTTTGGGAGAGTTGTAAGTCTTCCACTTATATACGATCATGTTGTGATTGTTATGTCATCTCTAGCATGTTGTAACATGCTTAGGTTGCAGTTATATGATGCACTTGATACATTATCTATTATCTTATATCAAAAAAAATTCAATGCATATTTAAACATTATTTCCAAGAATTCTCGGGTGGGGCTTTACACCTAATCTCAATATCTCATCAAGAAAACCCTAATCTTGATGATATTTTGGAAGTCCTGACCTAAAGAAATTTCAACATCTTTTGTTTGATTTGACCTAAAACCTAGGTCGTAATCTATCATCACACTTCATTTAATTATTTAATTCCTAAATCCCAAAATATTGGAAAATAAATCTTGTCATATATTTAATTAGTATCCTACCATGTTGATTAAATAAATAGATAATTATTAATTAAACACAAAAGGGAATTAATATTAATAAATTGAGTGGAAAGTGCATTTAAATCATTTAAATATTCAAAAATGCATTTATGTGTCATCATTTTAGTTGACTCGACATCAAATTAGAAACAAATTCATCTTGTTCAGTTAACTAAGTCTGTTGTGCTTCTCATTTTGGAAACACTCTAGTTAACTAAAAAGTAATTTTGGAGGTTTCCTAAGAGATTGGCCAGCTAGTTTAGTGAAGTGACTCTCTCAACCAATGATCTTCCATGCACATGGATTGTGCTTCTTTAAATTGAATCTCTTCTATTCTTCAACTTTCAATCTCAGTCGTTGATTCATGAGAAATTTTCTATAAAAGAAGGCTTCATTTCCTCACAAAGGATCCTAAATTTTGAGTAGAGTTGTTGTATTATTTTTGTTTATCATTTTCATTTGAGTATTTGAAAGCATTTAGTATTTGCACATTTACTTGTTTTCAAAGCAATTTTAATTCACAATCTAGTAATCTTTCATTTTGGGCTCTTAATATGAATTAGGTTAATCAATTTGGTAAAGCTACTTGTATTTGCATCAATAGATCAATCTTAGTTACAAATCCTTCATTTACATAGTGTCAAGTCATTGGGTTTACAATGATCTAAGAGAAAAATCATACTCCTTCCTACTAGAAGGCAATAGATCGATTTAGATTAGTTTATTACTCTCCTACTTTATTAGATTAATCATGTAATGATCTTTTGAAGTGATCTATGGTGATAGTTTAGAGGTCCACATTTCACACACAAACATGGTATCAGACTAATCTAAGATAATTTGAATTCATTAACGTAGAACCTGGCAGGCTCTATTTACAATGGGCGGTGTAGTTATGAAGACATCATAGAATAAGTAGGTCATCATCCTCCTTATCACTACCTGTGTTGCGGTCTATCGAATATATTTGAAGGCACAGAACATAACTGTGTAAGTCGGCTACCATCCTCTGTAGTCATAGACAACAACTATGTGAGTCCACTCCCAATTCCCATCATGAGGAATCCCTCTACAGGTTGAAGAAATCTTGCACTACTCTCATGCATCATTTTGAGTGTATGATTTGAATACATGACCCAAGAGTATATATGCAGTCCTCTCTGTGTATACTTCATGTCCTCCTCTCATTATGTATATCTGAGGATATTTAATAGGCGTCAATTTTTTTGGCAGATATAAGAGGTTTGGAAAAGATTTTAAAATTAAAAATATCATGCTTCAGTGACCGTCAAATTCAGGGCAACAAAATGGGGCACTATTCATCTCAAAAGTGGTTTTTAGAAGTTTGATGACATAAGAAACTCGGGAGAGGGGTGACATTATTGGGGAAGGGTTACATAGATTTTTAGCCCCTCATTCTTTCCTACCCTGGGGGGGCTTAACTTTGACCTATATTTTTTAGTTTTGGAATTTTTTTTTTGGGGAGTTAAAAATTTTGACAATAAAATATTTTGGAGGAGGATTAATTTTGTAAAGTGACAATATTATTTTTCTCATAACTTTTGCTCCTTAACATAAAACTAAGTTTTGGTTTTTTGCAAAAGTGAAGATTTTGTCACGATTCCAACAAACACACATGTGCACTATCATTATAAAGTGTCACTTTTTATTGTTTTTCCAAGTTGGGTTGCAAAATATTCCTTATATAAGTGCCAAAAATAAGGGGGAAAGATAATCAAGGGGGTGTTGTGTCTTTTATATTTTTCACACTTTCTCACAAAGTGCTCTTCATTACTGCATTCGACAAGCAACAATCTAAGTCTAGAAGAATGGATCCTAATGTGACTATACAAACTCTAACACCTTTTAATTATCAAGATTGAAAGTTAAAAGTCATTCTTGAACTAAATAATAAAGGATTATATATAGGGTAACAATGGGAACAGAAAAAGAACCTAATGCAGCTAAGGGCAAAGACTTTTTTTTTCAATGAGCGTGACCAATCATTTGGATTTCTATATTTAAACCTATCTCCTGAATTAGTATTTTATGTTGAGAACTTGAAAATACCCAACAAATTTTAGGAATCTCTAAACAAACTATTTGAGACAATTGTTGAACTTAGAAGTCATGAGTTGGAAAATCAACTCCTAAGTCGTAGTCCTTCTAGTTTTTTAACTTTAGTGGAATTCTTCACTAAATTTAAATCTTTGAAGTTGCAATTAAAAGATTTTGGAATTGACAAGAAAGAGGATCAATTAATCCTTTCTATATTTTCCAAACTAGGTTCTATATTTTTTGTGTTTGTCTTTACCTTCTATTCTACTAAAAGAGCCCTTGGTACCTCATGGACTATGCCATCACTTGATAACTTTATTGTTGATCTTATAAGAGAACAAGAAAATGTTAATTCAAATGGGTACTTTGAAATCTACTAAGGGACAAGCTCTAATTGCAAAAAATTGAAAAGCATCAAAAAGATAAAGGAGAGAAAAATAACACACTAAAAAGGACAGTGAAGGGAAGAAACAAGATGAAATTGATAACTTCAAAAAAACTAACTCATATCAACAAAGTAAATCAATTATTGAGAGACTTAAAAGTTCCTTTTGTAACAAAAATGGTTATGAAGAACATCAATGCATGAAGAAACAAATTGAGCACCTCATTTTTCTACTAAAAAAAATATATTAAGGTAACTCATTCGGTCAAAGCATCTTCTTCAAATTAGGAAACTGCTAAGATTGAAGAGAAATTGATGATTGAGAAAATGACAGTCAAATTCAGATAAATTAATCAGAAACGTCATCATCCTTTGGGGAGGCCTTATAGGCTTCTTCACTTCTTATCTCATTTTTGAAGGATAGTTTTTCGCATTGGGTTTTCCATCTTTCCCTTTTGTGAAGTTTTCATTGTGCATGTGTACTTCATCAAACTAGTAGCTGAGACTCATTTATTAGCTTATCCTCCTAAGTTATGGTTAAGGGGAGATGTGAGTGTGATTATATAATTTATTTACTTTTAGACTTTTAAGTCTTTATATCCTTGTAGAAATATAAAAAAACTGTAGACATCGCTCTCCTCATATAGTGATGATGTTGCAATGTATCTACAACAAATTTGACATTTTAATATTCTAGTTATTTGTTCCTTACAGTTATGATTAGGTTAAAAGTATTTTTAATCATACTTTAACTATGCATATTGAAGGAAAAAATGCTATGGTGTTATGTGAAATACTCAAGATAAAGATACCCCATTGTCCCTTTCACTTCTATTGGTATATAACCATGAGAACTTTCTACCAAATTTGATATGCCAAAGTCAACTAGCCTCACAAACATTTTGTTATCAGAAAGTATATTTCTACACTTTATAACTCTGTATATGATTGGAGGATGAAAACTTTGATGAAGGTAGATAAAGCCAACAAAACACACATAGAATGGTTGCGATATGGTAGTTTTGTCATTTTAGAAAAGTGATTAAATTTTTAATTATTAATAGTTATTATTTTTCCATAAATGCATATAAATATTATTAAAAATTTAATTAAATCAAAGAGATTTTTGGGAGTAGAGGTAGGATTTCTATCCTTAGCCCTTTTCTTTGGTCATAAAGTTTTTTCTTTAAGTCGGTGTTTGATAAAGAAAAAATAGGGATGATTTAGTTTAAATAACACTCGAGAGTTTCTTAATTGTTTCAAATTTATGTTCGACTTCTTAAATTGAGAAATTTTCTAGAAAGCATCCAATTCGAGGCTAAGATTATTTGTACGATGTGGAGTTCTCTACACATTTTACCTTTAAAACTTCTTTAAGTTGATGGATCTATTGTTATTTTGATCCTATTAGTAGGTTGCTACTAGTTTGTTGTTGTCTTATTGTCTTTCTATTACATGTTCCTTGGTGTTACTTCATATCAATCTATTGAATTAATATAATTCTCATGTCTTTAAATGAAAATAAAAACCCTTTCAGAAAAAAAAAAATTCCTAATTGTAATAAAATTTATTTATCATTATAATTCCTTTTAATAAATCTAAAGTATAAATCACCCATACTCGAATGAAAATCAAATCAATGTGAATGAAACTTTGAAAGTATCTTCGAATGCACTAGTTTCTCATCTCGAACGCATCCTACCTATAAAGGAATCAAATTGAACACAAAAAAATGAATTTATATGTAGAAAGTGTTTGTAGTAAAAACATAAATAAGGAGGTAGAAATGTTGCGCTTCTAAGGGATATACCATTACCTAACCGACTATAAATATTGTTAAGCTGAACGGTCGCCATAAACAGAGGTTTGGAAGATTTTTCAATAAAATCTATTATTGTCACACAACATTCAGTGACTACACAAACAGTGCCTAGAGCTGTGTAACCAGAAAAAAGATTACAATTAGATCTTACTACCTAGGGCTGGGAACATCACTAATATTAGAAGAGGCCACAGTATGTGAAATAGAATAATTGGGCATGCCACTAATATTAGAGGCCACCGTATTTGAGGCAAAATAATTGTTATCGCCAAATGCAAGCTTGACAGCTTCTTCCAATTCTTTCACCACCACGCTCATTTTGGGTCTATTCGTGCACTCCATTTCCACGCACATGTTTGCTATGTCTGCTACTTTTCGAGCTGATTCTACGTCATATCGGCTACCCAATGAAGGATCCATGAGCTCATCTAGTTTGCCACCTGAAAGCAGCTTGTGTGCCTGAGGTATTGATTTTTTCAGCATGGTGTTAGTGGACATATTCTAAATTGATTGAAAATATTGAATTGGGCTACGATTAGATGGATTACCGATTCTACTATTCCCTTCTTAGGTGATACTCCAGAAATAATCTCCAACAAAACCACTCCAAAACTGTAGACATCGCTCTTCTCATTTAATGATGATGTTGCAAAATATCTGCATTAACAACTATAGTTTAATTTTCTAACTTAGTACTCCTTAGATTTATAATCAGGTGAAAAATAAATTTTTAGAGTACTAAAGCTAGGCATATTTAAGAAAAAAGAAATGATATGGCGTTATGTGAAATACTCAGGATCGAGATAACCCAGGGTTCCTTTCACTTCAGTTAGTGTATAACCATTGGAACTCTCTACCAGTTTTGATAAACCAAAGTCAGCTAGCTTGGCAGACATGCTGTTACCCAACAATATGTTACTACACTTTATATCTCTGTGTATGATTGGAGGATAGCAACCCTGATGCAAGTAGAGCAAACCTGGAAAATATGTGTAAAATGGTTGAGATGTGTTCTATTTTACTAGTTTACTAAAATAAATATATATATGAATCAACTGCTACAACAAACAGCTTACCATCTGCGGCTCGTCGAGCAATATTCAGTCTCGTATGCCAATCAAGTGGCGTTTCCAATTTGGCTACGCCTGCAAATAGAAAAAATATCTAGTACATACTTTTTGCCTTGGTTTGTAGCTGAATTAAAGTTTATTGAGCAGAAGGTTTAATGTATTCAAATACCATACAGATGATCAGTCAATGTTCCACCCGGCATGTATTCATAGACCAATGCCATTATGGGTTGTCTGCAATACCCAATAAGATTTACAAGATTTCTATGATATATTCTAGAGAGCAGAGCTACCTGAAAGCAGAGACAACATTTGTTAATGAAATTTTTGGGTTGAGAGGGTAATTATTGAGAGATTAAAGTAAAATTATTTTATAGAAGATTTATATATTCCTTAATATAGAGCTACGTCAAACCTCAGAGAACACTTGTTACTGCAGAATTTGGGCCTGATAGGGTTATAATTCAGAGATATGAGTAAAATTCTTTACACAGACGATTTATTAAATCTGTGTGAGTACTAACCTCATTCTGAAATTCGTCCAGGCCTTGATTAGAATCAGTCTGAAGTATTTTTACTGCAACATCATATCCTGAAAGTCTTCCATAATATACAGATCCAAAGCCTCCCTTACCAATGAGTCTCGAATAGTTATTTGTTGAAGTTCTAATGTCTTCCTCTGTATATTCTACAGCCAGTCTGTGATAATCATTTTGATTTTTTTCATCTGAAGAAACTAACAGAAAAGTACTCTTTTAAGAGTGACAGGCACGGAGAAAACATAAAAGAATTCTTTTATTAGAAAATAGAAAAACTAAGTAATTCGACAAGAATAAAGGATCTGGTTTTCACAGGTCGGGGATTGGAGAAACACCTGCAGATATGTGATGATGGGATGGAAGTTGTTGCGAGGGGTGTTTGTGCTTCCATATCAAAATACCAGAAAGGATGACTACAGCTAACACCACCGAACACCCAACTAAAATTCCGATCACCGAGCCTTTAATTTGCCGGCTGCCTATCGGAACTGGAAGAGCATTTTGAGGATCAACGCTGCAGAGTTGACGATAAAAATGGCTGTGATAACGGTTCAGTTTTCTTGGAATATTTCTGTTTGGAAGAACAAGAGCATACAACTTCCTGGTAACTGAGGCCTGCCTGGTTGAAAATCAAAAGCTTACAGAAGAGGAAAGAGAGTCTGTGTACCGAAGGTCCAAGCCGGGTCTCACTAATCCCTTTGACACGGTTCCCTCTAATTTATTGTCCTGCAGAAATCTTTTTAACAAAAAACACACAAGCTCAATAAAAACAGCCATTTTAGAGAACATAAGCTATTTTGCGATAGAGTTGTTGGTAAACATAGAGTTGACTTAACATTTGTAGCTTCTCCAATGATCCCGGAATTCCTCCAGTGAGTCGATTGTTTTGTAATTGCCTTTGTGACACCAAAAAAAATGGAATTTTTAGGAAAGATGCAGAAAAAGTACGTTTCTCATTCATAGAAGTTACCATCTACCGAGTCAGGTGTGTCTTACAGTATTGTGAGATTCTTCAATGAACTGAGATCTGGAATATGGCCGGACAAATTATTGTTTCCTAGCAGCTATAATCCACAACTTAGAGTTAGCAACCCTGTAATAAACATAAATATTTCTATCGGAAGCAAGTTGGGCCTTCTCACGGCCAAGGCTACATAGGCTCTTACCAACTGTTTTAGCGCTGTCAAGTCCGCTATATTTGTAGGTATGTTGCCCTCCAGACGCATACTTGTAAGGTTTCTGCAAAAGCCGGAAAAAATGGAATACACATATTAATAGCGTAAGAAATATGAATTCTCAAGTCATTGAAATTAGCAAGGAAGTTTACACGATAATGACTCGCGGGGGATCGTCTTGGCTGCAGGTTAACCCTTTTGATGAATAATCAGCTGGCAAACATGGATCTCCTCCTGTCCAATCATCTGGAACATTTATTCCCTCCGCTATTTTTCTGAATGCAAACACTGAGCTCACACAAATTGTCCAAACATTAAGCGCATACAAAATTTTCAATATATATACACATCCACAAAAATATGCAGCATTTAGAATATTAAGAGCAGAAAGCTACCATCTCCAGAGTATGTGGTTGCCTTTACGTCCAATTTCCTGTACATTTCTGCTCCATTGATGAATGGGCCCAACTCCGATAAAGGACTGGGTTGTAAAGTTATTTTTATAGGATCGGAAGTCACAAGTTCTAAATCAATTTCAGCTTGACAACATTCCATAAAATTAAGCTGTATGTAATCTGATATTGGGGATAGGTTTATGTAGGCAACAAACTTCTGATTGAGGCTTGTCTGGTTGAGGTTGCAGAAATAAAGCGCAAAATAGTAATGTCCTGGGTCAGGGAATGGCACAAATGAGTCGTAAAGTCTCATCATGTCATCCGCTATTCCCTTTGCAATAGCAGTACTTAATACGCTCACCGGTGGCCTGTTTACTAACTCGCTTCCTAAATTTTCTGTCTGCTCACCGACAATGTTCACTGACTTGCCAGCAGCTTCTGTCCATGACCATTTGCGGTCAAATGGATCGTCTGAGAACCTGCAAATTGCCATCACAGTTCAAATTTGAGTTAAATAAGTTCAAACATGGGTACCATTCACTGTTTGAATTTTTTACTTCCGCAAAACTGAGACAGACTACTCTTTGTGCTAATGACTACAATTGATCAATTGACGTCTTACGGTCAACTTTTTTCTGATCAAATAGAAACATATTTCAGAACAACACTTACTTTAAATAAGAAGATGTACCATGATCTAAGCGATCTACCAGACTTAAGGCTTGCTTTTGGAAATCAGTTGAATTATACATAGAAGATTCGAGTGGGCGCAGCTCAATGCTTGAAATGAAAACAAAACGAGTTTGTTCTGTCTGTTTATTGCGAGCAAGGCATAAACTCAGATTCTCACTTTTGGCGGCCAAGATGATCTCGAAGTCACGATATGTTGTATTGTTTAAATTAGATAAGTTGAGATTTCTCCACTTGATTCCCTCGATAAGCAAATCGAAGAATCTTGCCCAAGGAGTCGTGGAATCAGGAGCAAAAGCTGCTCTTACTAGGTAATTTCGATGGGGCTTCACAGGGAGCATGTAGCAATATTTCTTCACGCCCAGATTTGGAAAATAGGCCAATGTCAAGAATTGCACGTAGCGGGTATCATATGAGTGCTCCTTCGAAACGTTGCGAGCTTTATGAAAGGGGAATCGGAAATCCAGTGTTGAGAGTTGTCATCTATGAGAATACCATTGCCGCCACAGTTGATGTTAAGGAAGCCTGCACAGGAAAACAGTTTATAACCATCTGGATTTGGCTGTGTGAAAATGAATAAAAGGCGCAATATCGAAACAACGTGAGAAAAAGAGAATACCATCTGGATCAGAGCGGGCGAAACTCAATAATCCAATGAAAGATGTGATGAGCAGCAAGCACACGCTTCTCAATTCCATACCCGACATCTTTCGGACCTGCTAAAATCGAATAAACAAATTTCCCATTTAAAAAAGATAGAAATTAACGCCAGGTTGAAAACATAATAGTACGAGAAAATGTCAAGCAAAAATAATATTACTCACGAAAATATTCTCCATGAGAGTTTCTTGCTTGCACGGTTCGACACTACACCCTATTAACCGCTGCTTTCCAGTTTGATAGAGCGAGGTCTACAAATAAGCAAAGAGTTTTCGTTTTCCCCCTTTTTGTATGAAAATTGGCAATTGCCTACAAGACGTGGGAGAAGCTTTCGTGTTATTTCCAAGTGACGATAATTGCTACAAGCGTGTGGGGTAACGTGTGGGGTATAACTTGAAGAATAGTTCACAAGAGTTCATTTTCCATCAATCACTATTTCACTTAATTTTAAAGGATTCAGTCAAAACATAGATAAATAGGAGATATTAGAAAGTTAAATTGTAATATTATTATCAAAATTCAAATGTATAGTTTTTTAGTCTAACTCATTGTTCAAGCAAAAGAGGTGCACTTATTAAATACTTCAGTATTTCTACTCTCTTTTTATATCTATTTGACTTTTAAAATTGGATATCAAATCTTGTCCAAATGCAAGTATAGTACCTGCTCCCTTGCCTCTTTCCAACAATCCAAGATTGGACTAGGGCGCCTAGTTGACTATGGCGCTAGCCAAAAAGGGCCCAATTTTGAATATGATAAAGGTTGGGAAATGGTGAGTAGGACATACTATCTATGTCAGCCTGCTTCTACAAATGATCTAAAATACCAAAAGATAAGATTATATCAACATATGAAAAAATAAAGTGCAACCAAATATTAGAACCGTATACTTTGAGAGTGCCATATTAATTGAAAACTAAAAAAGAGATGCATTGCATCATGTTCCTACCTATAGTTGTTGCATATAACATAGAGTTGTTGATGATTATAGTTAGGTTAGTCAATTATATTCAAACACAATCAATCTTTCAAAGTTTATGAACATAGATTCATAGAGTCGACCAACTCTAACATCCAAGACTTATAAATTTCAGCAGCAAAATTAACATGAAAATATTACAAAATCCTATCAAAGCAGATTTAGTGGTTCAACTTCTTGAAAGTATTAGGAAATATAGTTATTATCTAAGATAATATTAAATTTAATTTGCACAAACTTATTTTAAAGTCAACAATGCAATTTCTTGTGATGTGTATAATGTGCTCATGTCACTCAATTCATTAATAGAGATGAAATTTAATTCAAGGAACTGAATACAATCAAAGCATTGTGAGATATACAATACATAAAATACATAGGTATTCTTTCATTACATAATGTCTAAACATTTTTTAAATGATTGTATATTTAATTGTATAGATTTGTAAATGTCATTCAAGGGGAAGATACAATATTAAAGTCAAAAATGTAATTTTCTTATGACGTACGCAAAAGTGTTAATGTCATTCGTGTCCTTAATTAAGTTAAAAACTAATCTAATATATTTAATATCCTTGATGTCTAACAAATAATAATTTCATTTTCCCAAACTATTCCATCTTTTAAAAAAAGTATCTAGGCCACTAGACTTTATTTAAAATAGAAGAGAGACTACATAAGAGACGAAGATGGAAAACTATTCCAACTTATACCAAGAGAAAAAAGGAAAAAATATTCATATTAAATTATTGAGTTTTAAAAATATAATAAACAATAAATTATTGCTCAAATTTTTTAATTTCATACAATAATTGACTAAGATAATAAAAAATGAATATTCACGCAATAGGAAAGAACTAATAACGAGAAATCAAATATTAGAAGCAAAGTTACCAATACCCTTGCATTATTTGTACCGCTCAAATATATTTAAACTTTCACCGAACAATCTAAGTTCAATATTACCCAAAAACAAGTATGCATGGGTTGTGAAGTTGGTTTGAGGTTATGGGTGGACGACACATTGTCTAGGGTTCAACTCTCACCTATATTTCCCTGATGAACCTGGCTTGTTGGTGGTTTGATTCATTCTCTAAGGATTAGTCTCGCCTAATCTCGCCCTTGGTACCCAAGATATGGGAAGCTGAGTCGCTAGGCTAGGTTGTAGGGACACGTCAAGGTTAAAAAAAATTACCCAAAAACATCATTGTTCATAAGAGTATGGAGTGTGGACAAGTAGATCCAAGTCCGACATCAAAGAATCATACTTTAGAGAGTTCAAAATGAATAAGGAAAATTAAACTCGTGAATGCTGATACAACATAAAATTACAAACACACTTACAATAATTGTGCTACCTAAGTCACTTTCCAATCTCCTTAGTAGGTTAGCTTTTTTTGAGGGTGTGGAATGAAAAATTTGAACGTTGATTTGATTGGTGGCTGCAAATGTTCCTTACAAATGAATTGCTTTGACATAATTTCCTTGTGACTTTTCCATAATTAGGTAACTGGTCATCTTATTTGGAAGTCAATAGTCTTTAGGAAATACATGAAATTAAGATAATTCATGTACTTTAAAACAAGATAGGCACAGATCTTCTAACTATTCTTTGACTCGTAGATCAAAAGGCAACTTTTATTTAATTAAGAGAACAACTAAATTTGAATGGTAAATGTGATGCACTCTAAAGTTTTACACCAACTTTACTGGAAAAGGGTATTTTGAGAATATAAAATTGTGATTTTTTAAAATAAATATTGCATAGTAACGATTTAACAAAAAAAATAATCATATTAAAAAATGAAATAATTTATAATAAATAGTAGTTTTCAAATTTGTTCACAGTATAATGTTATAGTTAAAAATTGTAGCAATGTTTTTGTAAACATCAAGATTCAAATCTTCTTTTGGTCATTTTGATAATAGTTATCGTGTCCTCGCTGACTTAATGTTCTCCCAAGTTTTAATATTAATATTGAAGTTGTTGACAACCATTCTACTTACTTGATTCTCGAAAAAACCTCATTGAGTTAGTATGCTAGTGACTTCATTCTATAAAAATACTCAAGTTATTGTGCTTATACAGTTTGTGTCCTTATAGGGCTACTATGCTCACATGACTATTAACATCAATGCAATACATTTAGGCTAGGGATGGTGTTCTCCACTTTTTTCCCCACCTAGCTTAGGTCACACTAAAATTTCTTGTGTTACCAATAAAAAAATGGATCCTCAAATGAAAAGCTAACATAAATTTAATAAAGAAATGGATGAAAAGAGGTAGATAGAGAGGTGATGAAAAGTGTAGGGAGGGGTCAAGTGCACTCAAGAGAAGGAGAGGTAGAGAGAGGGGTATGTATATAGAGTAGTGACATAAATAAGGATTAAGAGAGATATAGGTAGTGGGAGGTAATAGAAATATTAGAGGTAAGGAAGGATGATGGAGGGAGAGATATATAGAGATGGAGAGAGAGTTAGGGAGGAAGAGAGTGATTGTATGTGGTAAATTGATCATGAAAATAATGTACACTCATCATGTATCCTTGCTGGGGTTCGGGGCTAGGATATGCCATGGGGGGTTAGGGGGCTAAGCTTTCAAGAAGCGAAGGTTCATGGGAACAACCCGTACAGATTATTTTTTTAGGGTTAGGATATATCATTTAATTGTTTAATAACAATTTAGGTTATTGCTTCCATTATAATAAACATCACAAAAATTGCATTTCATAGTTTAGCATTAATTCAAAGAGCACACCATACTAGATTATGATAGAGACATTTAGTCATAGGATTTACATTCTATCTGCTTATTCCTATGTATTCTATGCATATACATTATACATGTTCTAGAGTAGTAAAAAGAACATCGATGAGAGATTCTTGATACAAAATTACAGACCACGATGAAACACAAGAAGAAAAATCTAATACTTGAGGAGTAGGTTATATTTATAATAGAGAATTTTAAGACAATGCCATAACATCGAGTGGCACTAACCCCAACACTTTTTTAAAAAATGACACAAGTCATATCCTTCCTTCTATGTCTATGTCCTCTACTTGGAAAGAAGTGATGACAAAAGGATACTAGACTATAGCACCGCCTTGTATATGAATATTTTCAAACTTAGATGGTAGAGGGATTCTACTTGCATTCCTTACAATGGGTGCCAGCAAGAAGTTGAGTCCATTTTTTGGGCAAAAAGTGGAAGTGTTTTCCCTGATTTTCAAATTGTCTATCAATTGATATCAAAATTTGAGGCACTTAGAGATTGAATATCAAAAAAATCCACTAATAGAAAATGTAGTGCTCAGAGTCTATTTTTCAAATATGCAATTTATTTAAATACCCACATAGTAGAAAATATATTTAGTAGGCATGTTTAAAAACCTCTTTTTCAAAATGTCTGTTTCAGGACCATACCCCGCCTGTGTACGGCCACCCTATTTTGAAGTAAATAAATGAATTTTTATAAATCCTTTTGGGGGAAGGTACCTAACACATCAAAGATTGGTCAGAATATTTTTTCTTTTTTTTTAATTGAATATTTTTTTTT
>MU228360.1:377537-392696 GCA_018584345.1 Thuja plicata | reverse complement strand
TATTACATAATAAATTAATTATGTGAAGGAAATTATAAAACTAAGGTAAGGTTATGTTATATTTATATTTGGGTAATAAATTTGGTAAATTACCATAGTAAGTAAGTTTATGAAACTATTCCTAAAATAATTACTATCTATTTTGTCATCCTCAAATTTAGGAAACATAAATTAAAGTCCTATTTAAAATTAATCTATCCCTTTACGGGAATGGTTTTACAAACCGTATTATTAATAGATAACCGGAGGATGGTTGCATCAGTTGGAATACCTGTGCAACTACTTCCCGTTCTATATACAGAGAGATCTCCTGTGTGAGAGGGGGTTGGATATGAATTTTGGATTCGAGAGGAGATAGTGTAGAGTTGAGCATTATTATTTGTAGAAAATTAGAATTGTGAGGAGAGAATTCATTAATCTTTAGGATTGGCATTTGGTTACTTCTGGTAGTGGCTAGAGATTGCACCCAGAAGGACTTGAAGAAGTGCTAGAAGAGATTGAGAGGTTGGATTCTTCTTCTTCAAAATGAATCTCCACAGGACTCCAGGTTGGAATCCATCCTGAGAGATAACTCTCCTTTGTGATATGTATTGGATAAGAGTCTGGTCGAGTGTTTTCTATGTGTGATTTGTTGTCTTTGTGAATTTCAGAATGTTTATACAATTGTGTCTTTATTTTGGATAAGTGAATATGATCATATATCAAATAAAAATTAATTCCTATGTATTATTGTATGATTGTAGGACATTTATGTATTATTTATTGCATTATGTAGTATTGTAGAACGTTTATGTATTCTATATTATTGTAGAATGTTTATCCCTTATTATTTTATTGTATAAACATTTATACAATTATAAGTTCTTGTATTATTGTACAATGCTAGCCATTTTAGGATTATTTATATTTTATCTCCTATCATTAAGCAATGAGCGGAATATTTGTATTTAGTTTTTTGTTGTTAAAGTATTGCTATCATTTGTAATATTTTGTCATTGGCCGTGATTCCACAATTAAAATTCATATTGACGTCAGTTGTAATATGTTGTTCAAATCCTGAGTTATTGTTGTAGTGTTTGGATTAGGGTTTATGGAATCTCGAAACAGTATTTGTATTTGATTTTGTGTCGTAGTATAGAATCCCGATTCTCTGTCATTTGGTCGAGTTAACTGTTTTGATCTCTGTCATCTGGCTGAGTTAATTTTTTTTATCTATGTCATTTTCCTGAGGCTAGCAATGTTTTGATGTCGTGTTTGTATTAGGGTTGAAGTTGAACAAATATAATAAATAGGTTTTTGTTTATAGAAGTATAACATTTAACTATAAGTTTTTAATTTCTTATTCTTTAAGTTATACTTGTATAAATAAATTAGGTACCTATAAGGATGATTGGAATAGGTTTCAGCTTCCTAGGATTTAAGATGCAACTTCTAGATTTTAGATATTTCAAAAAAATCAGCCTTAGTTAAATTTTAGGCACATGGGTTTTTTTTTTAGAGCATTGTGTTTTGGCATGTGAAATTTTGTGTAACTTTAAATATGTTCCTTAAATTTTTGATGGAGGTTATATGGTGCATTTAGATGCTTTAATAGGGTTAGGATGTGTGTAGGAAGCATGATTAGGCTTTAGGATTGTCTAGGAGGATCAGGACCATTCTAGGCCTCCCTAAACGTTCCTAATTTTCCTAAATATCCCTAAACTACCTTATTATTTTATATTCTTTGATGCAGTTCTCAAATGTGTTTATGATGTAATTTCACTACATGCATGATGTATTTGTGATGTGTGGGTTAAGGGTAGAAAACCTAAGAACACTAAGTGAGTGGCTATCAATGCGGGGTCGGGGCCCTTAGTGGCTAGAACCAGGATAACCGACTGAAGAGTTATTTAAAAAGTGAAAATTTAATTAAACTTATGGGAATGGGTTCAAACAATAAAAAGATTAATGTATGCCTTGCCCATGTCATTAGCGCTAGTAAAGGCTATGGATGGGAGTGGGAGAAGTTACCTATGCGTAGGTACGATTGAATGGCGCTTGTCTATACGAAAGGCATTCGATTCTGCATGTGCCTACTTGGGGGCCAGGGCCGGAGTGGCTAGTACCAGGACAATCCAAGGGGTGAGGGCTATGTGATGACACTCACTTAGGTTGTTGCTTAGAGTTTCTACCAAGCCTTAGAACCTTTGGGAAAAGATTTTATACTTTGGTCTTCTTTCATTTTCTATTCGGGAAAGGTTACCCAACCCTAGGTATGGCCTAGCTATCCCCTCTTTGTGGACCTTGGTGATTATCTCCTAGCACAAGGGAGTGGGCCTTTTTTGTATCCACATGGTTGGTTGGTAAATATTTTTATGGAGGTATCTTTTGCGGATGCGGTGCTTGAGGATTCATGCTTGCTTAATGTTCCAGTTTGGAAGAATGAAGACTTTATCTTTCATGATGTAAAATTATTGTTACCTCCCAAGAGGAGATGAATGTAATGTAATCATAAATGTACTTAAAAATGATGTATTTGGAATGGGTAGACTTAGGGGAAAAGAAAAGGGAAAGCATGAACTTTATGTATATGATGTTGGAAAAAGAAAAGGACTTTGTAACATTCCAAGTAAAGTAGTATGTTACTCATTATTGTTAATTAAGTGAAAAGCTATTGAAAAACAATTGTAATATTTGTAAAGTATTAAATGATTTGGATGATTCTATTTTCTTTAAAAGTTATCTCATTCATAAAGGATACTTAGGAATAAAAATGGATTTAAATGGAAAATTGAAATGAAAGTACTTTGTATTTCTTTATAAAGAATCTACAAATGTTGAGATGTAGTTTGCTTAAGAAGTAAATGAAGTTGCTAGTACACTAAATGGACTTAAATAAATTGTGCATTTATTTAGAAGGGAACCTTGGAGGAATCTAACTTAAACTATGTTTTGTTCAGGTAATTCTTTAAAAATTCAAAATTTTTCATAAATCATTACTTAGGTTTTCTTTTGTAAAGAGAATCTTTTCTCTCTTCCCTGGTTCCCTTGCGGGGCATGACAAGAGGTCAGAACAAAATGGCAGATTTACTAGCTAACATTGCTTTAAGACATGTGGATATTACATTTGCAGGAATTTCCAAAATAGAGATTCAATCTAGGTCTTCAATACGAGACAATGTTGAAAATTTTCAAGTCTTTGAAGATGACTTAGATATTCTAAGATTTTTGAATTATGAAGCATAATTTTTATACAAATAAATGGATTTTAGTGGATGCATTGAAACCTTGGATGATAAAGATACCATTTTTGGTAAAGAGGTCCTTGAATTAAAATCAAGTAAAGTTCCCAAGGGGCTGGTTATTCTTGAAAAATATTTTGATAATAAAGACAAGTCTTTTTCTGCAAATAAGGTAAGTAAACTTGAAGATTTAGATGAAATAAACATAGGAACAACTGAAAGCCCTAATAATGTGTATATTGGTAAAACGTTGTCTCCTTAAATCAGTAAGGTACTGGTTGATCTTCTCAGAAAGTATAGGCATATTTTTGCATGGTCCTATGATGATTTGAAGCCTTATAGAGAAGATTTGTTTCAACATGAGATTCCTTTTAAGGAGGGCACCAAGCCTTTCAGACAAAAATTGAGACCTATTAATCCTACCCTGGCACCAAAAATGCAAGAAGAATTAAAGAAGTTGATAGATGTTGGGATTAAAAAAAGCATCAGACATTCAACATGGGTATCAAACTTGGTACCAGTGAGAAAAAAAAATAGTGATATCAGACTTCGTGTAGATTTTATAAATTTCAATATAAATTCATTAAAGATAATTATGGTTTTCCAAACATGGAAGCCATGTTACAAAGATTTACTAGGTTTGAATTGATGTCTATGATGGATGGGTTCTCAGGGTATAGCCAAGTCATGGTTAAGGAATCTAAAAAATATAAGACTGCATTCAACACACAACGGGGTAATTATGTCAATGTGAGAATGCCTTTTTTCTTAAAAAATGCTAGGGAAAATTTTCAGAGGGCCATGGATGTGGCATTTGTAAATTTTATAAATAACTTTTTAGTTGTTTATGAAGAGTATTTGACAGGTTATTTAGCAAAAGAAGATCAACACTATGATCATCTTGAAAGCATTTTTGTTAGAGCTTTGGAATATGGGGTTGCTTTCAATCCAAAGAAATGTGCTTTTGGGGTCACATAGGGAATGATCCTGGGACATATTGTATCTAAAGATGGAGTAAGAATTGACCCTAAAAGGGTTGCTTCTATTGATAAAATCCCTCAGCCAAAGAATGTCAACGACATTCAATCTTTCTTTGGATAGGTGAATTTCCTAAGGAGATTTGTTACAAATTTTGCATAAATAAGTATTCCAATTTAAAAGATGATGAAGAAAGGAGACAAGGTGGAATGGAGTGAAGAAGAATCAAAAGTATTTTCAGGTATTAAACAAGCTATCAAAGATGCTGCTATTTTGAGAACATCTAATTATGATAAACCTTTGCAGATTTTCTCCTTTGCTTTATACAAAACTGGCTGTAGTATTGGTACAAAAGAATTCAGAGGGCTTTGAACAACCCATTTCCTTTTTCAGTAAGTCTTTGTAAGAAGTAGAGTTAAAGTATGGTATTATGGAAAACAAAATTATATGCTTTGGTTAAAGCCGTTCAAGATTTTGGATGTTATTTGGTAGGAGCAACTATAATTTATTATGTACTTAATGCTGCTATGAAGGACATTATAGTTCAGCAGGAAGTTTCAGGAAGGAGGTGTAGATGGATAAACAAAATCCAAGAGTTTAATATTAATATTCAGATCACAAAGTTGGTTAGAGGCCCAAGACTTACAAAATTAATGGCTTGGAGAAATTTAGATGCAAATCAGGTAAATATGTTAGAAGAAGAGCAAAGGCATTATATTCATGATATGGATTATTGTGAATGGTATAAGGACATCATTGGATATTTAGAAAAAATGATGCTACCTCTTGAAATTGATGAAAACAAAAAGAGAATAGTTAAGTTGCATGCCATTAAGTATGAAATAATACAAGGCCAGTTATGGTGGAGGAGCAATGAATGAGTATTGCTCAAATGTGTGGACTATGATAAATCCAAGAACTTGTTGCAACAAATGCATAACGGTGCATGTGGGGGCCATTATGTTTCTAAGACTAATGCACATAAGATTATGAGGTCTGGTTTTTGGTAGCCTACTATCTTCAAGGATGCCCACAGTTATGTCAAGAAATGTGATGCTTGCCAGAGATTTGTAGGTAAGATTAAGTTTAGTGGGAATTTACCTTTGATTCCTATTATAGTTGATGCACCTTTTCAAAAATTGGGAATGGATTTCATTTGAGAGATTCCTAGAAATTCTAGTGGAGGTCATTCATGGATCTTGGTAGCAACTGATTACTTTACTAAGTGGGTTGACGCAGTTCCCACCAAAAAAGCTACTAGTAAAATTGTCACTGATTTTATGCTGCAAAATATCCTCATTAGGTTTGGTTGTCCTGAAATTATTGTTGTAGATAAGGCTATGTGTTGCAGATCTATAGAGTTTAGTGATTTTTCCCAGCAGTATGGAATCCAAATTTCTTATTATTCCTCATATCACCCACAGTGAAATGGTCAAGCTAAATCCAATAATAAGAGCCTAATAAATATTTTAAAAAGAGTACTAGATAAGAACAAAAGGGCTTGGGATTCAGAGTTGCAACAAGCATTATGGGATGAAAGAGTAATAGGTAAGAAAACCATTGGTTGTGCACCCTTTGATTTAGTATATACATGCTCGATTGCCTCAGAATAACCTATTGCAAATGTACAAATTTATCCAAAGCTATGATGATGAATTAGATGATGAGATGAAGATCACAATGGATGATTTTATACATTTGGATGAATCAAGAAGGGAAGCACGTGATAAAAATGTTAGGTTTGTTCTTCAATATAAGGATTTGTATGATAGAAGGATGATTGCAAGAAGTTTTGAGATTAATTATATGGTCTTAATGTGGAATGCCAGATTGGAGGATAAATGAAAACATGGAAAATTTGATCCTATCTAATTAGGACCATATATCATTGACAGTAAATGGGGTTCTAATTCTTATATTTTAAAGGATTTAACTAGAAATTTTCTAGAATTTTCGGTTCATGGACAGTTCCTGAAGATTTATTTCTCTTGATGTTTTTTGAATCCATAAACAGTCTGTTGTACATAAGTTTTGTGTACATATTCCTTGTTTTTCCTATCTACTGTAGGTTAGTTTCTTTTCCTGTAGGTGGTGTATTCAACTCAGAGTTCTAGTAATCTTGCTATGCCTGAAAGAGACATGCATCCCCAATTAGAGCCATTTTTAGTACTATCCAAAAAAAATTGTGGTTCCAATCTTTCTTCCATGTATTTGTAAATTTTATCAGGTCCCTGGCCTATAGCCCTAAGTCTTTTTTGCAAATTCATGCAAGAACCCTAAACCCTCATGGCAAATTCTATTTTCAAGTTACTTATTTGTAACTTAAGTCATTTTAAGTCATGTCTTTTAATTCGTCGGAAGGGGCCTTATTATTTCCTAAGCCATAAGTGGGGTTCCCTTTTAATTTTTCCTAAGTATTATACCCCAACATGCTTTATGACTCTTCCTTCTGTCGTGCAAGTTTATCTTAATCCAATAGTGGGCTAAGCCTCAAAGGAAAGATGATCACCCAATATTCTTCAAGGAATTGTGCCTAAAGGCTACGTGTACTTGGCGGGCCTTCTATCTCTTAATCTTAGGATGATATGGAATATGCTTTTCATATTGCAAGATTAAGTCATGACTGTGGATGCAGATTTGATCGTGTGGTGTACGTGTAAACTCTGGATAAACTCAAGCTATAAGGATTTATTCAATGAATTAGATACATGAAGAAATGAATTACTCTGGGTTAGAAGAAAGTTACAAGTCAAGTTCAAAAGTGAGTTATATCTGACAGTCAACGCATTACCTCAAACACCAACATGAAGATCTTTATCCTTCAAGGCATTGCGCCTGGTCACCATGTGTAAAGTGGTCAGAGCTTAAGAAAGATTAAAGACCAAGCACATCTAAGAAGATCTACGGTGGGCGCTTTTCCTTAAGGATGAAGATGAAGTTCTTTATTCATCAAGGCATCAAGCCTATGTGACAAGTGGTAGTTTGTGATGTCATAATCTTGGGTTCATTGAGGCAGTTTAAAGAAATAGTAAGTTGGTGAAGATCTTACGGCTGGCGTGAAGCCTTAATACAAAGATGCAGTCGATCTAACCATAGAGGCATTGTGCCTGACAAACACATGTCCCTCCAGTTAAGTGGAACTTGCAGTTTTGTGACTAGGGGTAAAGTAAAGATCAGTCTGGTTAGTTTGAATCTAATGGCTAGCATGAGGCCTCAAAGATAAGATGTGGAAAGATTATTCATTAAGGAATTTCACCTTTGAGCCACGTGTACAAGGTGGGTTCGGATCAATGTTAGAGTAATTTAAAAGGTAGTCAAGTCAGATTTGATCTAATGGTTGGTGGAAAGACTTAATGTAGATATGATCGACATATAGTGTTCACAGAATTGCACCCATGTGACACATGTTCAACCAGTTAGCATAGGTTAGATGGAAACAAGGATTTGTTAGAGCCATTAATAAAGCCCAATGTGGAGGTTAGTGGGACCAAGACTGCCAGGTTTTAACTAAAGTAAAGGTCAATTTTCTTTAAGATAATATGACAGATGGCATAAATCCTTGAAGCTGAGATGTAGTCTATCTAACCATTGAGGCATTGCACCTAACAAAAATGTGTCCCAAGTGGGTCTGTGTCAATGCTAAAGAAGAGTTAATGGGCTGTCAAGTTTGAAATGATCTAATGGCTAGCACAAATCCTCAAGCTAAAGATGCGGTGATATTATTGATCAAGGCATTGCACTTGCATGACACGTGTCTTGACCGAGAGTTGGAACCTGCAGTTGGTAAATTTGTGGTCAAGTAAGTCATAGTCAGGTTAGATTTCATCTAATAGTCAGTGTAAAGCCTTAATAGTAAAGTTCTCAAGATCTAACATTCAAGGCAACGCAGCTAGTTGACACATGTCCTCCTCTGACCATGGGTTCGAAACGAGGGTAAGGTAAATAACAGTTAAGTATAGATAGATCATGTGGTGGGCGTAAATCCTTATGTAGAAGATGCGCAAGATCTACTCTTTGAGGCATCATGCCTATGGGCCATGTTTCTTATCTAGTTAGTGGGACCTGTAGTTTGAAGCTGAGGGTAAAGGAAAAATACAGTATATTTAATCTAGATCTAACAGACAACACAAATACTCAAAAGAGATATGATCAGGAGCTAATCATTAAGGCATCATGCCTATGTACCACCTGTTTGATCAATTTTTGAAGCTCGGGTAATTTAAATAAGATCAACGACGGTATTTTAAAGTCTGATAAAGTTCAAATCTGGGCCATTGATTTTATTTTCCGCGCTAGGTGTAGCTGTTGGAGTGGATTTTCAAAAGTTTAAACATGTGTCTTAGCATTTTCAAAGTGGTGGATTATGTCTTATGCTACAAAGAATTAAATTAAGGAATTTGATCTTCTATGTCATGTATGAACAACTGTTGGATGCTGAATGAAGGAATATTTGGTGATTTTAAAGACATTTATTGCAGAGTTATCTATTTAGGGTTTTTGGATTACATGTTAATTAGTATTTTAATCCTTTTTCTTATCCCATTTTGTTCTTCTCCATCAATGAGGAGTTGTTTCAGAATATTTATAATGCAGATCAGATCAGATTTTTAGGGTCTTGAGATTTCCAAGGAAGGATAATTGGTTTTCTGCAATTCTTGGTGGTTAAGTTTACTAAAGTAATTAATGTATGTAAGACATTTCATTATTTTTTCCCGTTCCTGGGCATTATTCTTCAGTTTCCCAAGGTGAATGGCAGCCAAATCAAATTCTTCTCAATAGAATGTTTTGGTCTGTATCACAGAGCTGATTGGTTGTTATAATGAATTTAATGTTCTCTGTCATGTAGTATTTTAGTTAGTTTGAGCCCTAACCCTAAATGATCTGAAGCTTGCTGCAATCCTTGGCCTATAAAAGGACTTCCAAGATCATTTAGTAGAGGCTGGAAAATTTGGGAAGTAATAGAGACATTAAGCTATTTACTATTTCCAGTGAGTATAGAAGATGTATATCTAGAGAGTATTATCATAGAATATAAAGTTTCAGGGCTTTTTAATTTGTTGAAGTGGCATATGTTTTGAAGCGTTTTGGAATTGAAGATGGATTCTTTGTACTTAATACAATATTTCAGATTTAAGTCTCTCCTTGGTGTTTACCCATTGAGTTGTGAATCTTTTGATTCATTACATGTAATTTATCTGTGTATATGTCATTAGTCGTTAGTTTTTATCCCAGATCAAATCAAATAATGCTTTGGATATGACATAAGTTCTTTGGGTTTTTCTACATAAGGGTCTTATAAGTAGTGTTTGATTTGAATTATCTATATTAATGATTTTGATTCCTTGACAATAGTTAGTCTCTTTGTCTTGTATTTGAAATAAAAATATTGACCAATGGATAAAGCATTGATCAATAAAGAGTATTTTTTACATTGATACATATCTAAATAGAATTGGTTATATTCTGCGATATCAAAACATCAAAAATATCTTAGTTCCCTTTGAGTTTTGTGGTTGTTGATTGTGTGTCCTACATGGTAATAAGGAGTTACTGAATGAGTGGTTATCATTGATGACATAAAGTTTTTCCATTAGTATACAAAGAGAAAATAGTTGTAATAAATTATTGGTTACAGTACACCAAAAGTTAGGTTTTCAGATCAGACCAAAATTGCTAAGCAAAGGGAAACCCAATGACACAGGTTTGAATGTAAATGGAAAGTGCAACCTGAACATGACAAAGTGGAACCCCACAAGAGTAAACCGATAGTGGAACCTGACGAGTAGAATACAGAGCAAACCAAAAGAACAGACAACAGAGGAACCCAATAGATAGTTCAACCAAGGAACACCGAAAGACAGTCAAACCAATTTCAGAGCAAACCGAGCATCAGACACTAAAAGTCACTTATATCTTGAGAAAAGTGGATATGACTTCCACGTCAAATAAAGAAGCTATATTATATTCATAGAGTTTTGATTTGTTTAAAATTCATTTTCTGAGGAACAAGAAATGGGTATGTGCAAGATCATGAGGGGCCAAACTATGCCCTTAAGTGGCAATGAAAAATCATAAAATCAGGGTTAGTAAAGTTGACGTGAAAATTTGAACTAGCTATCAACCTAATATAAAAAAGTTGTAAGAATAGAATCTGTAGGAAATTGAAGGTAGTTTATAAACTACTAGGCCTTTTCTGAAAAAAATTAAATATGATTGGTGAAAAGTATAGATTTCAATGCAGCAGTACAAAAATTTCAAGAAAAAAATAAGAAGTAGGTGTATGTCTGACCATCTTAATCATAATCAAATGATAATATTTTTTTATAAGATTTTATATATAAGTAGTAGACTCATGCCCAGATGTGACGCATATTTTTTTGTATTTTTATTCCAAAAAAAATAATTAATTATGAATTTTCTGCTACAACATTTTCAAAATAAAATATCTCTCGTGTCTGACCACCTTAACTCATTGAAAACTGCAAAAAATTCAAAAACAAAAAAACTTCCCTTATAGTAGGTGAAGCATTTTTTGGATTTCAAAAATGTTATACTGCTTGAAAGTTATAGTTGTTTTCAATCAGTATATAAATCAGCACTTTAGAGGTAGCTCAATTAGAAAATAACTAATAATTACTTACTGAATTCAAAATTTGACAGCAATTATATCGATAGAAAGCTGATAATCTCCTTAGGAAACCCTTTTCATTTCATCAAATTTGGGTGAAAAAAAAAGTTGTCAGCTACATGATCGACGTTTGGAACTTAGAGAAATAGGGGAAAAACATGTTTTTGTGACATGTTTAGAGTTGACCATGTAGGTTTGGTGTACAAAGCAATACCGAGCCTAATCGGGTACTTGATTTTACCCAATATTTTTGGGTACCCGAAAATGACGGCAGAATTTTGATTTTTAAATTTTCCCTCCACTTTCTACCTCTTAAATTTTTTTCCCTCGCATTCCTCCCTCCTAATTTCCCTCCCATTTCTCCTTCCTTCATATGATATATTATATATCAAAAATTATATATTATATTATGTATTATATATATAAAATATTATATAATATCTATATTAAATATTATATAATATATATTTTACATTAAATATTATATAATATATATTAATAATAAATATTATATATTAATATGTGTTTTACAATATATCACATAATATGTTCATATTTAAACTATATATATATATATTCAATATGATATGTATTCTATATTGTATATTAAATATTGTTGTATATATAATAAAATGAAGTATAATATATATAATATATATTATATATAGGACATGTTAATATATAGGTTAATTACATCAGTATAAGACATCCAAAAGGGTCATACAGGGTTCTTAGGGGTCCTAACATGTGAGAAGGTTTACTAGGACCCCTTAGGTCCCTCTGTAACCCTCGGGGACACATTAGAACACTCAAGTGTGTCCCAAGGGGTCGTAAGACCCCCTGGAACACAATTGAGTGTTGAAATGTGTCGAAAGGGGTCATGGGGAATTCATAGGGGTCCTAATGCATGAGCAGGTGTACTAGGACCCCTTACATCCCTTTGTGACGCCCAGGACACATTAGAACACTTAAGTGCATCCAAAGGGGTCGTACAAACCCTTGCAACACACTTGAGTGTTTAAATATGTTGAAAGGGGTCATGGGGGCTTCCTAGGGGTCCTAACACATGAGAAGGTGTATTAGGACCCCTTAGGGCCCTTTTTGACCCCCGGGGACACATTGGAACACTCAAGTGTGTCTTAAAGAGTCCTACAACCGCTTGGGACACACTTGAGTGTTCATATGTGTCCCATGGGGTCAAAAAGGGACTTCCTAGGGTTCCTAACACATAAGAAGGTGTACTAGGACCCCTTAGGTCCATCTTTGACCCCCAGAGAAATATTGGAACACTCAAGTGTGTCCCAAGGGGTCCTACGACCCCTTGGGTCACACTTGAGTGTTCCAATGTGTCCCCAAGGGTCAAAGACGAACTTCCTAGAGGTCCTAACGCGTACCCCTTAGGTCCGTCTTTGACTCTTGGGGACACATTGGAACACTCAAGTGTGTCCAAAGGGGTCCTACGACCCCCTGGGACACACTTTAGTGTTCCAATGTGTCGCCAGGGGTCAAAGATAGAATTTTGAGGGGTCCTAACATATGAGAAGGTGTACTAGGACCTCTTAGGACAGTCTGTGACCCCCAGGGACACATTTGAACACTCAAGTGTGTCCCAAGGGGTCCTACGACCTCTTGGCACACACTTGAGTGTTCCAATGTGTCAAAAGGGGTCATGGGGTCTTTCTCGAGGTCCTAACGCATGAGAGGTTTACTAGGACCCCTTAGGACCCTCTTTGACCCCAGGAGACACATTGGAAAACTCACGCATGTTTCAAGGGATCCTACAATCTCTTGGCACACGCTTGAGTATTCCAATATTTCAAAATGTTGTCATGGGGTCTTTCTAGGGGTCCTAATGCATGAGAAGGTGTTCTAGGACCCCTTAGAACCCTTTTTGGCACTAGGGGACACATTGGAACACTCAAGTGTGTTCCAAGGGGTCCTACAATCTCTTGACACACACTTGAGTGTTCCAATGTGTCAAAAAGGGTCATGAGGATTTCTTAGGGCTCCTACGACCATGATAAGGTGTACTAGGACCTCTTAGGTCTCTCTTTGACCCTTGGAAAGACATTAGAACACTCAATTGTGTCTCAAGGGGTCTTACGACGTCTTGGGACATACTTGAGTATTCAAATGATTCAAAAGGGGTCATGGGAAGTTCCCATGACCCCTTTCGACACATTGGAATGCTCAAGTGTGTCCTAAGGGGTCCTACGACCCCTTAGAACACACTTGAGTGTTCTAATGTGTCAAAAGGGGTTATGGGGACTTCCTAGGGGTCCTAATGCATGATAAGGAATGCTAAATCCCCTACAAAGGCCCTATGACCCCTTTCGACACATTGGAATGCTCAAGTGTGTCCCACGGGGTCGTAGGACCCCTTAGTATACACTTGAGTGTTCTAATATGTCAAAAAAGGTCACGATGACTTCTTAAGGGTCATAACACATGATAAGGCATACTAGGACCCTTAGAAAGTCTTGATAACTCCTTTCGACACATTGGAATGCTCAAGTATGTCCCAAGGGGTCGTAGGACCCTTTAGGACACACTTGAGTGTACTAATGTGTTGAAATGGGTCATGGGGACTTCTTAGGGGTCCTAACGCGTGATAAGACATACTAGGACACCTAAGAAGTCCCCATGACCCCTTTCGACACACTGGAATAGTCAAGTGTGTCCTCTTAGGACACACTTCAGCATTCCAATGTGTCAAAAGGGGTCATGGGGACTTTCTAGGGGACCTAACATGTGATAAGGTGTACTAGGACCCCTATGAAGTTTCCATGACCCCTTTCCACACATTAGAATGCTCAAGTGTGTCCTAAGGGGTCCTATGACCCTTTGGGACACACTTGAGTGTTCTAATGTGTCGAAAGGGGCCATGGGGAGTTCTTAGGGGTCGTAATGCGTGATAAGGCATACTAAGAACTATAGGAAGTCTCCATGACCCCTTTCGACACATTTGAATGCTCAAGTGTGTCCTAAGGGGTCCTGGGACCCCTTAGGACACATTTGAGTGTTCTAATGTGTCAAAAGGGGTCATGGGGAATTCCTAATGGTCCTAACATGTGATAAGGCATACTAGGACCCCTAGGAAGTCCCCATGAACCCTTTTGACACATTGCAATGCTCAAGTGTGTCCCAAGGGGTCATAGAACCCCTTAGGACACATTTGAATGTTCTAATGTGTCGAAAGGGGTCATGGGGACTTCCTAGGGGTCCTAATGCATGATAAGGTGTACTAGGACACCTAGGAAGTCCCCATGACCCCTTTCGACACATTGGAATGCTCAAGTGTGTCTTAAGGGGTCATACGACCCCTTAGAACATAATTGAGTGTTCTAATGTGTTGAAAGGGGTCATAGGGACTTCCTACAAAACCTAACGCGTGATAAGGCATACTATGACCCCTAGGAAGTCCTCATGATCCCTTTCAACATATTGGAATGTTCAAGTGTGTCCCAAGGGGTAGTAGGATGCCTTAGGACACACTTGGGTATTCTAATGTGTCAAAAGGGATCATGAGGACTTTCTAAGGGTCCTTACACGTGATAAGGCATCTTAGGAACCCTAGGAAGTCCCCATGACCCTTTTCGACACATTGGAATGCACAAGTGTGTCCTAAGGGGTCATATGACCCCTTAGGATACACTTTAGTGTTCTAATGTGTTGAAAGGGGTTGTGGGGACTTTCTAGGAGTCCTAACACGTGATAAGACATACTATTATACCTAGGAATTCCGCATGACCCCTTTTGACACATTGGAATGCTCAAGTGTGTTCTAACGGGTCCTATGACCACTTGGGACACACTTGAGTGTTCAAATGTATCGAAAGGGGTCATGAGGACTTCCTATGGTTCCTAACATGTGATAAGGCATACTAGGACACCTAGGAAGTCCACATGAATCCTTTTGACACATTGAAATGTTCAAGTGTGTTCCAAGGGGTCGTAGAACCCCTTAGGACACATTTGAGTGTTTTAATGGGTCGAAAGGGGTCACGGGGACTTCTTAGGCATCCTAATGTGTGATAAGGCATACTAGAACCCCTACAAAGTCCCTATGACTCCTTTCAACACATCAGAATGCTCAAGTGTGTCCCAAGGGGTCCTACAACCCCTGAAGACATGCTTGAGAGTTCTAATTTGTCAAAATGGGTCATGGGGACTTCCTAGGGGTCCTAGTACACCTTATCACACATTAGGACACTTATGACGTCCCCATAACCCCTTTTGACACATTTCAACACTCAAGTGTGTCCCAAGGGGTCGTATGACCCCTTACGACACACTTGAGTTTTTTCATGTGTCAAAAGGGGTCATAGAGGG
>MU228360.1:341861-364781 GCA_018584345.1 Thuja plicata | reverse complement strand
GCAAGTAGAATAACTTCAATTTCTAGAATAATGGCATTTAGTGATCATACTTAGATTATCATTGCATATTTCAATTCATAGCATAATCTTTGCATTGCATTGTTATCATGATTAAATCCTTCATTCTAAGATGGTCCATAGTTATGAGGCCCTCGTCCTGAGAGAGAATTTCAAAACTCCATCTAGATAGAAGGCAACAGGTCGAATCATGCAGACAGGCAGGACAAATAACTCATATTCAGTCTTGGCTATACCTGGTGAAGAAGGACTATGTTGAAGTGTGTGGTTGATTTAGAAGGCCAAAATTAACTCATACAGTAGGACCCCTTAGGACACACTTGAGTGTTCTAAAGTGTCGAAGGGGTCATAGGGACTTTCTAGGGGTCCCAATATGCATACTAGGACCCCTAGGAAGCCCCCATGACCCCTTTAGACACATTGGAATGCTCAAGTGTATCCTACGGGGTCCTACGACCTTTTAGAAAACACTTGAGTGTACTAATGTGTTGAAAGGGGTCATGGGGGCTTCCTAGGGTTCCTAGCATTTTTATAAGGCATACTAGGACCCCTAAGAAGTCCCCATGACTCTTTTAGACACATTGGAATGCTCAAGTGTGTCCTAAGTGATCGTACGACCCCTTAGGACACACTTGAGTGTTCAAATGTGTCGAAAGGGGTCATGGGGACTTCCCAAGGGTCCTAACACATGATAAGGCATACTACGACCCCTAGGAAGTCCACATGACACCTTTAAACATATTGGAATTCCCTAATGTGTCCGAAGGGGTCCTAAGACCCTTGGGAAACACTTGAGTGTTCTAATGTGTTGAAATGAGTCATCGGGACTTCTTAGGGGTCCTAATGGTGCAGGAGCACCTAGGCTAACCTCCATGTTTGTTCATTTTGGCTTGTACTTGACATTAGCCAAGTCAAGATAGGTTAGTTTTTTTTGGACCTTAGTAAGTCTTTGAAATGTAGGCTAAGTGAGTTAGTCATTAGGACTACGGTCACATTAATAGCCATTGTTAGTAGTATTTTCAAATTCTTAGGCTTAGTTGTTAAATGTGAGGTTGGAGTCATGAATGTGTCCTAAACTCATAATGGAGGACATAGAGATTCCATAGGGCCTTAAATGATCTTGGATCCTCAAAATGGAGAGGTTAGAGGTCCTAAAATGTAGGGAGGAGGCATAATTGAAAAGATGGCAAAAGTTGCTAATTTGTTGTCATGACAACATTTGCAATAATTGCAAATGTTGCATGCAACATTGTTACATCAGATTATCCTTGAAACTAGGAGTGGGGAATCGACCAACAAGGACCTAGAATGGTGGAAGAAGGCATCTAATGGATAGAAGGACTTGAATCAAGCAGTTAGTCTTTTATTGTAACAAGTTTGAAGTTGAATATAGCTCTACAATTCTAAGTTTTAAGTAATCCTGAGCATTTCCTTGAAACAGTCATATTGAATGGATTGAGTGCTTGAATATAATGGTTTTTTTGTGTTCTTAGGATAGTCAGAAGCACTTTTCATTCAGTGAGTTAGTCGATTAGAGGTAGTATACAGTAGTAGTTAAATTTTCTTGTAACTAGGAGGTTCGCTGGTCCTGTCCTGACCAGTCAGTCAAGTCATGGCTCCCCCATGAAATCAAACCATGGGAAACACCTAAGGGTAGATGAAAATGTTAGGGGAGTTAGTAGTGTACATAAGTGTATAGTTAGGAGTCTTAGAAGTGCAAGTTACTATTTTTAAATCGAAGCCCTAGGAGAGCATGCACTGTCCGATTAGAGGTTTGGAGAAGAAATAGTGAGCTTTCATGTGTAGGGGAAGAAGGTACTATACGTTCCAAGTACATGTATAGTTAGGGTTTACTGTTGCCTTGACATGCTAGGTTGGTCGAGTTCATACCAATTAGTGAAGACAAGTTTTGAGTGAGTTTTGGATAGTGTTGCAGACTGTCCTAGTTTTTAGGCCTATTAGCCCTATAAGACCTAGTTTATAGGAACCCCATGTACAGATAAGTTAGGGGTATAAGAATTAAAAAATCCTTTGTAAAATGGAAAAGGGTATATAGATATGGTCTTATAATTTTGAGGTCTTTGGAAAAGTTTTGCAAGAATTGAGGAAAACACACTGTGAAGGGCTACAAGGAGATAAGCCTAATTAGGCCACTTGAAGACAAAAACTTAGACTGGACTAAAAATGGGAAGGAGATCCCTCAAGATGGATTCCAAATTGATCAAATTTAATTCCCACATGGTGTTGGACATCCCTGCAAGTGATTTATGAATGTTAGTGAGGAAATTGACACTTAGACTCTTCTAAGTGTAAGTAGGAGAAGTCGAGATTTGAACTAACTAAGGGTGTTAGTCTTTCAGGGTGAAGCATATGAGTGGAGAAATCCTAGAGAAGAGCTGAAATTGGACTTAGTTATTCATCTAAACCAATTCAGGACCTAGAGGAGAATAGGTTTCTAGAGGAGACAAGCTATGTCTCTTAGTTGTAGTGCTAGCAAGCCTTAAAACACTCACATCATATTGGTATCAGAGCCAGGTTAAAGATTAGGCTTGTGGTGGATGTTTCAGCCTACTAAATCAATGGGAGAGTATACACGTAGAGGATCAAAAAAAGACAAATTCATGGTGACTAATGCTGAGTTAGCCAAAAAGGTGGAAGACCAAGAAGAGGACAAGAAGTTGTTAAGAGAAAGATTGTCTCAAATGGAGCAACTCTTGGGAGAAGTCCAAGACAAAGCTAAGAAGATGAAAGATAAGATAGAATAGAAAGAAGAAGAAGAAGAAGAAAGGGAGAAAGGAGTGGAACTAGAAGAAGAAGATCCAACCCCTAACCCTGTGAGTGACCAGGAACCCTTCTTAAAGGCATTGAAGGCTTTAAGTGGTAAAGCTTTGGAGGGTGTGCCACTATTTAGTGGAAAAATGGATCCAGATTCAGTTTTGGATTGGATAGATAGCATAGAGAACCATTTTGAATGTGATGGTATCATAGAGGCCCAAAAAGTGAATGTGGCCAAGTCAAGATTGAGAGGTTCAGCTCTCACATGGTGGAAGTTTGTTCACATTGAAAGAGAGAAGGAAGGAAGGAGTCCTGTAGCCACATGGAAGGGCATGGTGACTAAGATGAAGTAGACCTATTTTCCTAATAATTATGAAGTGCAGCTACATAGGAGGAGACATAATCTAAGACAAAAATATCTAGATGTCCAAGACTACACTGAAGAGTTCCAAAAGTTGTGCCTACGGTCACAAGTGGTTGAAGATGAAAGCATCAAGCTAGCTAGGTATTTGAATGGACTCAAATGGTCTATTCAAGAAGACACGAGTCTAGTGAACTTCAAAACCATCCACCAGTGCTATCAAATGGCCTTGGAGATAGACAAAAAAGGCAAGAGGAAGCAAGAACAAAGTTCTAAAGGAAGAGGTAAAGGAAGAGATAGTAGAGGACAAAGAGGTGGTTATGGTGGAAGGAGTTCAGATACAATGAGCAGCAAGAACAAAGTTCCAGTAGAGGTGGTAGAGGAAGGAACTCCAATTTTAGAGGTAGATGTGGTGGACAAGGAAGAGGAAACTATTTTTCCAATATGAAATGTTACCATTGTAATCAAATGGGACACCCTGCCTATAGGTGTCCAGAGAAGGGTAGTACTTATCAAGGAGGTAACAAGAGGACTAATTTGCTCCAAGAAGACACAAATCCAGCTGATAAACACCTTGAGGTGAGATTAAATTTAGAGGAAGGTGACAACCTCATGATGAGGAGAACATTGATCAAGGAGCCAATCAAGGAGGAGCCAAGCCAAAGGAGCTCTTTGTTTAGAATTAAATGTAAGGTGATGGGTAAAGTATGTAGGGTTATCATAGACTCAGGGTCTACTGATAATATTATATTAGAGGAGGTAGTCAGCAAGTTGGGCATGACAAGGATACCTCAAACCCATCCTTACAAGATAACATGGCTCAATAAGGGACAACATGTCTTAGTGAATGAGAAAGCATGGGTGGAGTTCTCTATAGAGATATATAAGGACAAGGTACTATGTGATGTACTGACCATGGATGCATGTCACTTTCTCCTAGGTAGGCCATGGAAATTTGACCGCCAAGGTATCCATGATGGAGTGAAGAACTCCTATACTTTCAAGAAGGATAACATGACTTTCAAAATTAAGTCATTGTTAAAAGATGTAGAGATGAAGAAAGCTGGTCCCAATGTACTAATGGTGAGTGAGAAAGAGTTCTTGGAGGCCATTTAAGAAGGAGAAGGAGTTGGCTTTTCACTAATGTTGAATCCCAAGGAAGAGGAAGACAAAAAACTGAAGAGGAAAGAGATGCCACAAGAGATACAAGAAATATTGCAGAACTATGAAGGCATTGTAAGTGATGGACAACCATCAACCTTACCCCCTATAAGACCCATAAGCCATAAGATTTACCTTATTCTTGGAGCTTCCCTACCCAACAAGGCAGCCTACAAAATGACCCCTCAACATAATGAGAAAATAGCTAGGAAAATTCAAGAGTTACTAGAACAAGGTCTTATAAGGAAGAGTATTAGTCCTTGTACTATACCCACAGTCCTAGCCCCTAAGAAATGAGGTACTTGGAGATTATGTACTGACTCCAGAGCCATACATAGGATCACTATCAGATATAGGTTCCCTATCCCTAGGATAGAAGACTTGATGGATTGTTTAGGAGGTGCAAGGTACTTCACCAAGATAGATTTAAAAAGTGGCTATCATCAGATAAGAGTGAATGAAGGAGATGAGTGGAAGATAGCCTTCAAGACCACTGAAGGGCTGTATGAATGGATAGTCATGCCATTTGGCTTATCAAATGCTCCATCAAATTTTATGAGGTTGATGAATGAAGTACTCAAGGATCACATTGGAAATTTTGTAGTGGTATACTTGGATGATATACTCATCTTTAGTAAGACAAGAGAGGAACACCTCAAGCATGTGGAATTAGTACTTAAGAGGCTACATGAAGAGAAGTTAATTATTAACTTGGAGAAGTGTGAGTTCATAAAAAAAGAGCTAGTGTACCTAGGATTTGTTCTATCTCATGGTAATCTAAAAATGGACAAGAGTAAAGTGGAAGCCATTATGAATTAGCCTACTCCAAGGATAGCAACAGAGGTAAGAAGTTTTCATGGCCTTGCTCAGTATTATAGGAAGTTCATAAGGCAATTTAGTGCTATTTGTGCTCCTATGTTGGACACAATCAAAGGAGGAATGCAGACCAAGTTCATGTGGAATGAACAAGCCAAAAAAAGCTTTGAGTTGTTGAAGGAAAAGATTGGTACCCAACCAATATTAGTCTTGCCAAGCTTTGAGAATATTTTCACAATTGAATGTAATGCAAGCAACATAGCTATTGGGGCTATCCTAAGCCAAGAGGGTAGACCAGTAGCATTTCATTCTAAGAAGTTAAGTGAAGCAAAGAAGAAGTATTCTTCTTATGACCTTGAATTGTATTCATTGGTTCAAGCCTTGAGAAAGTGTAGGCACTACTTGCTTCCCAAGGAGTTCATTGTTTATTCAGACAATCGAGCCTTAAGTTTTCTGAATTCTCAAGAGAAGTATAGCCACAAACACATGAAATGGGTGGAATATATACAAGCTTACACCTTTAATATCAAACACAAGAAAGGTGTCCTCAATAAAGTTGCAGATGCATTGTCAAGAAGAGATCTTACCATCCAAGAGATTCAGTTGAAGAGCATGGGAATAAATCACTTCAAGGATCTATATATTGAAGATGAGGACTTTGTAGACATTTACAAGGTATGTGCTGAATACAAGAACCATTTCCATAGTGAGTATGTTGAATATACTTTGCAAAGTAACCTTTTGTTTAAAGGCAATAAGCTATTTGTCCCTAGAGGTTCCATTAGGGAGAAAATGATTCAAGAGAAGCATAATGGTGCATTGAGTGGTCACTTTGGGATCACAAAGACACAAGAACTAGTACAAAGGTTCTACTATTGGCCAAGCATGAATCTTGATGTAAAAAGGTATATGGGGAGTTGTATAGTGTGTCAAAGGGCCAAGGGTACTTCATCAAATGCTGGCCTTTATCAGCCCCTACCTATTCCCACTAGACCTTGGGATTGCTTGACCATGGATTTTGTAGTTGGGTTACCCAAAACAAGACAAGGCATGGATAGTGTTTATGTAGTTGTGGATAGGTTTAGTAAAATGGCTCACTTTGTGCCATGCAAGACCACTAATGATGCTAGCCAAATAGAATCTCTATTCTTCAAAGAGATAGTAAGAATCCATGGGTTACCTCAGAGTATTGTGTCTTATAGAGACATCAAATTTATGAGTCATTTTTGGAAGACTCTTTGGCAAAGACTAGGCACCAATTTATCCTTTGGATCTGCCTACCATCCCAAAATTGATGGTCAGACCGAAGTTGTGAATAGAAGCCTCAGAAAAATACTAAGGTTCTTGACAAAGGAGTATGGATAGCAATGGGATCAATTGATTGGACAGGCTGAGTATGCCTACAATGACACCATCGATAGTTCAACAGGGAAGAGCCCCTTTGAGGTGGTGTATGGATTACATCCTAAAGGAGTCTATGAGTTGAGATACTTGAAGGATGGAGTGAAAGCAAGTGGATATGCAGATGATTTTTCTTATGCCATGCAAGAAATACATGATACAATCTGAAAAACCTTGACAGAGAACACCTTGAAACATAAGGCAAAGTTTTATGAAAGTAGGAGGACAGTTGAGTTTAATGTGGGTGACATGGTGATGGTACATCTCAATAAATCAAGATTGAAGAAGGGAGTCCTTCACAAGATGCAGATAAGAAGGATAGGCCCTTGTCCTATCTTGTCCTATCTTGGCTAAGTATGGGGAAAATGCATTCAAAGTTGAACCCCCAGAAGACAGTGGACTATCACCTATCTTCAACATTGCAGATTTAGTCCATTACAAGGGACTAGAGAAATACTTGGATCAGAGTCTTCAAGAAGTAATCAGAGATGTGGAGGAGCTACAATTACCCTCTGCTACATTTACAAGAGCTCATAGCATACTGGATACAAGAGTATACAAGAAGACAAGAACCAAAGAGTATAAGGAGCACTTGATCAAAAGACATGATCAAACAAATTCTGATGAAATATGGGTCAAAGAATCAGAGTTCAAGAAGATGGGGATTGATCTATGCATCCTCAATCCAAGGGTGGATTGATCTTCTTGCTTTGGGGAGGATGGTGCAAGAGCACCTAGGCTAACCTCCATGTTTGTTCATTTTGGCTTGTACTTGACATTAGCCAAGTCAAGATAGGTTAGTTGTTTTTGGACCCTAGTAGGTCTTTGAAATGTAGGCTAAGTGAGTCATTCATTAGGACTAATCTCACATTAATAGCCATTGTTAGTAGTATTTTCAAATTCTTAGGCTTAGTTGTTAAATGTGAGGTTGGAGTCATGAATGTGTCGTAAACTCATAATGGAGTATATAGAGATTCCATAGGGAATTAAATGATCTTGGATCCTCGAAATGGAGAGGTCAGAGGTCCTAAAATGTAGGGAGGAGGCATAATTGAAAAGATGCCAAAAGTTGCTAATTTGTTGTCATGACAACATTTGCAATAATTGCCAATGTTGCATGCAACATTGTTACATCGGATTCTCCTTGAAACTAGGAGTGGGGAATTGACCAAAAATTCCCTAGAATGGTGGAAGAAGGAATCTAATGGAGAGAAGGACTCAAATAAAGAAGTTAGTTTTTGATTGTAACAAGTTTGAAGTTGAATATAGCTCTACAATTCTGAGTTTTCAGAAATCCCAAGCATTTCCTTGAAACAGTCACATTAAATGGATTGAGTGCTTGAATCTAATGGTTTTTTTGTGTTCTTAGGATAGTTAGAAGCACTTTTCATTTAGTGAGTTAGTCGATTAGAGGTAGTATAAAGTAGTAGTTAAATTGTCTTGTAACTAGGAGGTTCGCTAGTCTTCTCCTGACCAGTCAGTCAAGTCATGCCTGCCCCATGAAATCTAACCATGGGGAACACCTAAGGGTAGATGGAAATGTTAGGGGAGCTAGTAGTGTACATAAGTGTAGAGTTACGAGTCTTAGAAGTGCAAGTTACTATTTTTAAATCCAAGCCCTAGGCGAGCATGCACTATCCGGTTAGAGGTTTTGAGAAGAAACAATGAGCTTTCATGTGCAGGGGAAGAAGTTACTGTACAGTCCAAGTACATGTATAGTTATGGTTTAGTGTTACCTTAACATGCTAGGTTGGTCGATTTCATGCCAATCAGTGAAGACAATTTTTGAGTGAGTTTTGGATAGTGTTGCAGACTGTCCTAGTTTTTAGGCCTATTAGCCCTATAAGACCTAGTTTATAGGAACCCCATGTACAGATAACTTAGGGGTCTGATATTTAAAAAATAATTTGTAAAATGGAAAAGGGTATCTGGATATGGTCTTATGATTTTGAGGTCTTTGGAAATGTTTTGCAAGAATTAAGGAAAACACACTGTGAAGGGCTACAAGGAGATAAGCCTAATTAGGCCACTTGAAGACAAAAATATGGACTCAACTGAAAATGGGAGGAGATTCAAGATGGATTCCAAATTGATAAAATTCAATTCCCACATGGTGTTGGACACCCCTTCAAGTGATTTATGAATGTTAGTGAGGAAATTGACACATAGACTCTTCTAAGTGTAAGTAGGAGAAATGGAGATTTGAACTAACTAAGGGTGTTAGTATTTTAGGGTGAAGCACATGAGTGGATAACTCTTAGAGAAGAGATGAAATTGGACTTAGTTAATCATCTAAGCCAATTTAGTACCTAGAGGAGATTAGGTTCCTAGAAGAGACAAGCTAGGTCTCTTAGTTGTAGTGCTAGCAAGCCTTGGAACACTCACATCACCTAACATGTGATAAGACATACTAGGACCCCTAGGAAGTCCCCATGACCCCTTTCGACACATTGGAATGATCAAGTGTGTCTTAAGGGGTCCTATTACCCATTAGGACACACTTGAGTGTTCTAATATGTCGAAAGGGGTCATCGGGACTTCCTAAGGGTCTTAACGCATGATAAGGCATACTAGGACCCCTAGAAAGTCCCCATGAACCCTTTTGACACATTAGAATGCTCAAGTATGTCCCAAGGGGTCGTAGGACCCCTTAGGACATACTTGAGTGTTAGAATGTGTGAAAAGGTGTCATGGGCACTTCCTAGGGGTTCTAGTACATGTACTAGGACCCCTTAGAAGTCCCCATGACCCCTTTAGACACATTGGAATGCTCGAGTGTATCCTAATGGGTCCTACGAACCATTAGGAAATACTTGAGTATACTAATGTGTTGAAAGGGGTCATGGGGGCTTCCTAGGGGTCCTAACACATGATAAGGCATATTAGGACCCCTAGGAAGTCCCCATGACCCCTTTCGACACATTTAAATTCTCAAGTGTGTTCTAAGGGGTCCTGTGACCCCTTGGGTCACATTTGAGTGTTCTAATGTATCGAAAGGGGTCATGAGTACTTCCTAGGGGTCCTAACACATGATAAGGCATACTAAGACCCATAGGAAGTCCCCATGACCCCTTTCAACATATTTTAATGCTTAAGTGTGTCCCAAGGGGCCGTAGGACCCCTTAGGACACACTTGAGTGTTCTAATGTGTCAAAAGGGGTCATGGGGACTTCCTAGGGGTCCTAACACGTGAGACAATGTACTAGGACCCCTAGGAAGTCCCCATGACCTCTTTCGATACATTGGAATGTTCAAGTGTGTCCTAAGGGGTCCTACGACCCCTTAGGACACATTTAAGTGTTCTAATGTGTAGAAAGGGGTCATGGGGACTTCCAAGGGGTTCTAACACGTGATAAGGCATACTAGGACCCCTAGGAAGTCCCCATGAACCTTTTTGACACATTAGAATGCTTAAGTGTGTGCTGAGGGGTCCTACGACCCCTTGGGACACACTTGAGTCTTCTAATGTGTTGAAAGGGATCATGGATACTTCTTAGGGGTCCTAACATGTGATAAGGCATACTAGGACCCCTAGAAAGTCCCTATGAACCCTTTCGACACATTGGAATGGTCAAGTGTGTCCTAAGGGGTCTTAAAACCTCTTAGGAAACACTTGAGTGTTTGATTGTGTCAAAAAGGGTCATGGGGACTGCTTAGGGGTTCTAATGCGTGCTAAGTTGTACTAGGACCCCTTAGGACTCTCTTTGACACCTGAGGACACATTAGAACACTTATGTGTGTCCCTAGGGGTCCTACGACCTCTTGGGACACACTTGAGTGTTTCAATGTTTCAAAATGGGTTATAGGGTCTTCCTAGTTTCCCTAACACATGAGAAGTTGTACTAGGACCCCTTAGGAAGCCTATTTGACCCCCAAGGACACATTGGAACAGTCAAGTGTGTCCCAAAGGGTACTACAACCTCTTGGGACACACTTGAGTATTCTAATGTCTTGAAAGGGCTCATGGGGACCTCCTAGGGGTCCTACGACCATGATAAGGTATACTGGGACCCCTTAGGTCCTTCTTTGACCCCAAGGAACACATTGGAACACTCAATTGTGTCCCAAGGGTTCCTACAACCTTTTTGGAAACACATGAGTGTTCTAATGTTTCAAAAGGGGTTATGGGAAGTCCCCATGACCCCTTTTGACACATTGGAACACTCAAGTGTTTTCCAAGAGGTTGTAAGACCCCTTGGGACACAATTGAGTATTCTAATGTGTCTCTGAGGGTCATAGAGGGATGTAAGGGGTCCTAGTACATGTTATCATGTGTTAGGACCCTTAGGAAGATCCCATGACCCCTTTCGACACATTAGAACACTCAAGTATATTCCAAGAGGTTGTAGGACACACTTGAGTGTTCCAATATGTCCCTAGGGGTCAAAGAGGCATCCTAAGGGGTCCTATTACACCTTCACATGTGTTAGGACCCCTAAGAAGACCTCATGACCCCTTTTAGCACATTGAAACACTCACCTGTGTCCCAAGGGGTCCTATGAGCTCTTGGGGCACACTTGAGTGGTCCAATGTCTCAAAAGGGGTCATGGGACTTCCTAGGGGTCCTAACATGTGATAAGGTGTACTAGGACCCCGTAGGACCCTCTTTGACCCTCATGGATACATTGGAACACTCAAGTGTGTCCCAAGGGGTCCTACGATCTTTTGATACACTTTAGTGTTCCAATGTTTCAAAAGGGGTCATGAGGTGTTCGTAGGGGTCCTAACACATGAGAAGGTGTACTAGGACCCCTTAGGACCCAAAAATATCAATTACCCAAAAAAATTAGGTACCCAATTAGGCTTGTGCTTTGGTGTAAGTTTTTTCTAGGTGTAATGACACCCAAGCCTACTAAAAAGTCAACAAATGTTTTCATGTGCTTTTGGATGAGTGAAAAGTGGATTTTTTTCATATCACCACTTTTTGGCCCCTAATTATCTTTCACATACCCAAATATTATTATAATTTTTTTAATTAATCTAACTGATAAAAAACATGCAGACTAGGAGATCGAGGTCAAGTTATAAACCTTTGATAATAGAGTTAGTTTTGTAATATGTGAAACTAAATTAGGTCAATCTATGTTATAAATAGATGTTGTAATCATTCATTTAAAAAGGATGAGAGTATGAATGTAGCCAATGAGCACATCTATGGATCATACTAAGATTTTCAAGAAGCAGAACAAGAAAAGATGAATTTGGTTATCAAGAGCTAAGAACAGAGGCTACCGAGCAACAAAGGTATTAATCAATCACATTAGGTGATACATTTATACATGTTATTTGTTATAGATCTTTAATTAACAATTGATATATTGCATAGACTCAGGTAAATGTGTATTTTCATCTACATTCTAACAAGTGTAGAAAATAGAAGAAATCCTTTAAAGAAAGGTGGATTTAACCTTCCTATTGTAAATCTCTTAACCGAGTGCACACTAAACAATGGTGCTAAAGATCTTAACAAAGTAGACATTAACAAGTCTCCACATGATACTCCTAACATGGTAGATCATTAGAAGTGATCAAATTGTAAGCCTTAACTGTCCCCTTCTAATCTGCAGATAGTGAAGTTTTTGTGGGTGTCATCCACATCACAGTTTTTACCTTTTAACAGGGGTTTTCTATGTTACCATATCTTGTGTTATGAGTCAATAAATTTCATGAATGTTTACATTTTTGTTAAAGTTTATGAATTCATATATCTTACACAAAGATAATATAGGGTAGATGGTTGGTTATACAATTGATTACACAATAGATAAAGATTAAAAGAGATAAAAATTTTGGAGGTACTGATTCACCTGTCCCCTCTTAGCACACACTTCCAATTATTTCCAACTATTGGTATCAGAGCTAGATCTCTTATTTGGAAAGTTTAAAGACTTAAGAGAAAATATCATATGATGGAGAAGTACAGATTTGACAAGAGTATTGAGAATCAGAAGCTAGAAATTCAGATCTTCTATGAGCAGTATAAAGAAGCTAGAATAAAAAAGAGACAAAAGCTAGATGAAAGAAAGATTATGGCATTTCTCTATAATGAAACAGATTACCAAGAAGTAGGGATACCAAATCCATTTGAATCTTTAGGATTTAAAACTAGCAAAGCATCATACACATCAAAAGAAAGTGTCACAAGTCTGAATTAAATTAATCAACATCTGGTTGGACAAGTAAAATATCTGCAAATCGGTAAAGAGACATAGATGATAAGAATAATTGATGTCATGAACAAGGCTAGACAAGCTGAGAAAGAAAGAACACTAGCTATTTATGATAGAAGGAAGATGAATGAAAAGATACAATAGAAAGAGTTAGAAATATAAAGACTTACAGAAAATCAGCATGAGATCACAAATCATATTATTCTTATGAGTCAAGAGGCAAACAGAATGAATACAAAAATCATTGAAAGAATAGAAGATAACGGTGAGCTAAGGGAAGAAAATGAAAAATTGAAACAAGAAGTAAGAATTCAGGAACAACATAATGAAATAATAAAGAGAGCTGAAGAAAGCAATAAAAGGATGGATGATTTTCTCGATGGAAAAAGGAGAGCTAACAAAAAAACTGGACTAGGCTGTACCGAGAATGGAGAATCACGCAATCAAGCTGATCCAAAGAATGTCTATGCAAATCCAAGACCAAGAAAGCTAACATGCAATCACTATGGAAAGCAAGGTCACACATCAAATGTTTGTAGGATCAAAATGAAAGGTATTCCTAAATCCACATCTTCATTCATAGGAATCTGTTATAAATGTAACAAGAAAGGACATAAAGCACATGAATGTAAATCTGAGGTGAAACAACTAAAGAAGGAAACCTACATGGACAAATACTGTCCTACTTGAAAAATGCATGGGCACACAACTCTTGAATGCTGGAAGAAGAAAAAGAAAGCATTGAAGCCTAAAGGTAAACAATCTACCTATAAACCGAAAAGAGTCGATAACCAATATGTTTGGGATTACAATACATGGCCAAATTGTACAACATGTGGAATATTTGGTAACATACCTGCAAACTGTATGAGACAATGGACAAGAAGGTGTAGAGGCTGGACTAACTCCAGAATGGCATGTTTATGCTGTCATAAAGTTGGTCATCTCAAGAAAGACTGTAGAGAACGAATGGAATATACCATCACCTTTTTCAAAGGAAACATCATTGAAGATATCAAGAAGATGAGAAACAAAATGTGGAGGAAAGCTACAAACACTGATGAAGCTAGAACGAGAAATGTAAATGGTGACACCTTATCCAATGGATCTTCTGACATCACCACCCCCACCTAGGTAGAACAAGTAAGTATGGAACTGCATTATACCAAGTTATATTTTGTATCAGTTCCATTATACATAGTTAAAAATACCAAATCAGCATAATTGAAGATGCACTATGGTATTACCTGTTATAATTCTGTGAATTCAATTTCATCGGTTAATGCATACCAAAATCCATCGGTGTACTTACAAAGATAAGTTGTTTACACTTACCAAGAATCTTCATTTAACATATAAAAGCTATAGTTGCTAGTACAAACTGAGATCCGTTAGTAATCATATGAGTTGACAAGGTTGTCTTCGCAATACACAAAAATCCGTCGGTGAATGTAACAAATTAATACCTACCGTGAATCATCATATTTTCATCGAAAGAGAAGTTAGTGTATCACCTAATGACTTTGTCTTCACATAAAAAGGAGTGGTTGAGCATTAATAACTTGACTTAGGGAAAATTTTATAAATAGACGATGAAAGGGTTTCATTTCTCACCAAGTGATTAGTGCGAAGTGGCAAGAGCGAAACCAAATCACAAAGCGACGACATTGCATAGAGACTCCAACTCGATTCACATGCAGTCCAACAGAATCCTAATAGATACAGAGGTGAAAAGTAAGTACTAGAATAAATCAAGAACTCTATTTTTCATTTACGAGAAAGCCCTAATTTCAGAATCAATGATGACCACATCAAGATCAGCTAAGCTCAAGAGTGTTAAGAAGAACAAGATCAATCTTATCAAAAATTCAACATGTGAGGAACCTCACTATAAAAAATGTCTCTAGGTTTCTTCACAACCCGACAATGATGGAGCATTCTCCAGAATACCAGCTAGGGTTTTTCTCATCAAAGACCTGTGATCATATATTCACTGCAAAATAGCAGAGATCTTAGAACTGGAAGTTGAACAAGCTTTCAAGAAGCTTTGAAACAATGATGGCACTATAAAGGATGAGCACAAGCACATCAAGGTAAAAGGGCTCACAAATTACCTATGGTTCCCAAAGGAGTTCAAGACCGAATGGATTCGGTTAGTACTAAGAAAGATACATGACCCAAAATTATGATTAGATGAGCCTAAATCAATAACCAGGGATGTAATACACACTGTTACAAATTATCCCATAACCAACAAGGTAAATGCACTAAAGAACCCAACTAAACTTGAAATTGAGAAGGATACAGGAGCCACGTGGGATGGAAGAGGACTGAAAGTGTCCACCATCAATGACGATGAACTAAAATTTGGAGCATGTGTCTTAGAATACAAGTTCTTTCAGGCTAGAAGGATTAACAACATTACATCTGGAGCAGTGGTTACAACTGAATAGATTATCAAGAAGGGATTGCAGTTGGATCTGTCAAAACTACAACTCAGACAACTAAAAGAGAACATGAAGAAAATAAGAAATGCAAAGTCAAATTCATGTAAGTTTGGTTCTCTGATAATGTGCATATTTTTCTATTTCCAAGAATCTTTCCCATCTATAGGAAATGTGCAATGGAACACTACAAGACTAGTGACCATATAGATTAGTGAGTTTATAAAATTACTAGGAGATAACTTTGAGTCAGTCATGGATGAATACTTTTCTTGATTCAAAGACAAAACGCAGAAAAGAGTAAGGATTCCGGATCAGTTAATTGAAAAGTTCAAAACTAACATATGTTTTATGGTAGACACTGACTATACATACATCAAGCCAACTATACCAAGGATAGCATGGCTATCTCCACTTGACTATGAGGTACACATAGATCAAGCATCTAATACAACTAAGGCATTAATAAATGAGCCATTAGATAAAACACAACCTAAGTTTGGAACTAATGAAGAAGCCAAAGAAAGGATTAAAACTGGCTTGGTTCTGAAGAAGATTGATAGGAAGAAAGACAAGATGGTTAAGAATTTGAATAAAAGGTTGTCGGAAAAAAAAGAAGAAATTGAATAGAAAGAAGAAACTGAGGGATAGTCACCCATCGATGAAGCCAAGAAGGAGAGTGATTCAGAGTCTATAGAGTTAGATACACCACTACTTCCACTAGAAAAGAAGCCAAGGACTACTGCTTCATCTAGGACCAGGAGTCAGACAACAAAGGATGCAAGTCCTTAATTGATTAAGAAAGGTCAAGTAAGGACCTACAAATGAAAACCTCCGACCAAAAATACCACAACACCAAAAAGGGAAGGAAACTAATCCTAAATAAGGAAGACATAGAGGACATAGATGAATTTGGAGAAATAGAAAAGACTAAGATTCTTGAAACTATTGATGAGATATTTGAGTCAATTGCAAAAAGAGGTGGATTAACTGAAACCAAGGTAAGAAAGTGGTTAACATTAGAGCCCGATCATCAGAAAAATTTTGAGGAAGCACTGATAAAAGAAATGACAAACTTCAAATATCTACCAGAACAATTTGATGACAAAATGCCAAAAGAACTACATGAAAGATTATCTGCCACATGGAATTATGCATTAAAGAATGAAAAGGAGATAAAGTAAATAGAACTAGTTTCTCTTATGCCTCCAGAATAAAAAATGGAAGAAATCTTGTTGATGATGGAGAAACATGCAAATGATTTCTCACCCAATATGAGAGCTTACAATGTTCTACAGGGCAAGCTTATAGAGCTAGAGAAGGATAGTAACAAAATTTGGAGTAAAATACTCAATACACCTACTGAGGAGACAAGCCCCAAGAGAAAATTACCTCTCAGAAATGAGCCACACAATGATGAATCTTAGGCTAAACCTAGCCCAGAGCACATACTGATAAATGACACAAAGGATGTCACAATAGTAGAATTGGACAAAAAAGAATTGAACACAACAGGCAACAAGGATATGGATGTTGCTGATAAAACATGGGCGGACAATACTATGGACAATATTGTTATTGACATCACTAATGATCATGCAAATGAGGTAAATAAAGATGAAGATATTGCTATTACATCTTATCAACATAAGGATTAAGATACATCTATTGATGTTGCACAAGTACACATACCGGGCCCCCGAGCCTGATGTAAGCATACCAAAGGAAAAGGGTAATGATGAGAAAAAAGATACATCAGATGAAAAGAAGGATATAACCAATGAAAAGAAGGGCATCCATGGAGAACAGAAAGATGGTGATCAAAATGTTACAAATATAGATCACACACAACAAACAGATAGAGACCAAATAGAAAAACATGTACAACTGAAAGATGTAGATGAAGTGCAAAAAGAGAAAGATGAGAAAGATAAGACAGTTGATACCATGTCGAAGGACACCAAAGGAATAGCTACAGATACACCAAAGTTTGATAAGTAGACATCCTCAGACAACCAAAAGGTAAACACCAAGTAGAAAGAAAAAGGTCCAACACCAGAGAAGCAATCTAGTAGCACATCAGACCAAGAAGAGAAGATGGATATGGTTCCGCATACAGGTGCATCACAGAAGGAAAAGAACAAGACTAAGAAAAAAACATTGGAAGTCACACTTGATGAGATCATAGAAATACCGAAATGTGACCCAACTACATTAGATTTTGAATCACTCCAAGAATATGGAGAAATATGTCAAAGGAAAGCTTTGAAAGAAAAGCTTAAGAAGAAGCACCGAGATTCATTGGTTCTGGACACCACAAGGGATATATTGAATGAGATAGTTCCTGACATATCTTTTGATCATAATGCCCCCATTCTAGATCAACTTGTCATTCTCACCGATGCCATCACAACACAGAATGTGGATGCAGAAAAGGTGATTGAGGAATGAACAGAACAAAAGTTTCAATATAAATTGATAGAAAAGATCAACCAAGTAGTGGCAGAAAATAAGGTAGATTTTTCAGAGTTAGCTAATGAATTAGACCCAATCATTAGTGAATTTTTTTTCTTAATAAAAAAGATATGCACTTTAGAGAAATTTACAAAGGATAACAATGACAAGATTGCAAAGATCGATTCCGATCTAAATGCAAGTGCACAAATTCTAACCATGGATGGAAATGCAATAAAATTGCATTATGAGAAGATCATAGATATCAAACGGTTAAGACAAGAAATGTGGGAAGAAAAATCTCAATTTAGAGAGGAGGTTACCAAGATACAGTCTCTACTTTTACCGAACCTCACACTTTTGAAACAACACATAAGTTCAGCAAGGCAACTTATTGCAACCCCTGAGATGTCTTTAGAAGACAACATCTATGACATACATGCTAGGATCACATTAGAGAATATGTCTCATGAGTATCTCTAGGAGAAATGGGAGAAGATTATGGAGGAAATGAAGACCTCTCACTCTCATATTTTTGATAAGCTATAGGTATACACCTTTACCCTTACTATCAAAAAGGGGGAAAAGGAAAATGATATGTACAAAAAGAAGAAAAAAAGGGAAAAGGAAAATATAGCATAAAGGGAAAAGGAATAGATAGAATAAAGACCAGTGTACATACACATATACTATACTATACCAGTATATGCATAGGGGGAGTCATGAAATGACTAAGTAATATACAAGGTGTACATACTATAAACTTTAATAGTATTTTGCACATATCAGTTTTTGATACTAATGTCAAAGGGGGAGACTGATGACATGAAGTTTTTCCATTAGTATGCAAAGAGAAAATAGTTGTAATAAACCATCAGTTACACTACACCTAAAGTCAGGTTTTCAGTTTAGACTAAAATTTCTAAGCAAAGGGAAACCCAACGACACATTTTTGAAGTGTAAACTGAAAGTGCAACCTGAACATGATAAAGAGGAACCCGGCAGGAGTAAACAGACAGTGAAACCCGATGAGTAGAATATAGTGCAAACTAAAAGAATAGATAAGAGAGGAACCCAACACATAGTTCAACCAAGGAACACCAAAAGATATTCAAACTAATTTTAGATCAAACCAAGCATCAGACACTAAAATTCAGCTATAGCCCAAGAAAACTGGATTTGACTTTAATGTAAGATAAAACAACTATATTCTATTTATAAAGTTTTTATTTTTTTTAAATTCCATTTCTCTAGGAAAAATAAATTTTATGGTAATTGTTTTAATAAATCTTACTGATTAAAAACATGTAGAATAGGAGATCAAGGTCAAGTTGTAAAGCTTTGATCATAGAGTTAGTTTTGTAATATGTGAAACTAAATTAGGTCAATCTATGTTATAAACATATGTTGTAATCATTCATTTAAAAGGATGAGAGGATGAATGTATCCAACAAGCACATCTATGGATCAGATTGAGAGTTTCAAGAAGGAGAACATCAAAAGATGAATTTAGTTATCAAGAACCAAGAACAGAGGCTATCGAGCAAAAGAGGTATTGAGCAATAACATTAGGTGATACATTTATACATGTGATTTGTACTGGATCTGTAATTAGAAATTGTTAGATTGCATACACTCAGGTCAATGAGTATTTTTGTCTACATTCTAACAAGTGTAGCAAATAGAAATAATCCTTTCAAGAAAGTAGATTTAATAATCCTATTGTAAATCTCTTAACCGAGTTCCCACTAAATAGTGTTGCTAAATCTCTTAAAAGAGTACACCTTAACTAGTCTCCACACAATACTCCTAACAGGGAAGATCATCAGAAGTGATCAAACTCTAAGCCTTAACTAGCCCCATCCAATCTGCAGATAATGAAGTTTTTTTGGGTGCCATCCCGACCACAATTTTTACCTTCTAACAGGGTTTTTTGCATTACCATATCTTGTGTTATGAGTCAATTACTTTCATGAATGTTTCTATGAATGTTTACATGTTTTTTAAAGTTTATGAATTGATATATCTTACAAAAATATAGTATATAACAGATGGTTGGTTACACAATGGATAAAGGTTAAAAGAGATAAAAAAAAATTTAAAGGTGTTGATTCACCCCTCCCCTCTGAGTACACACTTCCCATTATTTCCAACAGTCATTTCATGCTTTCTTACCGTTTATCTGTTGTTAAAATCCAAAGTATAAGGAGTTGTGAAAGTTAAATATTTATATGGATTAGGTGCACCCTCCTTGATTTTGTATAGCCAGAAGTGCAGAGGCTAGTCTTTTCCCTATAATTGGCCCACTTGACTTGTTGAGCTTGCATACTTGGAACTAACCACCCCTAACATCAGTCTCAATGTATATTGGTAGCTTTTCATATCATAAATGTTTTCAAACACCAATAGAGTGTTCATAGCTTAGTGACATGGTAAGTTGTGCTCTATTTTCTCTATTGAAGTTTAATCTTATCCCAACTTCCTTCGTTGATTTGTTCACTATGCTAACTGTTAATGGTAGAAGGGTTCTAGTAATTGTTCCCCTTGTTTACCTTATTGGAGACCTTAGGTTCTATTGGATGAATAGAGGTGAAGTTGGAATCGTTCATGCTCTAGAGAGGATACTTAGTGTGGTGATCCAAATAGCGTAGGCTTTGAGGGAAATTTGGTGGCTATTTTTATTTATCATTTCTTGGAAGCCTATTTTTGGATTCCTTGTATGGTTGTCATGAGTCTACATGTGTTCTTCCTCAATGATTCTTTCTTGGACTGGATCTTCTCCCTCCCATTTTGGATTACACCCTTTTTAAGGATTAGGTCCTCTTCTCCCTCAAGATATAGATCTTTTCGCTTCCCTATAATATTCTACACATGTGTTTGGGCAGTGATGTTTTGTACCATAAATGTTCCTATTTAGAGAGCTTGAGTTTTAAATTTGGTGCTTCCTTTTGTTTGTTTGTTGTCAGCGGGTAAAAGTACAAACCTGTGTCACACTTTTATAAAGGAAAAGGACCACAACATGCAAAATTGTTAAACTTTAACATCATAAAAGTGGCATTTGTGTTTAGAATTTGAAAATGATGTAACTAATAAAATCATTTTTTAATAGTTTTAAAGGTGTATTGTTTGGTGTTAAAGGGCAATTACGAATTATGATTAACAATGAGGTTTGTATTTATTGCAAGTTTATTTCTTATTTGAGTTTTTTTATATTTTTTTGAGTTTTTAATTAAAGCATTGTTCAATATGTAAATATGAAGTTATCAATATTATTTTTGATTTTTTTATCAAGGGTATATGGTTTTGTGTATGTAGGTGAATTGAAGCTCTCAATTTTGAACAATTTTTGTAATGGGGAATAAAAGGAATAGAACAAGAAAATATGATCAAATAAGGGATGAAAAAATCAAATGTCATACAAAATATAATGAAGATGAACATGTTGAAGTTCAAGAAGATGCAATTCAAGTAGGGGAAAAAATTGGTGGAAATATATCTTTTGACATGGGCAATTTGATGGAGATGAATGAGGATTCACTTTTCAGTCAAATGTCATCCGTCAAATTGGTATCTGAAAGCGTGATAAAAAAAAAATGCAAAAAATTTGGGATGAATATTTTCAAAATAAAAGTCTGATTGGAAAAGCACAATTATTTTCTAGGTTATTCAGGAAAAAAGAAATGACTCTTATTTTGGAGTTGTTAGGTGTTGATAGAAAAAAAAATTTAGGAGATAATGTAAATCGAATAATAGTTGAAAATTTTCAAGATGCACTAAACGACATTAACAACTCAAGTCGAGGAGCTGATTTAAGTGCTGCACATAGAGCATTTATGACTACTTTATCTAGTAGGAGTTTCACACAGAGAAAACAACTACATGAAATTTTTTATTTACTAAATGTATCTAGAAGAACTGTTCAAAGATATATCAGGAAGAGAAATATGTTAGATGAAAATATTCAAAAGAATTGGGTTAATATTTGTAGACTTCCTTGAAAAGACAAAATTTCTAAAGATGTAACAAGATAGGTCATTGAATATTGGACCGCTCACTCCTATGTTTCTTCTAATAGAAGGAATACTATACAGACGAAAGATGAAGAGACTGATATGAAAATTGCACATCCAAAACATTTTATAGATACAACACAAAGTGAATTGTTGGATGCATTCAAGCAAGAATTTCCAGATGTGAAAATATGTCAAAGAATGTTTGAGAGGTTGTGGCCTTTATTTTTACGCATAAATAAGGTACGTGAAACTTATTTTTGCCAAAATCATGTTAAGTTTCATCTATTTTGCAAACATATAAAAAGGCTATGGCAGTACTTAAATCAAATATGGTCATCCCTGAAGTACAACACAATTTGTGAAGTCTATTTTATGTGAGAAATCAGAAGACTCAAATGAATTGAAAGTAGAATGTACAAAGAGTGCATGTAGTGATTGTGGAGATTTACATAAATTTCCATTACAAATTGAGAATATTAATGTTTCAACACCATTTTTGTGGAAGAGATTTGAATATAAGACATATCGAACTAAGACCAGAGATGAATCCAAAAAAATTGTATTGAAGGAGAGTGAATTGCCCTACCTTGAGTTTATGACTAGGTTCTGTACTATATTTTATCCACATATCCATTATTTTCATGGTGCACGATGGCAAGCTAAACAGTTTCGTGATTCCAAAAATTGTTTTCCACCTAGTTGTATTCTTTCAATTGTAGATTTCTCTAAGAACTATACATTCTCCCTTCAATCAGAGCTTCAAACTCAATATTATAATTCTGAGCAAGTTGCAATATTTGTGCAAGTGACCTATAGACACGCACAATTTGATTTGGATGAGGTAAAAAGTACCAATCCAAATGAACACATTATCATCAAGGAGGTTCATTTCTATATCAGCGATGATAAGGTTCATTATAGGAGCTATGTGGCTAATTGTTTTGTAATGTATTTTGCAGATATTGTGAATCACGGGATAAAAGCATCACAACAAGTGGATTTGGTCTGATGGTTGTGCAGGTAAGTTTATGCACTTAAATTCATTTTCATTCTCATTGATTACTTGTTAAATTATTAAATGATCACAATCTTACATACAATAACTTAATCTTGTAGGACAATTTAAATCCACAAAATATTTTAATTGGGTAGCTATACAACATGCTAGATGCAATGTTAAGTTTCTGTGGAACTTCTTTGAAAGTGGACATGGAAAAGGAGAGCATGATGGAGCAGGAGCATGTGTGAAGCGTGCACTTTGCCAACATGAAATTGCAGGTAAAAATGGTGTGAACAATATATATATA
>MU228360.1:327839-341784 GCA_018584345.1 Thuja plicata | reverse complement strand
TATATATATATATATATATTTCAAATAGTATAGTTTCAACTTAGATCCATTTGCTTTTAACTGATAGTTTAGAAATTTGCAGGTAACATGATAGAGAATTCAAAGAAAATTGTTTAATGGTGTCAAAATCATTTTTCTAGTTGGGAGACCAAATACAACAAACTTTATTTTTGGGAAGTCAAAGGTAACTTATATTTTGTAGGAAATTTTTAAATTAAAATTTAATTTTTTGTTCATATATATTATCATAATTGTTGATCTGAAAATGTGCAACTTTCATTTCATATTTATAATAGATATAGATTGATCTAATCATTACAATTGTCAAAGGATTATCTCTATTAGAAGTTTACTTAAATTGATAAGTACTGGAAAACACAAGCCTCTATTGATTCAAGTAAGAGAAAAATCACTTTTCTGTGCTGACTCCGTTGAGGACAATCTAATGAGTTAATGTGAGAATATTGCAAATGGATATGTTTCACAATGGAATATGAAGGAGTTAATCAGAATGCCTCCTTATGAAGATGAAATTGACATAAATATTCATGATCCTATATATTCAGCTGATTATGAGTGTGTTTTTGATTTAGTTGTTACAGGTGTGTGCACATATATGTTCTTTTATTTAAATATAATTTATTATACTTTTCATTTGAATTTAATAGAATCGGGATTTGTATAGGTGATATTTTTGTTGCGATTGTGGATCTTGATAATGCAGAAAGTGTAGATGATATTTTTTTTGTGGAAGCTCATCCTTCTAGGGCCACCTATGATGAGAAGCCAACTATCGAGCATATATAAATGGTGCAACAAGGTCATCCTCACGTCGAGTAGTCATATAACCTCTCACCTAAGGTTTGCCTCGATAATGAGGAAACATGATCTTCACCATAGCGGTGGAGACCTCTTATTCAACCTGTCTATACAATTCTCCGCGCCAGTAATGTTGCAGGAGAGAGAAGTATAGAATGTATAAATAGATATGCTATAATAAGGCTTTTATGTTTGATCTGTGTCAATCATATGAACCAATTCCTCTCTAATAATCTTCACCCTATCCCTATTAGGAAGGGTGGTGGATGACTGAATCCTCTGATCAAGAACCTCAATAGCTCATGTCAATTGAGATATGGTACTAGAGAATAACTCTTGCCTGCCCTGTCTAGATTCAACAGATCTATGAGAAGAGTGGGCACTACCACCCCCCTGTACACTAGCCTCTCCAAAATCTATAGGTGATGCTCCTCTACTTGATGTCATGTGATAGAAAAAATAGATCTATATGATCGAAAGTATAAAGAAGAATATATGTAGATCTATGCACATGTATATGGTCCAATTCTAATTTAATTATATATTTATAAACACATGTGTTACAAATAAATAAACTTTAAAACACTTGAATGAATATACATTTGAACGAAAAATGATTTAAAATCATATACATATATGTGCACATATTTTCAAATGAAAAGAGGTTTTGAGTTATGGTTCAATTTTGTCTAGGTTTACAACTAGCATAGTTGAATTTAGATTAATGTTGAATGTTTAGGTTTAGGGATAACTTGGTTTATTTCTCAATTATGTTTAGGGTTAATTTGTGTGTGGTTAGCCCGTTCATGCTGGTTTCTAGTGTTCTAAGGTTTATGTTTGCTCATCTTCCAATTTCACATGTTACTTTCATGTTAGGGTTCATGTGTTGGTTGACCATGTTAGGCTTTATGTTGGTTTCCAGTATGTTAGGGTTTCTATTGGTTCATGTTCTAGTTGAAGGTTAGGGTTCATGTTGGTTGAACATGTTATGGTTTATTTCTCAATTGGGTTTAAGGATCTACTTTTAAATTAGGTTTACATGGTTTGGGTTCATATATTTTTGTTTAGTGTTAGGGTTTATATTGGTTAATGTTCTAGTTTCATGTTAGTTTCTAGCTTATGCCAGGTCATGATAGTTAAAATAGATAAAAGAAAACAAAAATACATGTATGTTTGAAAGAAAAATTCAATTTAGCACGTTAAAGTGTATGTTGATTTATGTTTTCGTTTCACGTGTTGGTTTCATGCTAGGGTTCATGTTAGGGATGAATATGGTCAGGGTTTCATGTTAGGGTTCATGTTAAGGTTAATGTTGATTTATGTTTCAGTTTCATGTTGGTTTCATGTTAGGGTTTGATTTATATTTTAGTTTCATGTTGGTTTCATGTTAGGGTTTCACATATTAGGGTACAATGTTATGTTTAATATGTTTTATAATACTAATGTTTTTTAATGTCTTGTAACATTTTCCTAAGGTTTTGTTAGGGTTCATGTTAGGGTTCAATATGGTTAGGGTTTCATGTTAGGGTTCAATATGGTTAAGTTTTCATGTTAGGGTTAATGTTAGAGTTCATGTTGATTTATGTTTCAGTTTCATGTTTTGTAACATTTTCCTAATGTTTTCAAACATGTGTAATAAAACTAAATAAATTAACTAACATTTTCCTAATGTTTTGTAATACTTTCCTAATGTTTTGTAATATTTTCCTACTATTTTGTAATATTTTCCTAATGTTTGAAACATATGTAATAAAAATAATTTAGTTAAATAAGTAACTCACATATTATCTTAACTGAAAAAATTAAATCTACATAAAACAATATTTAGTATTTTCTAAAATTAAAAATAACAAAATTAAAACAAAAACCATGAAATAATAGTACAACTACATTAATTCCACAAAAAGAAAACTTAAAAACATTTTTAAAAAGATTAAAAAATTAAAAAAAACCCTACCTATTTTTGGCCAAAGTTCTCCTATTCCACTCCTCAATTCTTAGAAGGCGCTCAGTACAAATGAGCTGCTCTAACCAAATTTTGGGGTATATATGGTTTTTAAGGGTTCCAGAGGAAAAAATTTCAGCTGGAACACATCTGCCACATCGATGCCACATGGCACCGTGTGTACACCATGTATGTACGACTAAAATATTCTAGTCAAAATAGTTTCGACCGAAACAGTTCCTATCAGAACTATGAAAATGGTCCTTAAGTGCGACACAGTTCCATACTTTTACCACAGCTGTGACTTGGTCATCCCTTGTGGGGTGTGTTTTCTCAAAACCTTTGCTAAGTTCTTGAGTCTAATCTAGTGACTTATCTACCTTTGGTTGTTTGTGCCCTATGGAGGTGTATTCAACTATAGTCTCTATCATTTTTGTGGTTGACATGGTTGGCATTGGTGGCATGTCAAGCACTAGTATTCTTATGTGAGTTTTACTAGAGAGTTCCAAGGTTCCTTTGGGTTTTCTTCTACAAATAGATCTTTCTTTCCTTGGGTAGTTTTGTTCTCTTCAAGGGTCTTTGTATTTCCCCTTTCATCACTTCTTTCTCTCGTGGCCTCTATTGTGGTGGCTCCTACTAAATCTTGGTCTTCTAGAAATGATCATATTGAGATGGTCCTTGGTACTTGATAGTTGTTGGTAATCATTACTAGAATTTTTAGGCAAATTTATGCCACTTTCCATTCCTATAAAAACATTTGTTCATATTGGTTCTAAAAGTTTTAGGATGCCTTTAAAAACCTAAATGTTCATTTTGTTCTTCCTCCTATGGACCTTGTTAGCCGCTCTACTAAAAAAGACCCTATTGTGGTGGACCTATATTTTGTGTTTTCTAGGGTTGTTAATGTTTTTGACAATTTTGATAACAAAACTATTGAGATAGTCCATGATGTTTTGTTCATATCGATTTGTATGAGTAAAAGGTTTAGGGATGCCTTCCAAAATTCTTTGGGATTTTTTGTCCTAGTTCATTCTCTTGTTCTTTTTCTTAATATTTCCCTAGAATGATTAGATGCTTTTGTAGTCATAAGGTTTTTCAATACCTCTAGATCTTTGTGATCTATTTCCTTGTCTGAGAGAGTCTCTAATCAAGGTGATCCTAATGGTAAAAGGTTGTGATAGACCTCTCAAAATTAATTTTCAGTTGCATATTCCGTTGGGTTCATAGGCTCCAGTGCAAGAGATTTTTTAAGATGGTCTAGGGTTCCTTTCTAAACCTCTATATGTTGTGATTAGGTAATTCCTTGTTGGGTTGGGTCCCTTGTTCTTTCCGCTTGGTCGCTTCAGTCAAGCCTCTGTTTCAAAAAAGGTTCCTTTGTTTTGGTCTTGGTGGTCACATTGCTTATGAGTTACTCCCTCTTATCCTCTAGTGACACTATTTTGTAAGAGTTTGGTTCGTCTCCCACTTTATCAAGCCAAAAATTTAACTTATAAAATCTAACCTAGAAACTATGCACAATAACTATCTATAAGTCATATTTCCAATCTAACAATAATATACATCAATCAACTCAATTTCATAGCTATTAAGAATAACAACCATTTAAGTCCTAATTTCATGAAATCCATCCTTAATCTTTAATTAAATACAAACATCGGTATAACATAATTTCCTTTTCAAGATCATGCATGAACCTATTAAGCTCATTTTGTTGTTTGCATTTGTAAAATTTGGATATTGTTATTTTTTTATTTTGATCATTATTACTTTATTCCTTTTTAAATGCATTGATTAGGTATGGTTGTTAAATGTTTACCAAAATCAAGAGTAAGAATAAAAATACTTAAATATTGCTATGGTAATTAAATAGAATTAAGAAAGAAAACTCACATTAACTGAAATAATAGGGCTAACCCTACACTTATAATTCTTTACTAAGTCTTTAATATAAAATGATAAAGGATAAATAAATTTTGTACATTTATATTTTTTAATATAAAATTGTAATGGATAAGAGATTTTTTACATCTATACCTTATTAAAAGCATGTGACTAAACATGACTATTCATGTTTTCATTTATGTATCAATTATACAATTGTGGGTTTGTGAATATAAAAAATGCTATGATGAACTAGATTGGTTATATTTACAATGGCTATGTGTTAGACATTGATTTAAAAAATTGTTGACTTTGATTTGTAAATGAAACATTAATTTCAATATAAAAACTAGGCATTTTACATCACAAGTGTCCTATTTCATGACTACAATTAAAGCCTTAATATTTTCTATGTTCTATTTCATGACAACAATTAAAGCCTCAATATTTTTCGTGGTCTTTATTTTTCCCTTTGTTGTCCATAAGTTGAGTTACTTCATTCTAATAGTATTGTATAAATAATATTGTGAGATAAGGATAGGTATTATTTAAAATATTTTATATTTTTTCTTGTCTGAAGCTATCAACTCTATGATTAATGATTACTGATCAGCTCAATGACATTTAGAATCAAATGTTAAAATCTTGTTAGTCTTAAAGAGAAAGTTTTCTTTGTATATATTTTATTTTCTATAGAATTTATCTCATGTTATTTATTGGTGTAATGTTCAAATATTTTATATATTGATTAGCAAAGTAAAACGTAAGGTTTATAAATGGAGTCATGAAAAAATAAATTAAGTGTTTCCTCCGTAACACTTATGTTTTAGTTTGTTGTTTAGACGTTTCCTGCATTTGAATTCATTTTGGAAGTATCATTAGAATTTATTCTATTGATTTGTTAGCTAGCTAGGGTTTACCACATCAAATGAGGCCAGAGTTTTTTTAAATATATTTTAAATTTTAATTGGTTCACTTTTATATAAACATGAGAAAGAAAAAATGCTAGTGTACTGACCTAGATAAGCAATAAGGAATAAATAATATAAAGAACAAAAAATACAACAAACTACTTCGACTAACAAATAAAAATTACATTTGGTTGACTATCTAAGAATAATAGGAGATTCATTATCTCAAACTAGTTCAAGAAAAAACTCTTGAGGGATCTTTGTATCCTATTAATATCCTTCTAGGACCAAAGAAGTCAAGAACAACTAAGAGGCAGGAGGGGGTGGGTTGATGCACTTATACTCATAGTTATTACCTTCAATCTAATTAAACAACTTACAGATCTGAAATATAAACAATAATGCAAGATCCATAGCACACAATTCACAACACCATATTTGTTCAAGAGGAAACCTGGTTAAGGGACAACCCTAGTGGGATTCAAACCCACAAGATAGATGCACTATACTAAAATTAATTTCTGGTTAAGAGAAAATAAGAACAAATAAGAATGCACATGCATCCATAGGCTCGCTACCTAGAGCACACTGCTCACAATACAATGATATAGCCCTCAGTCGGGTTCACTGATCAATCTCTGATAATAGTTACAAAGGGTGGAAAAAATGTCCAATATAACCAAACTGACTTACAACATATGCAATGCCAATACAGTTCCAATAAAGTATAATTTCTACCTCAGTTGCATAATACAAACATCTACCTCTCTTATTTTCACTACACACATCACAATCACAAATGCTTGCCCATTTATACATATTAGAATGAATAATTAATAACAATATCAGCTAGGACCAATATAAATAAATGATATAAATAATAAGCTCAAATACCAATATGATCCTATATTGTCTCAGAAAAGACAAATAACTTATTAAAACCCTCTAGCTATTCTATACCTGTCTCTGGAGTTTTCATGAGAAAATATTATTCACTTTCATCAATACAAGCAGGGAGTTCAGAAAACAAATGAACAAGAGCCTCCACACTATCAACATGATCGTAACAAACAATCTATATATCTGAACATACAAACTCCTTTAGCTTTAGTAACAAATTTGAATTATATGACTAGGCCACTGGAATGAATTTCTTATAAGGATTTACTTTATTCAGTACATTATTTTGAATTTGAGAAGGCTCTATACAACTTGTAAATGGAAGACCTTGAGGATCTTCCTTAGAATAGTCTTCTTGAGACTCATTAGAACCTTCTATATAGACTCGCATAATTTGGAAGTCTTCCTGAAAACAAATAGGTTGTTCTTGAGACATTGTTGGCTGAACTTTCTCAATTATAGGAGCGTCTTCCACAAAGGTTATTGAACTAAACATAGGAATTATCATTTCAAAAAATAAATTAGGGAAAGTACCAGCTGAGGAAGATTTTTGATTAGATAGAGGAGACAAAGTTGATTGAGTTTCTACATTCTGAAATGTGGAAATAAAAATCTTAACAACCACTTCCTTCATAGTTATTAACTCTTCCTCATGCTTTTCTGTTCTTGGGCCTTCAACTTTACTACAAGATTTGCTCCATTCTTTTTTAGTTCTTCACCCAATTGTTTGCAAAAAAAATTCCAAATTCCTTTCACTTTGCTTCCATATCCTTCTTATGAAGCTAGGCCTGATGAGCCAACTCTTCATTTTCATGAAGATAGGCCTGATAAGACCATTCTTCTAACTGTGACTAGAACTCACACTCTCTTTTGAAATCATCAACCTTCTTGGTGAAATATTGCAACATATGTTGCATATTATCTTTCTTTTTTTCATATTGATATGGCTGATAATTATCCCCTCGGACATTACTTTCATGATATGGTAGTGGGTATTCAGATTATCCATAATAATTTGACATCTCTATTCATATAAAGGTTGGAAATTAGAATATGAATTTGATTTGAACATAAAAATGCTTTTTCTTATGAAACTAGTAGGTTAAGTCTGCAAAGTTGCCAGGTATGCTGAATGATAACCTCTTTTCAGCTATTAACTTGCTACTAGCATATCCAAAAAAATAAGGTTTACAAAATATTCTGACTGTGGTCCCACAAGGGGTGCCAAAACTGTTGAGGGCTGAAATTGCACACTTTCTCAAGTTTGCATGAAGACTTGAGGATTTCAGGACAACATGGAAACACTCCAAATGTGTTGGGATTTCATATGGATAGAGTGAATCTCCAAATTATAGGCCGCTTCCTATTTGATGTTCACCTATGATAATCTCTGAAACAAAAAGGAAAACTTTGATGGGAAAAGGGATACAAATTGCAAAATGGAAAGAACCTTAAAAAAAAATAATCTACTAGGTGATACACAAAAGATGATGTAACGGTGATACAAAACTAATCACAAGGGATTTCTTGATGGAAGACAACCTTAAGCATATGACACAAATATGATGATTAAACAACTCGTGCATCAGTGTTTCAAAAGGAGGGTTTATATTTTCTCTCTTAATAAAGGTTAGGAGGATGAATAATCTTCACAATTAACCAGATCATGGAAAGAAACAATGAAATCACATCTTATAACCTACACAAGGTGCAATACTACCCACTTAAAGATGCATAACAAAGACATAAACTTGCATGATCTGAAGGATGAATACACTACAAGGGAACATCAAATGCAAGACTGCATACAATAAAGTGAATTCAAAGAAGGTCTGCAAAACTATGATCTTTATTCAATACCCACATGGAAATCGCTATAGTACTAGTTATAATAGCTTCCACACCCTCTTAGAAAACTATAGAATTAGAAAAACAATCAATCTTTTTATTCATTAAAAAAATGTGGAACGCTTGATTCTAAACCCTAACCTCTATTTTAAAGGAAAGAAAAGGCCAATTACAAAGTGAACACCAGATGAAATCTACATGAAACTACCTTATCAATTGGAATTAATAGGAATTGAACTGCAAAAGAATGAAGAAAAAGAAAGGTCTTGATGATCCTTGGCCCAAAACATGCACAAACTAAGTCTTGTCTTCCTTCCATTTGGTGTCGACTGATTCATGTGTCTTCTGAACTTGAGTTGAGTTGTCATTTAACTACTTTAAAACTCAATGTTTACTCTTATGTTGGAGACTAACATGCAAAATAAAGGGTTTGAATTTAATATAACTATGGAATAAACTGTCAAAAATATTTACATGCATGTAGGAGACTGCCACTTTTTCTCATTTTGAACACAAGTTAAAATGACATTTTTAATTTAACCACCTCTCACATCGTTGAAATATAGGTTTGACAAACTTTACTACTAGTCGGCCACCTTTTCATAGTGATGTGGTAGTAACCTTTAAGCTTGGTGTTGCATTTATTTATCCACTACCTCGACCTAGACACCTGGCCACATCTCATAATCTCGTGTGTTTTATCTTTCATGCACCTTCCTCAGTGAGAGTATGACAACCATTGGATCTATATGTTCTTTAGTCTCTCCCTTTGAGCAATTTAAGAACCACTCGACCACCATGTGTCACTCTCCTATTAGCCTACTTTATCATGTTGGGTCGGTCTTCCTCTAGGCTCACCTTGCTCCGTGGTGTTCTTTCATTATCTCATGGTCTCTCTCTCCTTTTTGTGTCAAACTAGGGGATGATGATCTTCTAACACTTGTCTCACTGGCCCCACTCTTCATCTTTCTTCTCTTCTATGATATGCATCTAACCCTCATTATCTTGCAATCCTTGTCATCTACCTATGTGTCAGACTGCATGATGATGAGCATCTACCACCTAGCTAGGTGACCACTTCATTCATCTTATTTTTGGGCTACGTGGCATCGCCTGATTTGTTCACCAATCTTCCTAGTCACCTATCAAGCTAGCATTTGCCACCCTTTCGTAATGGGAACGATACTTTTTTGAATGAATGAATTCTAAATATACATAGTTAATAAAAACTCATTCTCAGATTGTCTTTTACTGAGAGTCTCAAATATAAATTTTCAATGTTGAAATAATTGATGGTAGTAAGGGATGCCCATTTCCACAACTTCAGATGCTTCCTGTGGCCTCAGATTTTCTTTTTCAAAAGAATTGCCTTGTACCTTCTGATCTACAAATTTTCCACAAGTAAATATTGGAAGGTATAAGCATCTTATAAATATTGGAAGTCTAGAAATCATAGATATTCGATGTATGTAATATAAATATCTATGCACGCATCTCGATGAAGATGAACTATAGATCTTTTTTACTATAGTTCGAGTGGTAACCCAGAACATTATTTCCAAGTTGACGTGTGTGATATGACTGGTAGTTATAATTCAAGAGTCTTTTGGAAATAGATGAGAACAAGATTGAATTAAACAAATAAAAATTTATATCACTTAGGGCCTGTTTGGTGCCAAGCATTAACCTGGAATAAGCATTAGTTAATGCTAGAATAATTTAATTTTCTGTTTGTGGCATTTTTTGAATTCTTGAATTAGAAAAATAATCCCCATTTTGGGGCCAATGCTTGCATTAGTTAATTCTAAAAAAAAGCTGGAATTCATTTCTTATTCGAGAATAAGCTATTTATGGATTCAAAATTTTTTTTTTTATTAATTTTTTTTAAAAACAAATTTTTGAAATCTTTTTTTAATCTTTTTTTTTTAATGTGGGTATGTATATATATACATGTGTGTATATATACATATGTGTGTGTATATATACACAAGTGTATATACACATATGTGTATATACACACATGTGTATATATGTGTGTATATACACACATGTGAATATACACACATGTGTGTATATACACATTTATATGTGTATGTGTATATATGCACACAAGTTAAAAGTACATATTATTCAAATTAATTAAAAAAAAAAAATTTCCTTATTCCAATTCTACAATATGGGATCCAAACAGAGAATAGCTTATTCCAGCTTTCATTTTTAGAATTAATTAATTAGAGAATAGGCCCTTATTCTGTAATAGGCCTATTCTAGATAAGTTAATGTCATGCACCAAACAGGCCCTTATATATCGACGCAGTCAAGTCAGTGAAGTGGTGAAGCTCAAAATTTACACCTGAAGTGACAAATTTTTATGTTTATTAATTAAATTAAAAATCTTTGACAATTGGTCAGATATTTTTAATTTAATTAATAAACATTAAAATTTGTCACTTCAAGTGCAGGGATAAAGACGAGGTGTAGACCTTTGTGCAAGGAAATAACACAAGGACTCTTCCCCATCTTCCTCTCCATATGGTGTAAGACAGGCAAACTGTCAAGCATTAATCGCCTTCAATGGAGCACACGATGTCAACCCCACTGTTAGTAATAACTAAGAGCAGGGGTGAATCAGTGGCCTCAAAAATTTATCCAATTTAAAATTTAATCCACCAATCAATACTCAGATTATTAAGTCCCTACAAGATGTATGCCTTTGAAATACTTGAAATAAATAACTGTCTGTCGGTTTACCTTGTCTGTTCTTATTCTCCTTGATTACCGATAAGAAGTAAAACTTATTTATTGATACACAGTAAATATGCAGAGTATACCAATCAATCCATAAATGCATATGTGAAATGTAAAACAATAAAATAATAAACCATACACATATAACACAAGGATTTTAATGTGGAAACCCTGTTAAGGGAAAAACCACTGGGACCGGTACCCCACATTTTCACTCTTCTGAATTGAGCCCTGTTAGGAGCCAACCCTATTAAAGGTTACAAACACACAGTTAAGCACGACCTTGTTAGAGGATTTTTATACATAGGTTGTCACTTAGTATCTGGCATCTACGCAACCATCCTTGAATAGGTCTCTAGACTGTCAATAGGCTTTATGCTAATCTTACTACCATCCTTGAATCAACCTCCTTCTTAGACTGTCAATAGGCTTTAGGTAAGACCGATGCTGCTATTATGAGTCAACCTTTTTGGTAATCTGTTAGGATATACCTCAAATATAAAAGACTGTTAAGTCCTGCTTTTTTAAGAGACTTAATGCTTCAATGGTTAAACTGAAACACAATGACCTGTTTCTAATGCAACTTTGAATTGTAGATATTTAGATCTATTTATGCACAATACCTTTCTGATCAATGTATCAATTCAATTCCTTTGTACTTAACTCTTTCTACTATGTGATGCTATGCTTCACTGTGTGTCGGTGTCAACAGAATTCTTTAGCTCTCCCTTAGCTTGATTGATCAGGACAGCATGAAGTTTATCCTTCATCATTTTCTCTTCAGCATCTTCTTTCAATTCCCTCCCCCATGTATCTGATTTCTTTTGGAAATGAATTATTCTTGTCCCTTATATAGACATGATATTCCTTAATTCTAGGTTCTTGATTCTTGATTCTTGGCGTGAAAAACAATCCAGCCAAATTGATTTACAGCTTTAACTCCTGATTTATCTTGTAGTTATCTTCTTGCCAGCTATATAAATCAATTGCTTAACTGTGGTTTGAATAAAACAAATAAAACAACCAATTAATTCTATCCTTTAGCTCTGCTAGCTAGATATTTTGTCATTTTCTTATCTCTCTATTCTGTCTGTCAATTCTGCAGTTCGTCGCCGGTGACAACTGCCAGTTCCGTCGGTGCAGCTTCGGTTAGCTTTGGGATCTCCGTTCGTCGAGCATCATTGGATCTTGCTCATCGGGAAACACTATTTTTAGCTCATCGGGCATCCTGTGATTTTTCTTTTTCAGGAAACACTATCTTTTGCTCGTTGGGCATCACTATGACTTTTTCTCTGTATTTATCGATGGTGTGCACTCCATCGGTGTAGTCTGTCACTTGGTGAATACTTAAATTTTATGCATTACTGAAAGCATAACCTCTATTCCATTGATTCTCTGGAGTCTTTGGCATTATGTTTATGACCATACAGATGATATCAAGTTGACATTAATGATAATACAAACCATTAACTAATTTAATGTCTTGCATCATCTTCAACTTAACATTATCAAACATTCAATCAATTACATGTCATCAATCTCTCCCTTTGGCATTGATGGCAACATCCTATAATATCACACTATAGTATTGCTAATACAGTTGTTGAGATTCATCAAATTACCAAATAGTTTGTTTTGATAACCGAAAAAATGTCTGACCGCTGGTAAGCTCTGTGTAAGCTTAGATTTGATTCTTGCAGCTTTTTTGTTTCTTCTTCTAATGTGTTATGTCCTCTATCTATGTCAATTTCTATCTTTTGACTGTTCTTCTTCTTTCATGTCTCTGTCTTTTGTTTGCAACTTTTATACAAATTCTCTCCCTATGGATATGATCTCTCCCTGTTTGGATTAATCTGATAATGAATAGTTTTTGATGATAATATGGATACATTTCTCTCCCTTTAACAACAATGCCAATCAAATATTTTACAAATATCTGACATTTTGTCAAACAATTTCTTCCATCCATAATATATTCCTTGAATTTCCCTTATCCATCATCAATATAACAATCTAATCTGATGCTCGGTTCTGATATATACCTTTCTGTATATAGATGTAGCTTTGAAGTTCAGCTTCTGCATGCATCAATCATGGATGATATTATGATAATATATGGTTGATGCAGCCTTCCATCCTTTTACTGACTGGTAGATATGGGTTTGACCCCTATTCTTTTTCTCAGGTACTCAAATGTATCCTTAGGTAGTGGCTTGGTGAAGATATCAACCAATTGTTCTTTTGATTGAACATATTCAAGTATCACCTCTTTTTCTTGAACTTGTTCTCTTAAATAATGATACTTGATGGCAATGTGTTTAGTCTTTGCATGCATGACTAGATTCTTGGAGATATTTATTGCACTGGTGTTATCACAATAGATAACTACTGGTTCTATGATCTTCATATGCATACCTTCCAGCAACTATTTGATCCATGCAATATTTGAGTAGTTTACAGCAGTAGCAACATATTCTACTTCTACAGTAGACTAAGAGATACATCCTTGCTTCTTCTTAATCCATGTGACAAGTCTGTCACCCATAAAGAATGCTCCTCCAGTTGTGCTCTTCTGGTCATCAAGATTTGCAACCCAATTAGCATCAATAAACACTTTTAGTTAAAATTTGTTTTCTCCTCTATACCATAAGCCAAATTCCTTAGTATTCTTCAGATGTCTTGAATTTTTTTCACAGCAGTTATATGTGATTCCCTGGGGTTAGCAGAAAATCTAGCAACAATTCCTACTGCATGTGCAATATTTGTTCTAGTGTGTACAACATACATGAGTTTTCCTATCATTGATCTGTATAGAGTATGATTTACCTCTGTTGTCTTGTCTTCCTTTGTTAATTTGCATCCAGTAGCCATCGGTGTTCCAACAGGTTTGGAA
>MU228360.1:307102-324829 GCA_018584345.1 Thuja plicata | reverse complement strand
TGTTTTCACCTTCTTTCATTCTGAGATCATCAAACTTTCCTCTAAGGCTTTCTACCTTGGCTCTCAAAACATTTGCATCACCTCCATGTACAAGTTTCAACTTGTCCCACATTGTCTTTGCATTTTTTCAGTCTTTGACATCCTCAAATTCAGCATCAGAGACTGAGGCTGAATGCTCTATAACCATGCAATTATGTTGATACTTTACTCTCAATTTTTCTACTGTCAATGGTCCTATAGGAAACACATATGTAGTGTCTATGTATTGAGTAATATCATTGCCAATACCTGATAAGTGAAGCTTTATCCTTCTTTTCCTTGAAGCAAAGTTGTCCTTGTTCAACTTGGGCACATCTTGTGATCTTTACTTAGGTCTTGAAACCTTCCTTCTAATCACACAAGCTCTGATACCAATTGTTGGTAATAACTGAGAGGGGGGGGCAGGGGTGAATCAGTGGCCTCAAAAATTTATCCAATTTAAACTTTAATCCACCAATCAATACTCCTTAGATTATTAAGTCCCTACAAGATGTATGTCTTTGAAATAATTGAAATAAATAACTATCTGTCGGTTTACCTTGTCTGTCCTTATTCTCCTTGATTACTGATAAATAGTAAAACTTATTTACCGATACTCAGTAAATATGCAGATTATACCAATCAATCCATAAATGCATATGTGAAATGTAAAACAATAAAGTAATAAACCATACACATATAACACAAGGATTTTAATGTGGAAACCCTATTAAGGGAAAAACCAGTGGGACCCGTACCCCTAATTTTTACTCTTCTAAAGTGAGCCTTGTTAGGAGCCAACCCTGTTAAAGGTTACAAACACATGGTTAAGTGCGACCTTGTTAGAGGATTTTTATACATAGGTTGTCACTTACTATCTGGCATCTACGCTACCATCCTTGAATCAGTCTCTAGACTGTCAATAGGCTTTATGCTAATCTTACTACCATCCTTTAATCAGTCTCCTTCTTAGACTGTCAATAGGCTTTAGGTAAGACCGATGCTACTATCTTGAGTCAACCTTTTTGGTAATCTGTTAGGATATACCTCAAATATAAAAGATTGCTAAGTCCTGCTCTATCAAGAGACTTAATGCTTCAATGGTTAAACTAAAACACAATGACCTATTTCTAATGCAACTTTGAATTGCAGATATTCAGATCTATTTATGCATAATACCTTTCTGATCAATGTATCAATTCAATTCCTTTGTACTTAACTCTTTCTTCTCTGTGATCCTGTGCTTCACTGTGTGTTAGTGTCTGTAGAATTCTTTAGCTCTCCCTTAGCTTGATTGATCAGGATTGCATGAAGTTTATCTTTCATCAGTTTCTCTTCAACATCTTCTTTCAATTCACTCCCCCATGTATCTGATTGCTTGCAGAAATGAATTATGCTTGTCTCTTATATAGACATGATATTCCTTAATTCTAGGTTCTTGATTCTTGATTGTTGGCATGAAAAATAATCCAACCAAATTGATTTATGACTTTAACTCCTGATTTATCTCGTAGTTATCTTCTTGCCAGCTATATAAATCAATTTCTTAACTGCAGTTTGAATAAAACAACCAATTAAGTCTATCCTTTAGCTCTGCCAGCTAGATATTTTGTCACTTTCTGATCTCTTTGTTCTGTCGGTCAATTCTACAGTTCGTCGCTAGTGACAACTGCCAGTTCCGTTGATGCAGCTTCAGTTAGCTTTGGGATCTCCGTCTGTCGGGCATCATTGGATCTTTCTCGTCGGGAAACACTATTTTTATCTCGTCGGGCATCCTGTGATTTAGCTTCATCGGGAAACACTATCTTCTGCTTGTCGGGCATCACTGTGACTTTATCTCTATCTTCACCAATGGTGTGCACTCCGTTGGTGTAGTCTATCACTTGGTCAATACTTGACTTTTATGCATTGCTAAAAGCATAACCTTTGTTCCATTGATTCTCTCAAGTCTTTGGCATTATGTTTATGACCATACAAATGATATCAAGTTGACATTAATGAAAATACAAACCATTAACTGATTTAATGTCTTGCATCATCTTCAACTTAACATTATCAAACATTCAATCAGTTACATGTCATCACCCCACCTCTTCTGAAAATATCAGCTTTTATTTAATTAGGGAAGAGCACTTGAATAACAGTACATTCTATGCATAATTGATTTTCCAATTACTAATTTTAATGAGCTTCAAAAATGATAAATATGTACTAATAGTCACTCATTTTCTAGCTTATTTGGTTGGTAATTGGCCTCTTAGTGTACAACTATAATTAGGAGATTGGTGCATGATTATTGTAACATTTGTTCACAAGTATTGACAATTTTGAGTGAATGGTTTTTAGTGCATCTTTTAGTGGTTATCAAACGACACTTTGAAATGACCACTTTTTTGACCCTTCTACACTTGACGATCTCTACATGAAGTTTTGTTAATACCCATAAGCCAAGAAATATTTTATAAGGTGTCAACTCACATACAAAGACAATATTTTTTTTCTCAAAATTTGATATATAATGTAAGCTCTAAAAATGCATAAAATTAAAATCTGTAAACATTAGTACTCTTGCCCTAAAAAAAGTAAATAAAAATATAATTCATTTTTTAAATTTAACTCACTAGAAAAGGAGAGGAGAATGAATGGCGTTGATTCATTCCATTCCTAATGTTTTCTCTATTGTGAGGGAATAAATCATATGTCAATTAAAATTTGGGTGAGGGAATAAACCACGTCCCACATAGACATTTGGGTTAATTAATTTTAAAAAAATAAATCAATTATTATATTTGGCTTATTAGAGAAGTATGTTGATCGATTGACATTGTAGTAATATATATTTAGAAAGATAGGCAAGAATGGCTTGAATAGTTTGATCATATATCTAATGCTATGACATGTTAAAAGTTTTACTAACATGAATTACATGTAATTTTTAATGTTTTTATATTTATTTTATGTGGTGTTTTAATATGTATTTCTTTCATTTTTTACCTTTTATTCATAAATAGTTTAGTCTTATGTTTCTTTCTTTTTTCTAATTTTTTATTCATATAAGTTTATGTTTCTTGTATAAAGTATGATTGTATCTACTCTACAAGCCTTCTTTACATTTTTCATGTGACATTTTTTTCCATCTATCGTTTAATGCTTGTCTATTACCTTTTGTATGAATTTAGTCTTTCATATTGTGCCTCTTATATTTTGTGCTTTGTGAGTCATAGAATATAAATAATAACCATCCATCTCTCCTTGATTCTGTTAACCGTCACTAAAAATGTGAGATAAATTAGGTAAAACTTTAAATGTATTTCATATGTTTGATATTTTCCTATTTTTCCATCAAATTTAATTAGGTAGGGCTTAGAAATGACCACCTACTATATTTCCACCCTTTTGTTACATGACTTTGTTCTAGAAATCTATAGATAATCCCTAACATGTGTTGTTTTTACCTATTCACACTCAAAAACAAACTTCATCCTTGCATGCTATTGTCTTGCTATCGTCTTGGACATTTAGAATATCAAGATTTTTCTAAAAATTTGGAGTCTTCATAGAGTTTTTTTCTTTGAAGCTTTTGAGCCTTAAATTAGAATATTTTTGGGCTTCTCCCCAGCCCTTTTTTGTTTCATTTATTTCTCTCCTCTTGACATCATGCTACCTACTTTTCTCTCTTCCATAGTCATTAGTTATTTCCTCTTTCTCTTGCTCATTTTTTCAATACACCTTGTTTCACTGCCCTTCTTCAAAAACTCTTGTCATCCAATATTCTGTCATTGTCATCCACCTTTTATATCTGATTATATTTCCTCTTTCTCTTAGTTTCCTCCTCATCATCCTTTTCCACTTCAAAGGGTTTTTTTTTCAATCACTATGGTTACCATATTCTTTTGACACTGTTATAATTACAATTTTTCCATATTATCATAACATAGAAAAACTCAAAAGATTCCAATAAAATGTTAGGGTTCCTAAAACTTTAAAGTTTAGGAGAAATTTTGATAGGTCACAACATATCCCACTTGTTGTAATTATAGTTAAAATAAACATATAGTAAATATTGTCTATTATGGAATCATTATGAATGATGCCAATTTAGATGTGCAAGTAACAAAAGGGATTATTCATTGTCAAAAATAGCTTAAGTATTATGTGAAAAATCATATTATATCGGTAGGAACCTGACGAGCAGAATACTATGCAAACTGAAGGAATAGACAAGAGAGGAACCTGACAGATAGTTCAACCAAGGAACATCGAAATAAATTCAAACTAATTTAGAGCAAACCAAGCATCAAACACCAAAAGTCAGTTATATCTCAAGAAAAGTGGATCTGACTTCCACGTTAGATAAAGCAACTATATTCTATTTATAGAGTTTTGATTTGTTTAAAATCCATTTCTTGAGGAACAAGAAATATTATTGTACTTGTTTTAATTAATCTAACTGATAAAAAACATGTAGACTAGGAGATCAAGGTCAAGTTATAAACCTTTGATAATAGAGTTAGTTTTGTAGTACGTGAAACTAAATTAGGTCAATATATGTTATAAATAGATGTTGTAATCAGTCATTTAAAAAGGATGAGAGGATGAATGTATCCAATGAGCACATCTATATATCAGACTGAGATTTTCAAGAAGCGGAACAACAAAAGATGAATTTGGTTATCAAGAACCAAGAACAGAGGCTACCAAGGAACAAAGGTATTAATCAATCACATTAGGTGATACATTTATACATTTTATTTGTAATGGATCTTTAATCAACAATTATTATATTGCATACACTCAAGTCAATGCATATTTTTGTCTACATTCTAACAAGTGTAGAAAATAGAAGAAATCATTTAAAGAAAGGTGAATTTAACAATCCTATTGTAAATCTCTTAACCGAGTGCACACTAAACAATGTTGCTAAAGCTCTTAATAGAGTAGACCTTAACAAGTCTCCACATAATACTCCTAACATGGTAGATCATTAGAAGTGATCAAATTGTAAGCCTTAACCAACCCCTTCTAATCTGCAGATAGTGAAGTTTTTGTGGGTGTCCTCCCCATTGCAGTTTTTACCTTCTAACATGGGTTTTCTGCGTTACCATATCTTGTGTTATGAGTCAATTACTTTCATGAATATTTCTATGAATGTTTACATGTTTGTTAAAGTTTATGAATTGATATATCTTACACAAAGATAGTATACAACATATGGTTGGTTATACAATTGATTACACATTGGATAAAGGTTAAAAGAGATAAAAAAATTAGAGGTACTGATTCACCCCTCCCCTCTCGGTACACACTTCCAATTATTTTCAACTACTGGTATCATAGCTAGATCTCTTATTTGGAAATTTTATAGAATTAAGAGAAATGATCATACAATGGAGAAGTATAGATTTGACAAGAGTATTGAGAATCAAAAGCTAGAAATTCAGATATTCTATGAGTAGTATAAAGAATCTAGAATCAAGATGAGACAGCTGCTAGAAGAAAGAAAGATTATGGTATCTCACTATAATGAAATAGATTACCAACAAGAAGAGATACCAGATCCATTTGAATCTTCAGGATCTACAACTAGCAAAGCATCAGAGACATTAGAAGAAAGTGTCACAAGTCTGAATGAAATCAATCAACATCTGGATAGACAAGTAATATCTCTGTAAATCGGTCAAGAGACACAAATGGTAAGAATAATTGATGTCATGAACAATGTTAGACAAGTTGAGCAAGAAAGAAAACTAGCTATTTATGATAGAAGGAAAATTACTGAAAAGCGACAAGAGAAAGATTTAGAAATACAAAGACTTACAGAACATCAACATGAGATCACAAATCAGATTATTCTTATGAGTCAAGAGGAAAATAGAATGAATAAAAAACTCATTGAAAGAATAGAAGCTAACAGTGAGCTAAGGGAAGAAAATGAAAAGTTGAAACAAGAAGTAAGAATTCAGAAACAACATAATGAAGTAATCAAGAGAGCTAAAGAAAGAAATAAAAGGATGGATGATTTTCTTGATGGAAAAAGGAGAGCCAACAACAAAACTAGACTAGGCTATACTGAGAATGAAGAATCACCCAATCAAGCTGATCCAAAGAATGTCTATGTGAATCCAAGACCAAGAAAGATGACATGCAATCACTATGGAAAGCAAGGTCGCACATCAAATGTTTGTAGGAGCAAAATGAAAGGTATTGGACTAAATCCACATCTTCATTCATAGGAATCTGTTATAAATGTAACAAGAAAGGACATAAAGAATATGAATGTAAATCTGAGGTAAAACAACTAAAGAAGGAAAACTACATGGACAAATATTGTCCTACTTGAAAAATGCATATATGGGCACACAACTCTTGAATGCTGGAAGAAGAAAAAGAAAGAACAGAAGCCTAAAGGTCAAGAATCTACCTATCAACTGAAAAGAGTCAGTAACCAATATGTTTGAGATTACAATACATGGCCAAATTGTGTACAACATGTGGAATATTTGGTCACATAGCTGCAAAGTGTATGAGCCAATGGACAAGAAGATGTAGAGGCTAGACCAACCCCAGAATGGCATGTTTATACTGTCATAAAGTTGGTCATCTCAAGAAAGACTATAGAGACCGAATGACAGAGACCAACACCTTTTCCAAAGGAAACACCATTGAAGACATCAGGAAGATGAGATACAAAATATGGAGGAAAGCTACAAACATTGATGAAGCTAGAACAAGCAATGCAAATGGTGACACCTTATCCAATGGATCTGGTGACATCACCACCCCCACCTAAGAAGAACAAGTATGGAACTACATTATACCAAGTTATATTTTGTATCAGTTCCATTATACATAGTTAAAAATACCGCATCAACATAATTGAAGATGCACTATGGTATTACATGTTATAATTATGTGAATTCATTTTCATCAGTTAATGCATACCAAAATGCATCGGTGTACTTACAAAGCTAAGTTATCTACACTTACGAAGAATCGTCGGCTAACATATAAAAGATATAGTTACTAGTATAAACTAAGATCCATCGGTAATCATGTGAGCTAACAATGTTGTCTTCGCAATACACCAAAATCCATCGATGAACGTAACAAATTAACAGCTTCCCTTAAGCATCACGTTTTCATCGAAAGAGAAGTTAGTGTATCCTGACAACTTCGTCTTCACATATCGAGGAGTGGTTGATCACTAATGACTTGACTTAGGGAAAATTCTATAAATAGACGATGAAAGGATTTAATTTCTCACCAAGCGATTAGAGCAAAGCGACAAGAGCATGAAGCAAAAACATTGCACAGTGACTCCAACTCGATTCACAAGCACTCCAACAAACTCCTAATAGCTACAAAGGTGAAAAGTAAGTACCAACATAAATTGAGAACTCTATTTATCATTTAGAAGAAAGCCCTAATTTCGTAATCAATGGCGACCACATCAAGAACCACTAAGCTCAAGAATGTTAAGAAGAATAATATCAATCTTATCAAAAATTCAACATGTGAGGAAACTCACTATAAAATATGCCTCGAGGTTGCTTCACAACCCGAAAATGATGGAGCATTCTCTAGAATACCAGCTAGGGTTTTTCTCATTGAAGATGTGTGATCATATATTCACTGCAAAATAGTAGAGATCTGAGACCTGGAAGATGAACAAGATTTCAAGAATCTTTGCAACAATGATGGCACTATCAAGGATGAGCACAAGCACAAGCACATCGAGGTAAAAGGGCTCAAAAATTACCTATGGTTACTGAAGGAGTTCAAGATCGAATGGATTTGGTTAGTACTAAGAAGGATACATAACTAAAAGTTATGGCTAGATGAGCCTAAACCGATAACTAGGAATGTAATACACATTATTACTGGCTATGCCATAACTCACAAGGTAAATGCACTTAAGAACATGCCTAAACTTAAAATTGAGAAGACTACAGGAACCACGTGTGATTGAAGAGGACTGAAAGTATCCACCATCAATGATGATGAACTAAAATTTGGAGTATGTGTCTTAGGATACAAGTTCTTTCAGGCTAGCAGGATGAACAACATTGCATCTAGAGAAGTAGATACAACTTACTAGATTATCAAGAAGGGATTGCAGTTGGATTTTTCAGAACTACTATTCAGACAACTAGAAGAAACATGAAGAAAATAAGAAATACAAAGTCAAATTCATGTAAGTTTGGTTCTCTGATAATGTGCATATTTTTCTATTTCCAATAATCTTTCCCATCTATAGGAAATGTGCAATGGAACACTAAAAGACCAGTGACCATACAGATTAGTGAGTTTATAAAATCACTAGGAGATAACTTTGAGTCAGTAATGGATGAATACTTTGCTGGATTCAAAGACAGAATGAAAAAAAGAGTAAGGATTCCAGAACAGTTAATTGAAAATTTCAAAATTGACATATGTTTTATGGTAGACACTGACTATACATACATCAAGCTAGCTGTACCAAGGATAGAATGACTATCTCCACTTGACTATGAGGTAAACACAGATCAAGCATCTAATACAATTGAGGAATTAATAAATGAGCCATTAGATAAAACACAACCTAAGTTTGGAACTAATGAAGAAGCCAAAGAAAGGATTAAAACTGGCTTGGTTCTGAAGAAGATTGATAGGAAGAAAGACAACATGGTTAAGAATTTGAAGAAAAGTTTGTCTGTAACAAAAGAAGAAATTGAATAGAAAGAAGAAACTGAGGGACAATCACCCATTGGTGAAGCTTAGAAGGAGAGTGACTCAGAGTTTACAGAGTTAGATACACCACTACCTCCATCATCAAAGAAGCCAAGGACTACTATTGCATCTAGGACCAGGAGTCAGACAACAAAGGATGCAAGTCCTTAATTGGTTAAGAAAGGTCAATTAAGGACCTACAAAAGAAAAAATCCAACAAAAATACCACATCACCAAAGAGGAGAATGAAACTAATCCTAAATAAGGAAGACATAGAGGACATAGATAAATCTATCCAAATGGAAAAGACTAAGATTCCTGAAACTATTGATGAGATGTGTGAGTCAATTGCAAAAAGAGGTGGCTTAACTGACACCAAGGTAAGAAATGGCTAACATTAGAGCCTGATCATCAGAAAAAGGTTGAGGACGCACTAATAAAAGCAATGAAAAACTTCAAATATGTACCAGTATAATTTGATGACAAAATGCCAAAAGCACTACATGAAAGATTATCTACCAGATGGAATTATACATTAAAGAATGGAAATGAGATAAGGGAAAGAGTCCTAGTTTCTCTTATGCCTCTGAAATAAAAAATGGAAGAAATCAAGTAGATGATGGGGAAACATACAAAGGATTTCTCACCCAAGATGAGATCTTACAAATTTATACGGGGCAAGCTTACAGAGCTAGAGAAGGATAGTAACAAATTTGGACTAAAATACTCAATACACCTACTAAGGAGACAAGCCCCGAGAGAAAATTACCTCTCACAAATGAGCCATATAATGATGACTCTCAGGATAAACCTAACCCAAAGCACATACTGATAAATGACACAGAGGATGTCACAATAGTAGAATTGGACAAAGAAGAATTGAACACAATAGGCAACAAAGATACGGATGTTGTTGATGAAACATGGGCAGACAATACTATGGACAATATTGTTATTGACATCACTGATGATCCTTCAAATGAGGTAAATAAAGATGAAAATATTTCTATTACATCTGATCAACCTAAGGATCAAGATACATCTATTGATGTTGCACAAGTACACATACCGGGCCAGATGCCATTATTTATTCAAGCAATCAATATAATCTCACTGAAGGAGAAGACCCCCAAGCCTGATGTAATCATACCCAAGGATAAGGGTAATGATGAGAAAAAAGATACATCTAATGAAAAGAAGGATACAACCGATGAAAAGAAGGTCATCGATGGAGAACAGAAAGATGGTGATCAAAATGTTACATATATAGATCAAACACAACAAATAAATGGAGACCAAATAGAAACACATGCACAACTTAAAGATGCAGATGAAGTGCAAAAAGAGAAAGATGAGAAAGATAAGAAAGTTGATACCACGTCGAAGGACACCAAAGGTGAAGCTGTAGATACACCAAATGTTGATAAGGAGACATCATCAGAAAACTGATAGGTAAACACTGAGCAGCAAGAAAAAGATACAACACCAGAGAAGCAATCTAGTAGCACATCAGACCAAATAGAGAAGATGGGTATGATTCTTCATAGAGTTACATCACAGAACAAAAAGAAGAAGACAAAGAAAAACAAGTTAGAAGTCACACTTGACAACATCATAGAAATACCGAAATGTGACCCAACTACATTAGATTTTGAATCACTCCAAGAATATGGATAAATCTATCAAAGGAAAGCTTTGAAAGAGAAGCTTAAGAAGAAGCACCGAGATTCATTGGTACTGGACACCACAAGGGATATATTGAAATAGATAGTTCCTGACATAGATGTTGATCACAATGCCCCCATTCTAGATCAACTTGTCTTTCTCACCAATGTCAAAACAACATAGAATGTAGATGCAAAAAAGGTGATTGAGGAACGAGGAGAACAAAAGTTTCAATATAAATTGACAGAAAATATCAGCCAAGAAGTGACAGAAAATAAGGTAGATCTTTCAGAGTTAACTAATGAATTAGATCCAATAATTAGTGAAGTTTTTTCCTTAACACAAAAGCTATGCACTTTAGAGAAATTTACAAAGGATAACAATGAAAAGATTGCAAAGATCGATTCCGATCTAAATTCAAGTGCACAAATTCTAACCATAGATGGAAATGCAATCAAATTGAATTATGAGAAGATCATAGATATCAAACGATTAAGAAAAGAAATGTGGGAAGAAGAATCTCAATTCAGAGAGGAGGTTACCAAGATATAGTCTCTACTTTTACCAAACCTCACACTTTGGCAACAACACATAAGTTCATCAAGGAAAATTATTGCAACCCCTAAGATGTCTGTTGCAGACATCATCTACAACATGCATGCCAGGATCACATTACAGCATATTGCTAATGAGCATCTCAAGGAGAAATGGGAGAAGATGATGGAGGAAATGAAGACCACTCACTATCATATTTTAGGTAAGCTATAGGTATACACCTTAAGCCTTACAATCAAAAAGGGGTAAAAGGAAAATGATATGTACAAAAATAAGAAAAAAGGGGAAAAGGAAAATATAGTATGAAGGGAAAAGGAATAGATAGTATAACGACCAGTGTACATACACATATACTATACTATACCGGCATATGCATAGGGGGAATCATGGAATGACTAAGTAATATACAAGGTGTACATACTATAAACTTTGTTAGTATTCTACCACACCACAGAATTCAGGGTATCAGAAAACACATTGGAAAGGGAATAACAACAACAATCAGATCAATAACAGGCATTCCTCGAGATCTTACAAATTCCCTTCATCTCAGCAGCAGTCATATCAGGGAAAGAAACACAAGGCCCCTTAAGGGAAATAGGGCTCCAAGCCCAAACAATGGTAGTCACAGGCTCCTAGTAAGGACCAAAGGTCACAGGCATCATCGGCACCCCCATCTAGGACTCAGCAGTCCTCCAGGGGTGGTTATTGTGGTTCTAGCAGGACAGGGAGCTCACAGTATTCTAGACCTCAGGGTACCCAGTTTCAGACTCGAGGGCCATGTTATTCATGTGGTGCCATGGGACACTTGGCTATAGAATGCCCTCAAGGGGGTGGACAGCGTACCACTGCATTAGAGCCCACTGTTGGTGATATGGGTAGATCCCATAGAGTTATTGCAGTGGTTGACAACCACCAGGAAGAACATCAGGATACTTTGATTGAGACTACAGGTATGATTGGAGGTAACAGAGTTACTATTCTATTTGATTCAAGTGCTACAGATTCTTTTGTTTCTCCATTGGTTGTGGAGCATTGCGGGCTAGTGGCAGCTAGACAAGAAGTTAGTTGGGATGTAGAGTTAGCCTTAGGTTCAAGAGTACCCGTCACTTCCTTAGTTAAGGATTGCCAGATATAGATTGGATCCATGACCACCATTTCAGATTTACATATCACTCCTCTTGCATCCTATGGGATAGTACTTGGCATGTATTGGCTTTTTGCACACAAGGCCAAGATAGACTACCGACAGAAGAAGGTAGAATGCATATATGACAATGGTAATGCTATAGTAATCCCTGGGGTTCAAAGGGCAGTATCCATTCGTATGATTTCCGCTATGCAGCTTAAGCGGTGCATGCGAAAGGGGTGCCAGTTATTTTCCATCACAATTAGTGATAGGGATGAGGAAGAAGAAAAGGAAACTACTCTTGATGACCATCCCATGTTACAAGAATTTGCAGATGTGTTTCCTTAAGAATTACCTGACATGCCTCCCTATAGAGAAGTTGATTTCCATATAGACCTTGTGCAAAGTACTGCACCAATATCTAGGGCACCTTACAAAATGTCTCCCAATGAGCTTAATGAGCTCAAGATTCAGCTTGAGGAGCTCCTTGAGAAGGGGCACATATGACCTAGTGTCTCTCCTTGGGATGCACCAGTTATCTTTGTCAAAAAGAAGGATGGATCACTTAGATTGTGTATGGATTACAGGTAGTTAAACAAATTAACCATTAAGAATCGATATCCACTGCCTAGGATTGATGACTTGTTCGATCAGTTGCAGGGTGTCCATGTGTTCTCCAAGATAGATCTTAAATCAAGGTACCATCAATTGAGAATCGTGGAGAGTGATATCCACAAGATAGCTTTCTGGACTAGGTATGGGCATTATGAATTTACTGTTGTTCCTTTTGGTCTTACGAATGCCCCTGCTGTGTTCATGAGCCTCATGAATGGGGTACTTCGCACTTTCCTTGACAGATTTGTGGTTGTGTTCCTAGATGACATATTGATTTATTCTCGTAATGAGAAGGAACATGAGGAGCATTTGAGGTAGGTATTACAGTGCTTGAGGGATAATCAATTGTATGGTAGCTTGTCAAAATGTGTTTTTTTCAGAACAGAGGTCCGGTATTTAGGCCATGTTATTTCAGGTGATGGGATCTCAGTGGACCCATCTAAGATTGATGCCATTATGAATTGGCCAGCACCTACTTCCGTGATCGAGGTCAGAATTTTCATGGGTCTTGCAGGATAATACATGTGGTTTGTACAAGGTTTCTCTAGAGTGGCTCATCCTATCACATCCCTTCAATGAAAGGGAAAGAAGTTTGATTAGACAGAGAAGTGCGAGAGGGATTTTTAGGAACTCAAGAAAGCACTTACCAGTGCACCTATTTTAGCAGTGCCAGAGCCTACAGCAAACTTTGTAGTCTACACAGATGCTTCCTTGGATGGTTTGGGGGCAGTTCTTATGCAGTATGGATGACTTATAGCATACAAATCTAGGAAACTTAAGAATCACAAGCTCAATTACCCTACCCATGACCTTGAGCTTGCGGCAGTAGTGCATGCTTTAGTGTGATGGTAACACTTTCTCTTGGGACATCGATTTGAGCTTCATTCAGACCATCAAAGTTTGTAGTATATATTCACTCAGCCAAACCTTAATGCTAGGCAGAGGAGATGTATGGAATTCTTATGTGAGTATGACTTTGATGTCCATTATATCAAAGAAGAAGAGAATGTGGTCGTTGATGCCTTGAGTAGGAGGTGACATGAGTTATCTTCCATGATCACTGGTAGAGACTTGAGGGATTGTATACTACACCATTTGCGGGATGATGCCTTATATTCAGAGGTTTGTTAGTTGATATGATCTTAGAGACCCCTTGTGGGTAGATTTTCAGAGTATTCCTTGGATTTTGATGGACTACTACATCATAGAGGATGCATTTATGTACCTTCTTCTAGGGATTTGCGTAATATCATCATGCTAGAGGCTCATAGAGCCCCTTATGTGGCGCATCCTGGAGTTAAGAAGATGCATGCTGATTTGAGACAGCTCTATCATTGGCCGGGTATGAGGCAACACATTGCAGAGTTAATAGCCTGGTGTCTTGAATTCCAGAAGGCGAAGCCTAAACATGGTCACCTTGGAGGGCTCCTTCAACCTCATGAGGTACCTATGTGGAAGTGGGATGTTATATGCATAGATTTTATCATTGGTCTCCCTATGTCATCTCGTCACCATGATGCTATCATGGTGACAGTTGACAAATTGACCAAAGTGGCCTACTTCTCACCTATTTGCACCACATTTACAGCCCCAGCAGTGGCTTAGGTCTTCTTGAGGGATATAGTCAGGCTGCATGGCATTCCTCAGAAGATCATTTCTGATAGGGATTCTCTCTTCACATCATCTTTTTGGAGAGAATTATAGGAAGCTTTGGGCACCAGGCTCAACTTTAGCACAACTTATCACCTAGAGATAGATGGTCAGACTGAGAGAGTGAATCAAGTTCTAGAGGATATGATTCATATGTATGTTATGGATCATCAGGTCAAGTGAGAAGAGTATTTGCACTCAGTAGAGTTTGCCTATAATAATGGGCATCATTCATCTTTGGGTATGCCACCGTATCAGGCACTTTATGGTAGACCTTGCAAGACAAATTTGAGTTGGGATAGGATTGAGGATAGGGTTACCATTGGACCACAGCTAGTCCTAGAGATGGAGAAACAGGTAGCCTTAATTAGGCAGTGTCTCCTAGAGGCACAGGATCGACAAAAGAAATATGCTGATGCAAAGAGGAGAGATCGGGTATACATGGTCAGAGATAGGGTCTTCTTGAGAGTGTGACCTCACAAGAGTCTAATCCATTTTGAAAAGGGCTCCAAGCTTGCACCTTGATTTGTGGGACCATTTGAGATATTGGAAAGGATAGGACCAGTTGCTTGCTGTCTAGCCCTGCCACCTAGCCTGTCACACATCCATGATGTGTTTCATATTTCTATTTTGAGAAAATATATTTATGATGAGTCTCATGTTATAGATTGGGATGCCTTACAGGTGGAGTCGGATGGGCAGCTAGTGTTGGAGCCTATTCACATTTTGGCACACCGGCCGCTGGGCCTACGAGGCCGAGAGTTGGACCAGGTTAGGGTTCATTGGGATTGCTATGATGAGGTTATAGCTTCATGGGAGGACACAGCGCAGATGAGAGATCAGTATCCCCATCTTTTTTATGAACTCTAAGAGGAAGTTCAAGCCTAGGGGGGAGGATGTGTGGCCTCACCCCGAACCACATCGTAGTTTTCCAGTTTTCTTCTTATGATAGATTTAGCATATGATACTTTGCTTTTGATGTACTATAGACATTATGGACTTTAGGCTTTATGCCATGGATTTTGGTTATTTTGGATGTATGGACACATGATGCTTTATGATGCACCTTATGGACTATATTATGTTTTCTATTATGAACCTTTATTCTGAGACTATTGATTTGGAAACTCATTATGAATATGTTATGGTTATTGATGAGGTTTGGATTTATTTGATTTAAATGTTGAATTTCAATTTATTGCAATGTGAATTTTATCTTATGATAAATGCTTAAAAAGAGAATTATGTGACCTTGTGATCTTTGGTAATGACTTAGTATATCGATGATGTCCTTATATTCTAAATATTTCTTATCTCTTTATGATGTATATTTATTTTCTCAGACTACTGATATTTGAATTGAGTGTGCAGGTAAGAAACCATGGTATTTTATTTAGGGAACCAAACAAAGGGATATGTGAACTCAGTTGAGCCACTTGGTTGCGTCTGATGAGAGAAAAGACCTCGTTGTTTCATAATTTCATTCGTAAAAGTAATTGGATGAGTGTGAAAGTGTAATCTTTAAACGTATTTCTTAATTTCTTTATGAGTTTTTCCTAAGTGGATATGACATGGCCTAGTGATGTGTAAATTTTGTGTGTGTCATTTGACACTTGTGTTTTGTACTTAAGGCCATGACATGTCAACTTTGGAATGGTTGTCCATCTACCTAGATTAGTACATTAGTGAATCCCCATATGCATACCTTGGGTTGAGAGATGGGAGTGTGGTCACCTCATTGAATTTTCGAAATTAATCTTAGAGTGGACTCTTAGAGGGGTTGTGGAGTGTCCAGGGGTGTTTTGGGTTCATTTTTAGGTAGCCCACTTGTTATACCAATAGTTAAGGCCCTTTTTAAACCTAGAATAGCCCCCATTTGACTAGGTGACCCTTCCAAAAAGTTGATTTCCCAAGTTGGACGAAAATCAACTCTTGTGGGTCTTGACTTGGGTAGATCACCATTCCATAATTGTGTTAAGACATGTTTCACCTTTTTGAAGCTTCCTCCTTTAGTTCCATTTTTGGTAAGGTGTAAGGGTGTAGGGAAGAGGGACCAATGAGAGAACTTTTCTTCTCCCCGTGAGCTTTCTAGAGGGCTTTTTAGTGGGAACTCTCCAAGTTGGAGAGTTTGAACACCCACTACCCAATTTTAGGGACATTGCTAGAATTGGAGTTCTTGGAAGGAGGGATTTGGCTAAAAGGGAGCTGTTCTTCAAATTTCATCCTTAAGCTTGGATCTTAGGTTGGTGGACATTATGCAACTTTCTCTTCTCTCATGTAAACTATGTGTTTCTTGATATATGTTTATTTCTATGCTTGATGGAATTGTTGAATGCTTTGGATCTTGTTGTTATTGTGATGTTTGAAGTTGTTACAAGTTTTTCCTTTGTCTTTCTTTGCATATTTTGTTAATGGGAGTATCAAGACTCACTCACCCTTGGGAGGGAAGAGTAGTCTTGGGGGTGGAGGTGTATGATAGCCCTTGGTGTAGAGTCTCTCCTCAAGGAGGAGAGGGAAAAAGCATGGAGTATGGGCTCCATGAAGCCTCCCTCATTGTTGCTTCATTGGTGGTTATAAGGGTATGTAGCTATTGAGTTGTAAATGTGAAAGAATGCATTTTGGACAGCCATGTGAAGGGTGGAATTTTTATGTTTGGGATGGCCTTCTCCCTTGGGTACTTGGTCCACTTCACCCCAAGTGGGATCCTTGAAAGATCCCTTGTAAAAGCCTTTTGATTTGGGAATTTTACGTAAATGTTACAAGTTTTTTGTTTGTGATGTTGTATGAGTGTTTCCCCACCTTTGTTTGGTTCCCCCTGCTGAAGGGTGGCCTCATAAGAGGCCTAGGTTGGGTGGAGAGCAGCCCCATGGTTTCTTGTTTTTCCATGTTTCTTTGTTGTAACGTAGATTTGATGTTGGAGTTTAATTTGGAGCTTGAAATGAACTAGAGAGAAGAGTGGAAGGCCATGTTTTTGTTTTGTTAAATTTGTATGCAAAAGGATGAAGGTTTTTCTTATGGCCTTATGGCTGGCTTATGTAACTCTTATTAGCATATTTGAAGAAACCATGAGAAATGTCAAACCATGTAATGTAAATGGCTCTTGTAGGAATATAATCTCCTTTCTATGCTAAGATAGACATTGCACAAAACTTGTTATCTCAAGTCCTTATTGTTGTAAAAAAAAAGAAGTTTTGTAAGACCATTAGATAGTTAATCTCAAATTTATTTTAGCCACATAGAATATCATTGCTGCAATATGAAAAAAATTAAGAGAAATCAATATTACATAGAATCATGCATGAATTTTGTTACTTGTACCATGGCTATACTTTAGCAATTTAAAAGAAATCTGTCATCGAATATGTTTTATGGTATTTGACTTCATA
>MU228360.1:295196-306658 GCA_018584345.1 Thuja plicata | reverse complement strand
GCCTCATGGGGAGTTGTATTCCCACCCGCCGCGGGGCCGAGGCCCCCACAGGCAGCACATCGGCGGTAACACCGCCAACTGTGTCGACCGTGGAGGGTCGGCCGCCATCGCCGCAGTGGCGTCTGCCCCCCCCACTATCAACAATGTGATGCATAATATTTTTTTTTAAAAACCCGCTGCTTCTTCTTCTGATTTTGCCGCCTCCCCTACAAGAAAATAATGTGCGGCTGCCATAAGTATTTTTGCCTACAACTTAGTAAAGATATATATATTTTAATATGTATATATACATAATGATATATATGTATATATACATATTAGAATATATATATACACATAAAAAGGAATAGGGTTCTTCATATGGTGCCATGAAAATGGACAGACCTGCTCAAAAAAAAAAATCATTGTTCAAAATAGTTAGCATTTGTGGATGGATAAGAGAGTAAGTATGGGAAAATAAAAGTAATATTGTTTTCTTTCCCTCTTCTTTACTTTTGGGCCCTAACCCTAATTTTGAATTAGGGTTAGGGGATTTCTTGAGGGAGGGAAGTTGAAATTTGAAAATTTATTAATAGGTTAAATAACATCTCTTATCTATTAATGTTGAACAGCTAAACTTTTATCAAGTGATGTTTAAATACAAGATTAGAGGGGAAATATATTTATACATTGTAAAGAAATTTTGAAGAGATTATAATTTAATTAGTACTTTTTTTTCTTTTAGATATCTAATGTTAGAAAAGTTAATAGATGATATTTTTTTTTTCTCTGAGTTGTTGCAATATATAAGTTCTTAGTTCTTTAGACCCTTTTCAATGGGAAATTACATTCCCTTATTTAATGTATTATTAGGTAGCTTAATTAAAAGTTATTATTTGACTTGGAAATCTTTTGGTTGAAGAATCAACTTGATTAGAAAATTAATAACGAAAGGGTTAAGAGTGAATTAAAATAAATTCTTTATAACATTAATATTATCTACTCGTAGTGAAGACACGAAATGAATATTGCAACCTTTTTATTTAGCTAGAATATACGCTTAAGGTATCAGGACATATCTATCAAATCTTATTCCGTCTTGACATTAATAATGCAATATTTAATTAAATAGAATAAAATAAAACAATATAAAATAAAATTTGAGATATCAAGAATGAAGACTTAATTAGAAATTATAGATATTATTAAAAGGAAAATCTAATTAAAATTTATAGGTAAACTTAGGGACTCTTAATGTTATTTTTATGTGGTCAATATATGTGGCTAGTATACTGACTACTATAAAAATGATATTAAAGAAGTACCATAACCTAGAGGGTTTTTAATTAACATAGAATCCTTAGCTTTTTAGTAAACCAAATTTTTTGAATAACCCTAGAGATGGAGGATAGGGAGTCTTTCTCTTTCTCTACATCATCAAACTCTATTAATGAATAATCAAGATGACATGTAAATTCAGGTAACCCTCAACTTGTGAACCTTTAACTTTAGAAGCGATTAGGGTTAAGGGATGTTGATACTAGTCATGATTCCCCTTCGACCCTCTTGTCAATAATATTACTATTTAATTTCACCTTCAAAAAAAAAAGTTGTTGCATTTTTGGGCGCGAATTTTTGGGCATGACAGATGCAGATGAAGTGCAAAAAGAGAAAGATGAGAAAGATAAGAAAGTTGATACCACGTCAAAGGACACCAAAGGTGAAGCTGTAGATACACCAAATTTTGATAAGGAGACATCATCAGAAAATTGATAGGTAAACACCGAGCAGCAAGAAAAAGGTACAACACCAGAAAAGCAATCTAGTAGCACATCAGACCGAACAGAGAAGATGGGTATGGTTCTTCATAGAGGTACATCACAGAAGAAAAAGAAAAACAAGTTAGAATTCACACATGATGAGATCATAGAACTACTGAAATGTGACCAAACTACATTAGATTTTGAATCACTCCAAGAATATGGAGAAATCTGTCAAAGGAAAGCTTTGAAAGAGAAGCTTAAGAAGAATCACCAAGATTCATTGGTACTGGACACCACAAGGGATATATTGAACCAGATAGTTCCTGACATAGATGTTGATCACAATGCCCCCATTCTAGGTCAACTTGTCTTTCTCACCAATGTCATCACAACACAGAATGTAGATGCAAAAAAGGCGATTGAGGAATGAGGAGAACAAAAGTTTCAATATAAATTGACAGAAAAGGTCAGCCAAGAAGCGACAGAAAATAAGGTAGATCTTTTAGAGTTAACTAATGAATTAGATCCAATAATTAGTGAAGTTTTTTCCTTAACACAAAAGCTATACACTTTAGAGAAATTTACAAAGGATAACAATGACAAGATTGCAAAGATCGATTCCGATCTAAATGCAAGTGCACAAATTCTAACCATAGATGGAAATGCAATCAAATTGAATTATGAGAAGATCATAGATATCAAACGGTTAAGAAAAGAAATGTGGGAAGAAGAATCTCAATTTAGAGAGGAGGTTACCAAGATATAGTCTCTACTTTTATCGAACCTCACACTTTGGCAACAACACATAAGTTCAACAAGGTAACTTATTGCAACCCCTGAGATGTCTGTTGCAGACATCATCTACAACATGCATGCCAGGATCACATTAGATCATATTGCTAATGAGCATCTCAAGGAGAAATGGGAGAAGATGGTGGAGAAAATGAAGACCACTCACTACCATATTTTAGGTAAGCTATAGGTATACACCTTAACCCTTACAATCAAAAAGGGGGAAAAGGAAAATGATATGTACGAAAAGAAGACAAAAGGGGAGAAGGAAAATATAGTACAAAGAGAAAAGGAATAGATAGTATAAAGACCAATGTACATACACATATACTATACTATACCGGCATATGCATAGCGGGAATCATGGAATGACTAAGTAATATACAAGGTGTACATACTATAAACTTTATTAGTATTCTACACATCAATTTTTGATACTAATGTCAAAGGGGGAGATTGATGACGTGAAGTTTTTCCATTAGTATGGAAAGGGAAAACAATTGTAATAAATCATCAGTTACACTACACTTAAAGTTAGGTTTTCAAGTTCGACCAAAATTTCTAAGAAAAGGGAAAACCGACGACACATTTTTGAAATGTAAACTGAAAGTGTAACCTGAACATGATAAAGTTGAACCCGACAGGAGTAAACCAATAGTGAAACCCGATGAGTAGAATATAGTGTAAACCAAAAGAACAGACAAGAGAGGAACCTGACACACAGTTCAAATAAGGAACACCAAAAGATGGTCAAACTGATTTCAGACAAAATCGAGCATTAGACACCAAAAGTAAGTTATATCCCGAGAAAAGTGTATCTGACTTCCATGTCAGATAAAACAACTATATTCTATTTCTAGAGTTTTGATTTGTTTCAAATCCATTTATTGAGGAACAAGAAATATTATGGTAATTGTTTTAATAATTCTTACTGCTTAAAAAATGTAGACTAGGAGATCAAGGTCAAGTTGTAAGCCTTTGATCATAGAGTTAGTTTTGTAATACATGGAACTAAATTAGGTCAATCTATGTTATAAACAGATATTTTAATCATTCATATAAAAAGGATGAGAGGATGAATGTAGCCAAAAAGCACATCTATGGATCAGACTGAGAGTTTCAAGAAGCAGAACATCAAAACATGAATTTAGTTATCAAGAACCAAGAACATAGGCTACTGAGCAAAAGAGGTATTAATCAATAACAAATTAGGTGATACATTTATACATGTGATTTGTACTGTATCTATAATCAGCAATTGTTAGATTGCATACACTCAGGTCAATGAGTATTTTTGTCTACATTCTAACAAGTGTAGCAAATAGAAGAAATCCTTTCAAGAAAGTTGATTTAACAATCCTATAGTAAATCTCTTAACTGAGTGCCCACTAAATAGTGTTGCTAAAACTCTTAAAAGAGTAGACCTTAACCAGTATCCACATAATACTCCTAACATGCTAGATCATCAGAAGTGATCAAATTCTAAGCCTTAACAAACTCCTTCCAATCTGTAGATAGTGAAGTTTCTGTGGGTGACACCCCCAACACAATTTTTACCTTGTAACAGGGTTTTTTGCATTACCATATCTTGTGTTATGAGTCAATTACTTTCATGAATGTTTACATGTTTGTTAAGGTTTATGAATTGATATATCTTACACAAATATAGTATAAAACATATGGTTGGTTATACAATTGATTACACAATGGATAAAGGTTAAATGAGATAAAAGTTTTAAAGGTACTAATTCACCCCTTTCCTCTCAGTACACACTTCCCATTATTTCCAAAAAACATTTGATGCTTTCTTACCATTTATCTATTGTTAAAATCCAAAGTATAAGGAGTTGTGAAACTTAAATATTTATATGGATTAGGTGCACCCACCTTGGTTTTGTATAGCCAGAAGTGCAGAGGGTAGTCTTGTCCCTATGATTGGTCCACTTGACTTGTAGAGCTTTCATACTTGGAGCTAACCACTCCTAACATCAGTCCCAAAGTATATTGGTATATTTTCATAGCATAAATGTTTTCAAACACTAGCAGGGTGTTCATAGCTCAGTGACATGGTAGGTTGTGCTCTATTTTCTGTATTGAAGTTTAAGCTTATCCAAGCCTCCTTCCTTGACTTGTTCACTATGGTAGCTTGCAATGGTAGAAGGGTTCTAGTAATTGTTCCCCATGTTTACCTTATTGGAGACCTTAGGTTCTATTGGATGAATAGAGGTGACATTGGAATAGTTCATGCTCTAGAGAGGATACTTAGTGTGGTGATCTAGATAGCGTAGGCTTTGAGGGAAATTTTGTGGCTATTTTTGTTTATCATTTCTTGGAAGCCTATTTTTGGATTCCTTTTATGGTTGTCAAGAGTCTTCATGTGTTCTTCCCCAATGATTTTTTCTTGGAGTGGATCTTCTCCCTCCCAGTTTGGATTACACCCTTTTTGGGGATTAGGTCCTCTTCTCCCTCAAGATATAGATCTTTTTGATTCCCTATAATGTTCTACATAGTTGTTTGGGCGGTGATTTTTTGTACTATAAATGTTCCTATTTAGGGAGCTTGAATTTTAAATTTGGTGCTTCCTTTTGTTTGTTTGTTGTCAGCGGGTAATAGTACAAACCCGTGTCACACTTTTATAAAGGAAAAGGACCACAACATGAAAAATTGTTAAACTTTAACGACATAAAAGTGGCATTTGTGTTTAGAATTTGAAAATGATGTAACTAATGAAATGTGTAAAATTGGATTTTGTTTATGCCTATAATTTTTTTTTAAAAAAATTGATTCGGAATTGACACAGCTTTTAAATTTTTTAAGTCCATTTTTTAATTGCTAAAAAATGCTGAAAATCTAGGGTCTAGTTCCCACCAAAAATATATATGTAAATAATCTTTTTTTTCTTTGATTTTAGAATATATTTTAGATGACATGTATAGCTAGTGCATGAAAAAAAAGATTATTTTTCGGTATATATTTTGTTTTTTATAACTATTTAAATTCGGAGTTACCCAAAATTAACAGTTTTTGTCTACTGCCTAAATTGCCCTAGAAAATCTACACCAAATACAAAAAAAAATATATATTCTTGAAGAGGACTCTCTCCTCTAGTGTTAAATATAAGTTTTAAATTTTTCTAATTATATTTTCTTTTTTTTTTTTTTCTTTTTTTGAATGAGCGTGTTCTTAAATATTAAAATACCTACTTGGAGTTTTTTCAACTTACAATATATTATATGCAATAAAAACACTATAAAAATTATATGACCATAATCTAGACTCCAAGCTCTACAAAAGGGTATTTTAAGATTTTAAAACAAGATGAGTTTTGATGGAGAATTAAGCTCCTAAACTGAAGTGTTTATAACTTTACCATTTTTGGCTTATTTGGCTGCCACATGGGATGCTACATAGGTAGTTTCAGCTGAAACAGTTCTAGCTAAAATTGGTTTGGCCAAAACTGTTTCGTCCGACCAGAAATGGTCGCATGGATGACTACGACCCTTTAAGCTCATATATAATGTTTTTTTTTTAAATTAAAAAAAAAAAAATTGTCTATTATTACGACTTAAAAAATGTTTTTTTAATTAAATCATTTTTTTAATAGTTTTAAAGGCGTATTTTTTGCAAGTTTATTTCTTATTTTAGTTTTTTGAGATTTTTTTGGGTTTTTAATTAAAGCATTGTTCAATATTAAATTATGAACTTATCAATATTATTTTCAATTTTTTTATCGAGGGTATATGGTTTTATGTATGCAGGTGAATTAAAGCTCTCAATTTTGAACAATTTGTGTAATCAGGAATAAAAGGAACAAAACAAGAACATATGATTGAATAAGGGATGACAAAATCAAATGTCATACAAAACGTAATGAAAATGAACATGTTGAAGTTCAAGAAGATGCAATTCAATTAGGGGAAAAAATTGGTGGAAATATATCTTTTGACATGGGCAATTTGATGGAGATGAACGAGGATTCACTTTTCAGTCAAATTTCATCCGACGAATTGGTATTTGAAAGCATAATTAAAAAACAATGCAAAAAAATTTGGGATGAATATTTTGAAAACAAAAGTTTGATTGGAAAAGCACAATTCTTTGCTAGGTTATTCAGGAAAAAAGAAATGACTCCTATTTTGGAGTTGTTAGGTATTGATAGAAAGAAAAACACAGGAGATAATGTAAATCAAATAATAGTTAAAAATTTGCAAGATGCATTGAACAACATTAACAACTCAAGTCAAGGAGCCAATTTAAGTGCTGCACGTAGAGCATTTATGACTACTTTATTTAGTACGAGGCTGACACAGAGAAAATAACTACATGCAATTTTTGATTTACTAAATGTATCTAGAAGAACTGTTCAAAGATTTTGTAGACACCTAAAATTGACCAGGTGTAGCTTAATCATCAAAATCTGCAAATCTCAGCCAATTGCCCTAAATTTCATCAAAATACATCAAAATGGATAAAAATCATTTAAATAGACATTTATCAAGGAAATTGGACAAAATCAATTAAAATAAAAGGATTAAATAATAATGAAATCAAATAATCAAATTCAAGCATAAAAGGGATCAATCAAATTATATAATTGATTTTAATCAATAAATTGTATAGTTTTTAAATCAAAAACCAAATCCAACCTATTCACCCTTACATGGCTATAAATTAATTAAATGAATGAATGAACTAATTTTTGTTTCTTTCAACTCAATTTGATCAACCAATGAGAGTTGAGGATCTTGTTTTCTTATCCCACCCTTTGAGGATAGCCATTTAAATAGTCCCCCCATTTGAAACCATTTGAGGGATCAAACTCAACCAAGCATTAACCCATGGTTAATTCACTCTACCCCCTACCCTTGAAAAATTGCTATAAATACAAGTCATTTTCTATGTATTTGATAGCCTAGAAATTCAAGAGCAAAGCATCCTTATTATAGGCAATTTGAGAGAAATTGATAGTAATTGAGCATCTGCATAGCATTTTAAGCATCATTTTGAGAAGCAATTGTTGATTTCATAGCATGAATCATGAGCATTTGAGTTGAAAACACACACATCTTTGAGCATTTGAGCTATATTAAGCATTTAACATCAATTTTTCTCATTCTAGGATTGTCCTTGAGAGAGATTAAGGCTAAGAGCTCTCTTAACAAAGCTTAGATAGGAAACCATGAGATGTCATGGATTTAATTGCAATTCTTAGATTAAAATTGTATTTTATTTCCATAGAATTGTTGTTATTGATCCTAGTTTCATGAAGGTGTAAATTCTCACACATAAATGGCGCCCACCATGGGGCTTTAGTCCTCATTTCTAACATTTTTATCTTAAATTTTGTCTATTTTGCGTCATTTTCTTGTTATTTTGTAGAAAATAGGAGAAGAGCCACGTACAAAGCATTCAGAGCCATTTGTGATCAGTAAAGAGCCACGTACAAAGTTCTTCTTTTCCGTCTTTCATTCGTAGACTGCCTGTGAGCTAAATTCTACCGCTTGGATCTATAAAGGGCCGCCTGTCAGACACTAAAGACCGCCTGTGATCTTCCAAGAGCCGTGTACTATCAAATTTTAACCACACTTTGCACTTTCTATGCCACCTGTGGTTTTTCTTTGGCTGCCCGTGGAATTTCCAGAGCCGCTTATTAAGATTTAAAAGTTTCTTTAGAAGTTTTAAATTACGCTTGTTAATAGTTAAAAGCCACGTATTATCTATTAAATGTCGCGTAGATCTTTTTTCTTTGAATCAAGTTTTTAAGGATTTGCTCACTATTTTAATTCTTTGTGATTTTCATTGTTGTAGATGAAAAATCATCTGAAAGTGCAGAAACCAGATAAGAGAGTCACAAGGCCTAGTAAAAAGGTAAAGATTAAAACTAAACATGATAAGAAAATACATGCATCTAATCTTTTAGAGAACTTAAAGGAAGAACAGCTTTATGATCACTATGTTAAAGTGTTTTTTGCTTATAATGAAAATTTCCTACTCTTTGATTGATTTTCATTCCTAGTTCTTTAAGCTTGATTTGACAAAATTTGATTAAAAAAGCTTAGGAGTGAAAGTGTCAATTTAATTTCCAAGTTTTTCTTCACTTTGTTTCGATTGTGTTGACTAACTTGTTGGAGGAGCCGAAGTGGGAACGATCGCCACTAGGGGAGTTGAAATAAGCAAAATCAATAAAAAATGCACCTATCCTTTGCTATCTTCGAAAATGAGGTACTTATATTATCAATATTGCATTGATTAAATTGTGGCATTCATTTAAATCTAGCATAATTAGGAAAATCCCTCTAATTGTCTAAATTGAACAAGCATTATGCATATACTCTTCACTTTTCAAAGTGAATCAAAAAGTCAAACATGCGAAGTCAATTTAGTACAAAGAAAAGAATAAGGAATTGAACCATACATTTCAATTTTAAGAAACTCCTTGTCAAGGGGTTGAAAAAGAACAAATATTTCTTGAAGTGTTTGGAACAAAGGAAGACAATAGGGATATGCTCTTCACTCTTTGAATGAATAAAATTACCAAACTTGTTGGACTAAGTTCAATTTTCACTTTTCATATACATGGTAGATAAAATAAAGCTTTAGAGGACCTGCCTCCCGAGAATTCCTTTATGAAGGCGGTGAGAGGGAATGACCCAAAGTGGGAGACAATTGCTTTTTCCGCGATATCATCTGACCCACTATAAATAAATGCACTTTACCTTAATCAAAAAGTGACTAAACATTGTGCAAGTCATCCTCACTTCCTCGAGTAGTCCTTTGGGATTGCGCAAATCGTACTTTAGTGCATGTGGGAAGCCTGCAAGGGGGTAAAGGAACTTGGAAAGATTTAGAACAGAGGTGATTTAAAACCTTGTTAAAATAGCAAACCTACCTTTGTAGAGCCATTGTTAAAAGCCAAAATTGTTTGACTCTAAGTAGATTGTTTGGAAGAAATTCTTGTGCATACCCGTAAAAACATCCGAGAACATACACTTTTATTGTTGTTTTACGGATATGGTACAATTTTGATGTGTGTGTTGAGCTTGTACTCTATTTTCACGCAAGATTCTTTTTTAACAAGTATGATAAAAAATTTTAAATTTTTAAATCCAAAAAATAACAAAAAAATTGACAATTTCAACTTTGATTAGAAAAGAGCCGCGTACCAACAATTGAGGACTGCTTACAAACAATCGTGGGCCACTTACAACCTTGAAACACTTCTTGTAAACATTCAAAATTTGCGTAAGCCACTGAAAAGTGTCACGTGTCAAGAGTTTAAAACTGTCTATCAACAGGCTAACGCTGCCTGCTAACTGTAGAGTGTTGCGTAAAGAAATTCCAGTGACCACATATCAACAATTAAAGGCTGCCTACACACAGGAAAGAGCCACCCAGAAATAAATAAGGGAAACTAGTGGATATATACCAAGGGTTTGAAAACAAGAAAATTATATTTTTGGATACCCTTTTAGACGTTTTACCTCTGTGTATACTCAGTTGGATCAGATCCACCATTATTGGACATTTTACAAATCATCCATGGATTAATCTCTTAAGTGAGATAAAAGCCTAGGCTCTTCATTTGATTTATGTTAATGCCAAATTTTACGCGATCTCATTACATTAAGGATACCCTACAACTAGAAGGATCTTATCTAAGGCAAGAGTGTCCATTTTTGGGTGATCCTTTTAGTTCTTTAAGACCTTTACAAGAACCCATCAAGGAAACATAACCAACAATGTCTTTTCCATTTGGCAACATGGATCCCGACCAAATCAATCATGTTAATAAGGACACTAAAAATAATGGAGGGGAAATGCTGACCCTAACAATCAAGGATCCAATAATAATACCAATGGAGGAGCAAACAATGACCCTAATAACCAAGGGTTAAACAACAATAATCTTGGAGGAGATAACATTGACCCTAACAACCAAGTGTTGAACAATAATAACAATGGGGGAAACATTCACCCTAATGATGAAGAAGCCACTGATGAGAAGGTCAATGAGGCTATGCAAAGTCCTTTCTTCATGAAGCTTATGGAAAAAGTGTTGGAAAAAGACAAGGAAAAGTACTTTCTAGACCTAGCACAAACAAGTCTCAAACTTCCGCATGATTATGATGTCAACAAACTTAAACAAAAATAGTCTGAGGCTAACCCCATTGACATCATGAACATGCAATTCCAAATTTTCCAAATGAAATTAGACATGATGAAACAAAGTGGAGTTCCTAAACATTTTTTTTATTGAGGTTTTGTGTCCTTTTCCCTTTGATAAATCACTAATCATGGTTCCATTTCCAACAAATGCTATCTTTCCTAAATATGAAAAATATGAAGGAAAAACTGATCCTCAAGATCACCTAAGGGAATTTTGTGCATTAAGCCTAGAGTTCATGCATGACACAACTTACCTTATGAAGTTATTCCCTAGAAGTTTGGGATGTATGGCAATGGATGTTGGAAAGTGACAATGCAAGCAATTGTTATTTTGTCATTGTTGTCAAACCTTAACTGGTGAGACTATTGTTATATGTTTGAGTACCATATCTATTGATGATGAAGAAGATTTAATAAGAAGACCAATTGAATGGTTGAGTTAAGGAAATTAAAAGGGTGCTTGATCAGTTGGCACTCTGGCAAAGCAATTAATTATTTATCTATCAAAGACAGTTTTTCTGGCTGTTCTGTGCTGAGAAAGTTTGGCTTGTGCCGAGCAAAGTTGCCTGTGATGAGAAAAGTTGTTCAATACCGAGCATCAATGAAATTGCTGAGTGGAAACAGTGATGTTGGCTAACTTACAGTAATTGGATTAATGATGAGATTTGAGATCTCTGGCTGACTTAGTTAATTTTATTGGGATATGTAATGTTAATTAAAGATTGATCCATGTCATTTAATGTATGGGTAACCATAATTAAT
>MU228360.1:258520-275961 GCA_018584345.1 Thuja plicata | reverse complement strand
TAGGAAGGCCATGGATACATGAAATGCAAGCGGTACCTTCTACATATCACCAATGCATAAAGTTTCCATACATGGGGGAAGAGATCATGATTGGAGGAGATTCAAACCCTTTCCAATATTGCAATGCCTTAAAGCCAAGTCATGAATGATATATTCCTCATAATAGGGAAGGAGTTATCCCTGATATTATGATGGAAGAAGCTAAAGAGGAAATTCCAAGACCAACATCAAATGTTATATCAACTTCCAACCCTATTCAAACTAACTCAACTACATCAACTAAGGGAAAAAAAAAAGATGAGTTATGAGGGTTCAAATTCAAATGATAATTTTGTCAGGACCTCAACATTGAGAATGGAAACTTTGAAACCCACTAAGGAAGAAAGATAAAATTCTAATAAAGATCATTATCAAAAGATGAGTGACATGATGAACCAATTTGAGAAACAATGCAAAATTCACTCAAAAGGGGTAGGGGAATATTTTGTTTCCCTATTTGATTTACCTACATCTCCAAGGACACATGGGAAGCCATCCAAAATCATCAATCTCACAAGTATAACTCTCATTTTGTGAGAGAATGTGACAAAAAAGAAATGGATATAGAGGATAATGAAGTCTTGCAATGGCTTTACAAAGAGGAGGATAATTCAGCTAGTCTCAATGAAAGGGTGCAACATATTAACATCCAAACTGATCAATATGGAAAAGGATTTGATATCATGAAGAAAATGGTGTATAAGGGAAGAGGACCCTTAGGAGTTAGACATAGAGGATTGTTAGAACCTATTGAACCAGTTCAGAGAGCAAAAGAAGAGAAAGCTGGCATAGGTTTTCAACATAAAGGAGAAAGTTCAAGTCCCATGCATGATTTTCGTGCACATATCCATATGGTAGGTTATGAAAGTGAAGATGATTCTAGGGATTATTAGTCAGATTCCTTTTCTGAAGAATCTTTTCATGACATAGAAGTTGATAACATTCACACTTATGCAATTCCTCCAAGCTCTGAGAATCAAGAAAATGTGATTCAAGATTCGACTTCTACTCAAACATCAAGTGAAACTCAACAAGTAAATGTCAAACAAGCACCTCCTTACACTCAATATGTAGGTGAACCTTGGGTACCTTCATGGGTGGGAGATTCCAGCCTAGTGTTTAATCCACATGCTTTCTTTCCCATGGAAATATTAGTGGACTCTTATGAAGAGGATTTTGATCCTTCTTCCATGGACCACCTTGAAGAGGCACATGTCATAGACCTTGACGATACAATGTATGAACCATAAAATGAAGTCATGTCTTTAAATCCTTCAAATGAAAGCCCATCCAATGAATCCTTTTCCTTAATACACCCTGAACTTATTGATTGGGATCTTTTCGAGCCAAATGACTTACTATACTTCCCAAATGACAATGCAATGGCCTTATACCTCAATGCGGTTGAACCAAATTCTTCAATCAATGAATTCACTATGAACATGATGATAGGGGTAGGTGTTCAACATCTTAATCCAAAAAATGAAAAGAAAATAGACAAAACAATTAGAAGGTCTAGTGGTGAAAACCACCATGTGGCAGTACTAGACCCAAAAAAAAGTAAAAATAAAGGATGTTTCCGAAGGTGAAAACCCAACTGTGGCACCTAAGGAAGAGAGGTTGGACACCTTACCAGCTCATGAATATGAAAGATCACCTATACTTATTGAATCCATAGAAATGGTTAACATTGGAACTGAAGGGGATCCTAAATTTATTTACTTGGAAGCATCTTTGAGTCCTCTATAGAGAAAAGAGTTCATCAAATTCTTTCAAGAAAAATAAGTCAACTTTGCATGGTCATATGATGACATGCTCGGGTTGGATCCAAGCTTCATAATGCATCCACATGTATCCCTTTTAGTCAAAGCCAAATTGGAAAAAATACTCAAGGAGGGATTTATAAGAGTAATTGCATATGTTGAATGGATCTCCAACATTGTACCAGTTACCAAACATGATAAATCCATAAGATTTTGCATGGATTTCAGAGATTTAAACCTTGCTTTTCCAAAGGATGAATTTCCATTACCAAGAATTGATGCTATTGTGGATCTCACTGCGGGTCATTCTATGTTTTCACTTATGGATGGATTTAGTGGGTATAATCAAATCCACATTGCACCTGAGGATCAAGAGAAGAAAGCCTTTGCATGTCCATGGGGTAATTTTTGTTGGAACGTAATGCCCTTTGGTCTCAAAAATGCCAGAGCCACTTATCAAAGAGAAATGAATACTATTTTCCATGACATGATGCACACCTTTATGGAAGATTATGTGGATGACATTTTAGCTAAGTCACATAGAAGAAAAGATCACTTACCCATACTTGAAAATATCTTCACAATGCTAGAACAATTCAAAGTGAGACTTAATCCCAAGAAATGTGCTTTTGGGGTACAATCCAGAAAACTCCTAGGGTATATTGTTTCTACAAAAAGTATTGAACTAGATCCTAAAAAAGTAGAAGTAATAATGGACATGGACATTCCAAAGAGTATTAGTCAAATGAGGTCACTTCAATCTATAAGGAGGTTCATTTCTCAATTGGCAGAAAAATGCCATTCTTTCACAAGGTTGCTACATAAAGACACCATCTTCACATGGGATGAGGAGTGTGATAAAGATTTTACATTGTTGAAAATATATTTGATGAATCCACCTATCTTGATGCCCCCTATTCAAGGAAAACCTTTATTACTCTACATTTCAGCAAAGGAAAAATCTTTAAGAGTTTTATTGGCACAAGAAGATGATGAAGGAAAAGAAAGAGTTTTCTATTACTTGAGTAGAACTTTGATAAAATATGAATTAAACTATAGCTTCATGGAAAGGGCTTGCCTAGCAGTGGTATTTGCCTCTCAAAAGTTAATACATTATATGTTAATGCATAAGGTGAAGCTCATAGCCAAAATTGATCTATTAAAATACTTACTTAGCAAAACAGCTCTAACTGGAAGGATTGTGAAGTAGGTGATGGTACTTAGTGAATTCAACATTGAGTATATTGATAGGAAAGCAATCAAAGGTCAAGTTATTGCAAATCAATTGGCTGAATATCCTCAAGAATCTACACATCCAATTCAAGTGTATTTTCGAGATTCCATAATTGTTAATGTGGAAGCTAAGACATGGACTTTATACTTTGATGGATCTTACACCCAAAATGGTAGTGGGGCAGGAATTCTTTTGATTACACCACAAGGTTAAACAATCCCAAAGTCTTACAAGTTATTATTCCCTTGCACCAACAACATTGTAGAGTATGAAGCTTTGGTCATAGGTATCAAGATGGCCTTAGAATGGAATGTCACAGAATTACAAGTCTATACAGAATCTCAATTAGTCATCAATCAAGTTAATTATGAGTATAATACCAAGGATGAGAAATTTATGCCTTACAAGAAATTGGTGGATGATTGGAAAAATTACTTTGCTTTGATTACTTTTGAACAAATTCCAAGAGATAAGAATAGAGCAGCGGATGCAATGCCTACTTTGGCATCTTTGCTTCAGATGCCCGATCAAAATGAAAGGTATGAGTTCTTGGTGGAAGAATTGGTTAAACCAGCATTTGACTTACCTGATACCCAAATCATTGCCCTTGTAAATGGACATGACTCACCATGGTATGGACCCATTTATGCCTACCTAAAAGACCAAACCTTACCCATAGACCAAACACGTGCTCAAAAGAGAAATTTCATAAGACAAGTGGCTCGTTATACCATCCTTTCTGACACATTGTATCACAAGGGTCTTGACATAACGCTCCTTAGATGTCTAGAGGAAGATGAATTGAAGTTAGCTTTAAAAGACACCCATGAGGGGATTTGTGGGTCACATTCAAGTGGTTTAAACCTAGCTAAGAAAATCCTATGCATGGGGTACTTTTGGAAAACCTTAGAAAGAGATGTTTGTCAGTTTGTCAAAATTTGTGCAAAATGTCAATACTATGGAGACATGATCCATGCACCGGCATGAGAGTTACACTCATTTGTCACACCATGGCCATTCTACCAATGGGGTTTAAATTTGATTGGCATGATCTATCTACCTTCTTCAAATGGACACAAGTACATTCTCACTACAACGGAGTATTTCACTAAATGGGTTGAGGCCATTCCTTTAACAACTGCAACACGGAAACAAATTTCCATGTTCATCCTTAATCATATCATTTGCAGATATGGCATTCCTCATGCCATCATCACGGATAATGGAAAACAATTTAAGAACAAATATGTTGATGAGCTTTGTGACACATTCCATATTACACATCACTCTTCATCCATTTACTATCCCCAAGGTAATGGACAAGCAGAAGCTACCAATAAGAACATCCTCAAAATTCTTAAAATATCAATTGGCAAGTTAGGAAGAGATTGGCATCTTCAAATAAATCCATCATCATGAGCCTATAGAACTAGTATTCGCACCCCGACAGGAGCTACACCTTTTTCATTGGTTTATGGGGCCAAAGTTGTTCTACCTTTAGAAGTTGAAATACCATCCCAAAGAGTTTCATTGCATGGATTAATCATGGATGAAGATTATAGAGTTGCCTGACTTCAACAATTGGAGATGTTGTAGGTGCACCGAACTCAATCCTATGACCATTTGAAAGTGTATCAGAATCAAATTTCACAAAACTATAACAAGCATATTAAACCAAGAACCTTTCAAGTGGGAGATCTAGTGTTAAGAGAGAATCCAAAAAATCAGGTTGATAGAGAAAAGAAAGGAAAGTTGGAAGCAAATTGGCTTGGTCCTTTTGTCATTGTTTATTCTTTTGGAACAGGGACCTACAAATTGGTCAATTGTGATGGTGATGAATTGCAAGAACCTATCAATAGCATTCATCTTAAGTGGTTTCACACCTGATTAGATGAAAGAGTATCAGTTGAAAGTATCAGATGAGTCAGCATCAAATTTGTACATGGAAAAAGTCAAAAATACAAAAAAAAGAGGAAAAGTCAGAAATAAAAAAAAATCAGAAAGTTCAAAAGTAAAAAACAATTGAAAAAGTAGAAAATCAAAAAAAGGAGAAAATTGTGCATGAAGAAATCAAAAACATTTGGAAAATCAAAAAATGTTGTCTTGGTGAAAACCTAGAAAATAGGCGCCTTGATGATAAAATAAAAAATTAACAAAATTTTTAAAAAAAAGAGAAAAGTGCTTTGGTGAAAACCTAGCAATAGGCGCCTCGGTAGCAAAAAAAGCAAAAAAAGAGAAAAAGAGCAATAATCCCAAAAGGTGAAAACCTGGAAATAGGCGCCTTTTTCTCCCTTAGGTCTTTCCTAGTTGCATGTGTACATATTGCATTTCATCATCTCATTTGTCTATATCCTCATTGCATTTTCCATTTGTGCATAGTCCTAGTCAAGTCTCAGAGCTGCATTTTTGTCACATTCTAGGTTGAGTTGCCCAAAGTTTCACATTGATCACATCTCTCACTTGGGGACACGCATCATGGATTTTGGTACCAAATAGATTCAATAGTGCAACATCTTGGTCACACATCAGAAGAAGATTTTCATATTCAGAGGCGGAAGATACTTTGGAACCTTTGATGGATATAATTGTTCAACCCTAAATTTTTTTGATCTGATAACATGATCCTTGAGCTTAATTGCCTTATTTTATCAGGATTAAAAATTGACAAACCCTAAATGATCAGAATGTTTTAAGTTCTTGTTTGAAAATCTTGATACATTTTACAAACACTTGAAGATTTTGATGAGTTTTTCATTAACCTTTTTCGAGTCATGTTCTTTTTAGCTAATCAATGATGTTTTGACTAGTTTGGCGATGATGAAGACATGATGTTTTTCTTAAACTTCTATGTGACTATTTTGAGGAAGATCCTTTAACTTGTGTGAATTAGTCTAAGGACATGGTCATCAAAGAACCATCGACGACATTCATATAGGAAGGAGGGTTAGCCTTTGTTTGTTTACACAAAAGGATACCTTGGCTATTTAGATCTTCAATATCTTAATACCAACATCCACTTGCAACATTATATCTGATTAAACTGGTATTCATATTCTCATAGTTGATCATTCAACTAGTAAGGGTTGTACTAGTTTCCTAAAAGAGGTTACCAAATGAGATGAAAGTCATATTCATATTCTTATGGTCACAATGGCACCACTAAGGATTATATGGACTCCTAGTTCCACAACGCTCAATGATGAAAATATATCTCTATTTGCATTTCTTTCACAAACCTCAAGGACAATTAGTTGCATTGCATCTTCATGTTAGATTACTTGCATTTCAAGTTAGTTTAAAATGGCTTGTATTTCTAGAATTTTTTCCAAGTTCAAGGGGGTTAATTAATGGGGTTGCATCAACTCAATGGTTTCAAATCATCAATATGAGATTGTCTTTTGCATTCATAAAGCATTAATCATTATTCATTATATATTCATATCAAGAGAAAAAGCAACAGACAAGAAACATTAATCATTAGTCATTTATTCAAATCATCTAGAATTGCATCATATATAAAGCTGCATACATCCAAAAAAACCAAAAAGATAGTTGCATCCATTTATCTTTGTACTAAGTATTGCAACCATATCATTTCATTGCATAAACCATACATCCAATTAAATTAGAAAATCATATAGCAAAACGTTGCATTAACATCATTTGCATCCATCTATTTATGTCATAACCTAAGACATTGCATCCATAGAATAATAGAAGTAAAAGCATCCTAGAATCATGTAGTTTTGCATAAAAGATAATCTCATAACAACATCATCAAAGGGGAATCAAAGATTAGCATAGATAAATGTCTATAGAAAATATGTATATCAAAGATACAATCAAAGTCCTGATCAAAAATCAAATGATACATCATATACAATATCTAGATATCCTAGATCCCACTTAGTCTCCTAACCCAGTAGGGGCACCTGATCCATCTCCAATGATACTTTTACTTGAACCTCCTGCTCCATTGAGATCTCTGTCCCTTGATCTATCCTATGTAGAAGGTGGTGCCTGACTAGTGCTCGCACTGGTAGGTAACTGAGCTAATGTAGTCAAAAACTACTGCAACATAGTAGAAACCTGATCTAATTGCACAGTAACTACAGTCATCCCTGCCTGTAAACCTCAAACATCCTAAACTATGCCATCAACAATGGGAGGAACTTGAGGTGCCTGTAATGATGGAGGTGTCTGAGGTGCCTATGGCGCTAAAGGAACCTGTGGTATCACCGGTACTATGCTACTCTATGGATTTACCGTCAGATCAACTTGTCTCAAAGGTGATAGAGGTCTTAGTGGACTCTGTCTCTATAGATCATGTGCCTATAATAGAACCTATCTAGCAACCTCAGCTCATCTATGTCTCTAACTATCCCACTCTGCATCAAATCTAACATGAACTTGTCTCTGGGGTACCTGTGCCTGCACTCACCTCTTTCTAGGCTTCCCAAATCCACCACCTCGTCCCCTAGCATGACCACCTCACATCTGAGGTCTTGCAGCTCTAGGGCTCCTAGAAATAGGTGCCCTCTGAACTCTCTATTTCTGAGGTCTCCTGCCATCTCCATCTCCATCATCATCATCTCCATTGTCATCAGAAAGATCATCAACATCTGGAATAGGCTTTATTGAATCTGTAAATATAACAAAGCGATGTCGTAAGAACCAATCTTGATACTTGGCAGACATCCCTGCATTAGCTACATGCATCATCATATCACACCTAATATATTTGAGCTGATCAATCTATGAATAGACAAACTGATAATCAACCTGAGGTCCCCACATGGATCACTCTGCCTATACCCTAGCATAAAGTGCCATACCCTGGGGCATGACCTGTACACAATTGTATTGACAGAGCACTCTCCCAAAGAAAAATCTCTTGATACATAGTGGTGATCAACCAATCATCTACCGAGGGGAAAACATATAAGGTAACTCATCATCATCCTCTCGCCAACCCTGGCAGAGCAGATATGGTCTCCAAACGACATGATCAATGTCATCAATAGTACGATGCCAAAACTCAACCTTGCCCAGACGATGCTAGATAACCATGCCATCATAAAAAAATGCATATGGATACCCTCAAACCCACACTCATGCTGAGACTAGTCTAGTGATAGGGATATGCTCCCAAGTCCACAACTGTAACAAAATTGCACCTGCTGAGAGAGATGCACTGCATCTATATACGATCTCATGTAAATCATGATATAGCTGGGTTAATACGCACAAACCCTAGTCAAATCTATGCAATGGTGTTGTCCCCAAACACCCATCTACATACACTACTATCATAAACTGAGTCATAATATACCCGCTCTCCATGATTCAGGATCCTCAGCAATCTGTATACATCCTCAGGTGTGATAGTCATCTCACCGAGGGGTAGATGGAACATGTTATGGTCAGAGTGCCATCACTCTTTCATATATGTCAAAAGACCTCTGTTTAGCTAAAATAGAGGGAGATCGAGAAGGAAACTGAGACTGCATGTCTCGATTGTCTTTCGCTCTGGAAGTGTAAGCTCATCGACCAAATCAAAAATCTAGGACACAACACCCCATACTCGCAACTTACGGTAATGTTCCTACATTTTGAAATAAGGTGAATCATATTAGTCTTTCTATTGAAGGATCATTCTAAGTCAATCAAACACATTAAATCTATCCTTGCTCTATTTTGAGTGCATGAACCTATTGTTCCTAACCTCTAGATCTTGAGAAGGGATCAATTTGGCATCATTTTAATCAATCTGATTGGCATATCAAACATTCATCGATATGATTTTTCTAATATCCTAAACACTAAGTGACATTATGGACGTACATTTTTTAGCTTTGAATTCAATTGAGTTATCTAGACGATCGATCAAAATCAATTCATATATTTTTATCTCAGTTTTTTAGTCTTTATGGTAGGTGGCACTTGAATAAGTGTACACAGATTTTTAAACCCCACGGCATTAAATATCTTACATGTGGCACTTTAATCATCGGAGGTGATTCTTTGCTTAACAGGCAGCCTTTTACAGCACTATGCGGCTTTCAGAGTTTCCTAGGTGGCCTTGAAATTATAGGGTTTCATAGGCGGCATTTAACTAATTAGGTTGAAAATTTTGACCTAATTCCTAGGCGGCTGTGGATCGCTCCTACGCGGCTCTTAAACACACGGAGGTGGATTTTCCCTATCCTAGGCAGCTTTTTAACTATCTTACGTGGCATTTTAACAAATTTCTATCTAGCAAGCATTGAAAACATGCAATAAATGCTATTGAATGAGCAATAAATGCACTAAGAAGGTTTGAAACACTCATCAGAGGCCCGTAGTCAGGAGGTCTCTGATATCAGCATGCTCGCTTGAACCGATGCTCTCAAATGGGGACCACCATTGCTATCACTTATCACAGGATTAGAGCAAATTTTCAACAGTAAAAAGTGAAAATGAATAGTAAATTTGGGTTTTTCAACCTATTTAAGATATTTCACCCACATTTTGTGAGATTTTTGACCCATTTAGACCAAATCTGCATATTTTGCACACTGGGGCATTTTTTGACATCTTTTTCAGCATCATTGTTTATTAGAAATGCAATCATCTTGGATCTATTCTTCATCAATATACATCAAATTTTTCACATCTGCAATCAAAATGCTTTCATTTCTGAGGGGGCATCATCATATCATCAAATTAGGGTTCTGCATCACATCTTACATCAAATCCGGGGCATTAAAAATTCAAAGTTTATCAGTGAGGTATTCCACATTAGGGTTTCACATCAGAGTTCCTAATCAGGTTTCACATCAAGGTTTCACATCATGGTTTCGCATCAGGTTATTAGATCATCATATTAGGTTTTGCATCAATCAAGAAATCAGTATCAAATCAATGACCAGGACATCAAGTTTTCTTTAAATCAATGTGCTTCGCACATCAATTCAAAGAGGTGCATTTGTAGACACCTAAAATTGACCAGGTGTAGCTTAATCATCAAAACTTGCAAATCTCAGCCAATTGCCCTAAATTTCATCAAAATGGATCAAAATCATTTAAATGGACATTTATCAAGGAAATTGGACAAAATCAATTAAAATCAAAGGATTAAATAATAATGAAATCAAATAATCAAATTCAAGCCTAAAAGGGATCAATCAAATTATATAATTGATTTTAATCAATAAATTGTATAGTTTTTAAATCAAAAATCAAATCCAACCTATTCACCCTTACATGGCTAAAATTAATTAAATGATTGAATTAAATAATTTTAATTTCTTTCAACTCAAATTGATCAACCAATGAGAGTTGAGGATCTTGTCTTCTTGTCCCACCCTTTAAGGAAAACCATTTAAATGGCCCCCCCATTTGAAACCATTTGAGGGATCAAACTCAACCAAGCATTAACCCATGGTTAATTTTCTCTACCCCCTACCCTTGAGAAATTACTATAAATACAAGCCATTTTCTATGTATTTGATATCCTAGAAATTCAAGAGCAAAGCATCCTTATTATAGGCAATTTGAGAGCAATTGATAGTAATTGAGCATTTGCATAGCATTTTGAGCATCATTTTGAGAAGAAATTGTTGATTTCATAACATGAATCATGAGCATTTGAGTTGAAAACACACACATCTTTGAGCATTTGAGCTAGACTAAGCATTTCATATCAATTTTTCTCATTCTAGGATTGTCCTTGAGAGAGATTAAGTTTGAGAGCTCTCTTAACAAAGCTTAGATAGGGAACCATCAGATGTCATGGATTTAATTGCAATTCTTAGATTAAAATTGTATTTTCTTTCCATAGAATTGTTGTTATTGATCCTAATTTCATGAAGGTGTAAATTCTCACACACAGATATATCAGGCAGAGAAATATGTTAGATGAAAATATTCAAAAGAATTGGGTTAATATTTGTAGACTTCCTTGAAAAGACAAAATTTATGAAGATATAACAAGATAGGTCATTGAATATTGGACCACTCACTTCTATGTTTCTTCTAATAGAAGGAATACTATATAGATGAAAGATAAAGAGACTGATATGAAAACTGCACATCCAAAACATTTTATAGATACAACATAAAGTAAATTGTTTGAAGCATTCAAGCAAGACTTTCCAGATGTGAAAATATGTCAAAGAATGTTTGAGAGGTTGTGCCCTTGCTTTGTATGCATAAATAAGGTACGTGAAACTTATTGTTTCCGAAATCATGTTGAGTTTCATCTATTTTGCTATCATATAAAAAGGTTGTGGCAGTACTTAATTCAAATATGGTCATCCCTAAAGTATGACACAATTTGTGAAGTCTATTTTATGTGAGAAATCAGAAGATTAAGATGAATTCAAAGTAGAATGTATAAAGAGTGCATGTAGTGATTATGGAGACTTACATAAATTTCCATTATAAATTGAGAATATTAATGTTTCAACGTCAATTTTGTTGAAGAGATTTGAATATAAGACTTACCTAACTAAGACCGAAGATGAATCCAAAACATTTATATTGAAGGAGAGTGAATTTCCCTACCTCGAGTTTATGACCAGGTTTTGTACTATAATTTATCCACATATCTAGCATTTCCATGGTGCACGATGGAAAGCTAAATATTTTCGTGATTACAAAAATTGTTTTCCACCTGATTGTATTCTTTTAATTGTAGATTTCTCTGAGAATTTTACATTCTCCCCTCAATCAGATCTTCAAACCCAATATTATAATTCTAAGCAAGTTGCAATATTTGTGCAAGTGACCTATAGACATGCATAATTTGATTTGGATGAGGTAAAAAGTACCAATCCAAATGAACACATTATAATCAAGGAGGTTCATTTCTATATCAATGATGATAAGGTTCATGATAGGAGCTATGTGGCTCATTGTTTTGTAATGTATTTTGCAGATATTGTGAATCGCGGGATAAAAGATTCACAACAATAGATTTGGTCTGATTGTTAAATTCATTTTCATTCTCATTGATTACTTGTTAAATTATTAAATGATCATAATCTTCCATACAATAACTTAATCTTGTAGGACAATTTAAATCTTAAAAAGCTTTTAATTGGATAGCTATGCAACATGCTAGATTCAATGTTGAGTTTCTATGGAACTTCTTTGAAAGTGGACATGGAAAAGGAGAGCACAATGGAGTAGGAGCATGTGTGAAGTGTGCGCTTTGCCAACATGATCTTGTAGGTAAAAATTGTGTGAACAATAGTTAAATATATATATATATATATATATCTAGATATTTCAAATAGTATAGTTTCAACTTAGATCCATTTGATTTTAACTGATAGTTGAAAAATTTGCAAGTAACATGATAGATAATTCAAATAAAATTGTTTAATGGTGTCAAAATCATTTTTCTAGTTGGGAGACCAAATACAACAAACTTTATTTTTGGGAAGTGAAAGGTAACTTATATTTTATAGGAAAATTTTAAATTAAAATTTAATTTTGTGTTCATATATGTCATCATAATTGTTGATCTAAAAATGTGCAACTTAAATTTCATATTTGTAATAGATATAAACCAATCTAATCATTACAATTGTCAAAATATTGTCAGTATTAGAAGTTTACATCAATTGATGAGTACCAGACAACACAATCCTCTATTGATTGAAGTAAGAGAAAAATCATGTTTCTTTGCTGACTGCGTTGAGGACAATCCAATGAGTTAATGTGAGAATATTGGAAATGGATATGTTTCACAATGGGATATGAAGGAGTTAATCAGAATGCCTCCATATGAAGATGAAATTGATGTAAATATTCATGATCCTATATATTCAGCTGATTATTAACATGTTTTTGATTTAGTTGTTACAGGTGCGTGCACATATATGTTCTTTTATTTAAATTTAATTTATTGTATTTTTTATTTTAATTTAATAGAATTTGGATTTGTATAGGTGATATTTTTGTTGTGGTTGTGGATCTTGACAATGCAGAAAGTGTAGATGATATTTTTGTTGTGGAAGCTCATCCTTCTAGGGCCACCTATGATGAGAAGCAAACCATCAAGGATATATAAATGGTGTGACAAGGTCATCCTCACATCGAGTAGTCATATAACCTCTCAAATAAGCTGTCCTGGTAATGAGGAAACATGATATTCACTAGAGTGGTGGAGACCTCTTAGTCAACCTATCTATACAAGTCACAGCACCAGCAATGTTGCAAGAGAGAGAAGCATAGAATGTATCAATAGATATGCTATCATAAAGGTTTTATGATTGAACTGTGTCATTCATATGAACTAGGTCCTCTCTAATAATCTTCTTTCTATCCCTATTGCAAAGGTTGGTGGATGACTGAATCCTCTAATGAAGAACCTCAATAGCTCATGTCTATCGACCTATGGTACTAGCAAATAACTCTTCCCTTCCCTCTCTAGAGTCACCAGATCTATGAGAAGAGTGGGAACTACCACCCCCCTATACACTAGCCTCTCAAAAATCTACAGGTGATGCCCCTCTACCTAATGTCATGTGATAGAAAAAATAGATCTATATGATCGAAAGTATAAAGAAGAATATATGTAGATCTCTACACATGTATATGGTCCAATTCTAATTTAATTATATATTTCTAAACACGTGTTACAAATAAATAAACTTGAAAACACTTGAATGCATATACATTTGAAATAAAAATGATTTAAAATAATACACATATATGTGCACATATTTTCTAACGAAAAGAGGTTTTGAGTTATGGTTCAATTTTGACTAGGTTTACAACTAGCATAGTTGATTGTAGATTAATGTTGAATGCTTAGGTTTAGGGATCAACTTGGTTTATTTCTCAATTATGTTTAGGGTTAATTTATGCGTGGTTAACCCATTCATGTTGGTTTCTAGTGTTCTAAGGTTTATGTTGGCTCATCTTCCAATTTCACTTGTTACTTTCATGTTAGGGTTCATGTGTTGGTTGACCATGTTAGGGTTTATGTTGGTTTCTAGTATGTTAGAGTTTATATTGGTTCATGTTCTAGTTGAAGGTTAGTGTTCATGTTGGTTGAACATGTTATGGTTTATTTCTCAATTGGGTTTAAGGATCTACTTTTAAATTAGGTTTACATGATTTGGGTTCATATATGTTTGTTTAGTGTTAGGGTTTATATTGGTTAATGTTCTAGTTTCAAGTTAGTTTCTAGCTTATGCCAGGTCATGATAGATAAAATAGATAAAAGAAAACACAAATACATGTATGTTTGAAAGAAAAATTCAATTTAGTATGTTAAAGTGTATGTTGATTTATGTTTCTGTTTCATGTGTTGGTTTCATGTTAGGATTCATGTTACGGATGAATATGGTCAGGGTTTCATGTTAGGGTTCATGTAAAGGTTAATGTTGATTTATGTTTCAATTTCATGTCAGTTTCATGTTAGGGTTTGATTTATATTTCAATTTCATGTTGGTTTCATGTTAGGGTTTCACATATTAGGGTACAATGTTATGTTTAATATGTTTTGTAATACTAATGCTTTTTAATGTCTTGTAACATTTTCCTAATGTTTTGTAACATTTTCCTAAGGTTTTGTTAGGGTTCATGTTAGGGTTCAATATGGTTAGGGTTTCATGTTAGGGTTCAATATGGTTAAGTTTTCATGTTAGGGTTAATGTTAGAGTTTATGTTGATTTATGTTTCAGTTTCATGTTGGCTTCATATTTTGTAACATTTTCCTAATGTTCTGAAACATATGTAATAAAAATAAATCAATTAACTAAGTAACATTTTCCTAATATTTTGTAACACTTTCCTAATGTTTTATAATATTTTCCTACTGTTTTGTAACATTTTCCTAATGTTTTGAAACATATGTAATAAAACTAAATTAGTTAAATAAGTAACTAACATATTATCTTAACTGAAAAAATTAAATCTACATAAAAACAATATTTAATATTTTCTAAAATTAAAAATAACAAAATTAAAACAAAAACCATCAAATAATAGTACAACTACATTAATTTCACAAAAGAAAACATAAAAAAAATTTTAAAAACATTTTTAAAAAAACTACCCATTTTTAGCCGAATTCTCCTATTCCACTCTTCAACTCTCAGAAGGCGCTCAGTACAAATGAGCCGCTCTAACCAAATTTCAGGGTATATATAGTTTTTAAGGGTTCTAGAGGAAAATTTTTGGCTGGAACACATCTGCCACATCGACGCCACATGTGTGCCACATATGTACGACTAAAAATATTCTGTTTGAAATATTCCGACTGAAATAGTTCCTATCAGAACTATGAAAATGGTCCTCAAGTACGACAAAACTCTGTACTTTTACCCTAGCCACTTGGTCCTCCCTTGTGGGATGTGTTTTCTCAAAACCTTTGCTAATTTCTTGAGTCTAATCTAGTGACTTATCTACCTTTGGTTGTTTGTGCCCTATTGAGGTGCATTCAACTATAGTCTCTATCATTTTTGTGGTTAACATGGCTGGCATTGGTGGCATGTCAAGGACTAGTATTCTTAGGTGATTTTTGATATAGAGTTTCATGGTTCCTTTGGGTTTTCTTCTACAAATAGATCTTTCTTTCCTTGGGTAGTTTTGTTCTCTTCAAGGGTCTTTGTATTTTCCCTTTCATCGCTTCTTTCTCTTGTGGCTTCTATTGTGGTGGCTCCTACTAGATCTTGGTCTTCTAGAAATAATCATATTGAGATGGTCCTGGGTACTTGATAGTTGTTGGTAATCATTACTAGAATTGTTTAGGCAAATTTATGCCACTTGCTATTCCTATAAACACATTTGTTCGTATTGGTTCCAAAAGTTATAGGATGCCTTTAAAAACCTAAATGTTCATTTTGTTCTTCCTCCTGTGGACCTTGTTAGATTCTCTACTAAAAAAGACCCTATTATGGTGGACCTATATTTTGTGTTTTCTAGGGTTGTTAATGTTTTTGATAATTTTGATAACAAACCTATTGAGATAGTCCATGATGTTTTGTTTATATGGATTTGTATGAGTAAAAGATTTAGGGATGTGTTCCAAAATTATTTGGGATTTTTTGTGCTAGTTCATTCTCTTGTTCTTTTTCTTAATATTTCCCTAGAATGGTTAGATGCTTTTGTAGACATCAGGTTTTTTAATACCTCTAGATCTTTGTGATCTATTTCCTTGTCTGAGAGAGTCTCTAATCAAGGTGATCCTAATGGTAAAAGGTTGTGATAGACCTTTCAAAATTCATTTTCAGTTGCATATTCCCTTGGGTTCATAGGCTCCAGTGCAAGAGATTTTTTAAGATGATCTGGGATTCCTTCCTAAACCTCTATATGTTGTGATTAGGTAATTCCTTGTTGGGTTGGGTCCCATATTCTTTCCTCTTAGTTACTTCTGTTAAGCCTCTCTTTCAAAAAAGGTTCCTCCGTTTTGGTCTTGGTGGTCACAATACTTATGAGTTACTCCCTCTTATCCTTTAGTGACACTATTTTTTAAGAGTTTGGTTCGTCTCCCACTTTATCGAGCCAAAAAATTAACTTATACAATCTAACCTAGAAACTATGCACAATAACTATATATTAGACAAGTTTCCAATCTAACAATAATATACATCAATCAACTCAATTTCATAGCTATTAAGAATAACAACCCTTTAAGTCTTGATTTCATGAAATCCATCCTTCATCTTTAATTAAACCCAAACATTGGTATAACATTGATGAAGGGTGCTCCCCTTAATACCACAAACACATAACATAAACAGAGAAACAACAACAATATGCAAGAACAGAAAATTGGCTTCTTATTATCTCCACAAATGTGGAAGTACAAACTTTCAGAATTACAATATGCAAAGCCACATGGGCATTCCCTTACAATATTTTGTAGGACAAAGCCTCGAATTATTACCCAGATCTACTACCCAGAACTATTCTGAACTACCTAAGATAATAATACAGCCTTCCTTATATAGGCAATTTTCCACCGCCTAGGAAGGTTCCATAATAAGGCCGACCAAACTTAGAATTATTTTATTTTACATTTTATTACATCATAGTCAGCTCAAGATAACCTTTGAAACCCGAACAGAAATTTTGAAGAAAATTATTTTCTGCCATTTCAGGTGGCCCAACTTCCGAAGACCATAAGTCATCACCAGTTGACCCGATCGGCTATTATAACCCCATTTCAGAAATGCCACAAAGTGCTCTACAGGCTTGACCGACGCAAGTGCCCATCACCCAAATTTTTGACCTCATCCGGGGCCTATAAAGCCTTCAAAACTGAGTTCAAAGTTTTTGTACCCTGCTACCAATACCAAAAATTTTCAATATCTTCCAATATACACTTGATCTGGCAATGAAACTTTACTGGCAGACTTATATGACCAAAATGAACCTCCAAGAAAGAAATCAGATCATTCTGA
>MU228360.1:232815-253711 GCA_018584345.1 Thuja plicata | reverse complement strand
AATTTTGAAGAAAATTATTTTCCGCCATTTCAGGTGGCCCAACTTCCGAAGACCATAAGTCATCACCAGTTGACCCGATCGGCTATTATAACCCCATTTCAGAAATGCCACGAAGTGCTCTACAGGCCTGAATGACACAAGTGCAAATTTTCGACCTCATCCGGGGCTTCTAAAGCCTTCAAAACTGAGTTCAAAGTTTCTGTACCCTGCTGCCAATACCGAAAATTTTCAATATCTTCCAATATACACTTGATCTGGCAATGAAACTTTACTGGTAGACTTATATGACCAAAATGAACCTCCAAGAAAGAAATCAGATCATTCTGAGCACATACAAAAATTACCAAAAATAGTAACTTTCCATAAATAGCAGCTCTGCACAAAATGGCCCTTATTGAATATAAAAACATAAATATTTTTGGGTGATGCAAGATTGCTCTTACACCCAGGATGCTCCTGCATCAAACATAATTTTCTTTTCAAGATCATGAATGAACCTATTAAGCTCAATTTGTTGTTTGCATTTGTAAAATTTGGATTTTGTGATTTTTTTATTTTGATCATTATTACTTTATTCCTTTTTAAATACATTGAATAGGTATGCTTTGTTAAATGTTTACCAAAATCAAGAGTAAGAATAAAAACACTTAAATATTGCTTTGGTAATTAAATAGAATGAAGAAAGAAAACTCACATTAACTAAACTAATAGGGCTAACCCTACACTTATAATTCTTTACGAAGTCTTTAATATAAAATGGTAAAGGATAAAGAAATTTTGTACATTTATATATTTTAATATTAAATGGTAATGGATAAGAGATATTGTACATCTATACCTTATTAAAAGCATGTGACTAAACATGAATATTCATGTTTTCATGTATGTATCAATTATACAATTGTGGGTTTGTGACTATTAAAAACGCTATGATGAACTAGATTGGTTATATTTATAATCACTATGTGTTAGACATTGATTTAAAAAATTGTTCACTTCAATTTCTGAATGAAACATTAATTTCAATAAAAAAAACTAGGCATTTTACATCATAAGTGTCCCATTTCATGACTACAATTAAAGCCTTAATCTTTTATGTGTCCTATTTCATGACAATAATTAAAGCCTCAATCTTTTCCGTGGTCTTTATTTTTCCCTTTTTTGTTCATAAGTTGAGTTACTTCATTGTACTAGTATTGTATAAATAATATTGTGAGATAAGGATAGGTATTATTTAAAATATTTTAAATTTTTTCTTTTGGGAAGCTATCAACTCTATGATTAATGATTACCGATAAGCTCAATGATATTTAGAGTCAGATGTTAAAATCTTGTTACTCTTAAAGAGCAAGTTTTCTCTTTATATATTTTATTTTCTATAGAATTTATCTAATGTTATTTATATGTGTAATGTTCAAATATTTTATATATTGATTAGAAAACTAAAACCTAAGGTTTATAAACAGAGTCATGATAAAAAAAATTAAGTGTTTCTTGAGTAACATTTATGTTTTAGTTTGTTGTTTAGACTTTTCCTACATTTGAAGTCATTTTAGGAGTATCATTAGAATTTATTCTATTGATTTTTGAGCTAGCTAGGGTTTACCACATGAAATGGGGCCGGAGTTTTTTTAAATATATTTTAAATTTATTAAAAAAATGGTTCACTTTTGTATAAACATAAGAAAGAAAAAATGCCAATGTACTGACCTAGAGAAACAATAAGGAATACATAATATAAAGAACAAACAATACAACAAACTACTTAGACTAACAAATAAAAATTACAATTGGTTAACTATCTAAGAATAATAGGAGATCCATTATCTCAAACTAGTTCAAGAAAAAACTCTTGAGGGATCTTTGTATCCCATTAATATCCTGCTAGGACCAAAGAAGACAAGAATAACTAAGAGGCAGGAGGGGGCGGGTTGATGCACTTATACTCATAGTTATTAGCTTTAATCCAATTAAACAAATTACAAATCTAAAATATAAACAATAATGCAAGATCCATAGTACACAATTCACAACACCATATTTGTTCACGAGAAAACCGTGTTAAGGGAAAACCCTAGTGGGAGTCAAACCCACAACACAGATGTACTATACAAAAATTACTATCTAGTTAAGAGAAAATAAGAACAAAGAAGAATTCACTTGCATCCATAGGCTCATTGCCTAGAGCACACTGCTCACAATACAACAATATAGCCCTCAGTCGGGTTCACCGATCAATCTCTGATATTAGTTACAAAGGGTGGACAAAATGTCCAATACAACCAAATTGACTTACAACATTTGTAATGCCAATACAGTTCCAATGAAGTATAATTTCTACCTCAGTTGCATAATACAAACATCTACCTCTCCTCTTTTCACTACACACGTCACAATTAAAAATGTGTGCCCATTTATACATATTAGAATGAAAAATTAATAAAAATGTCGGCTAGGACCAATATAAATAAATGATATGAATAATAAGCTCAAATACCAAAATGATCCTCTGTTGTCTCAGAGAATACCAAAAAATTATTCAAACCCTCTAGCTCTTCTATACTTGGCTGTGGAGTTTGCATGAGAAAATATTCTTCACTTTCATCAATATAAACAGGGAGTTCAGCAAACAAATCAAAAATAGCCTTCACACTATCAACATGATCATAATAAAGAATATATATATCTGAACATACAACTTCCTTTAACTTTAGTAAAAGATTTGAATTATATGACTAGGCCACTGGAATGAATTTCTTATAAGGATTTACTTTCTTCAGTACATTATTTTTAATTTGAGAAGGCTCTATACAACTTGTAAATGGAAGACCTGGAGGATCTTCCTTAGAATAGTCTTCTTAAGACTCATCAGAACCTTCTATATAGACTTGCAAAATTTGGGGGTCTTCTTGAAAACAAATAGGTTGTTCTTCAGACACTGTTGGCTGAACTTTCTCAATTACAACAACATCTTCCACAAAGGTTATTGAACTGAACATAGGAATTACCATTTCAAAAAATAAATTAGGGAAGGTACTAGCTGAGAAAGCTCGTTGATTAGATAGGGGCTCTTCTATCTAAGGAGACAAAATTGATTGAGTTTCTACATTCTGAAATGTGGAAATGAAAATCTTAACTACCACTTCCTTCATAGTAGTTAACTCTTCCTCATGGTTTTTTGTTCTCGGACCTTCAACTTTCCTACAAGATTTTCTTCATTCTTTTTTAGCTCTTCACCCAATTGTTTGCAAAAAAAATTCCAAATTCCTTGAACTTTTCCTCCATATCCTTCTTATGAAGCTAGGCGTGACGAGCCAACTCTTCATTCTCATGAAAATAGGCCTGATAAGACCATTCTTCTATCTTAACTAGAACTCACACTCTCTTTTGAAATCATCAGCCTTCTTGGTAAAATATTGCAACATATTTTGCATATTATCTTTCTTTTTTTCATATTGATATGGTTGATAATTAGCCCCTCAAATGTTATTTTCATAATATGGTAGTGGGTATTCAGATTGTCCATAATAATTTGACATCTCTATTCATATAAAGGTTGGAAATTATAATATGAATTTGATTTGAACATACCAACACTTTTTCTTATGAAACTAGTAGGTTAAGTCTGCAAAGTCACCAAGTATGCTAAATGATAACCTCTTTTCGGCTAGTAACTTTCTACTAGTATATCCAAAAAAATAAGCTTTACAAAATATTATGATTGTGGTCCCACAAGGCATGCCAAAAATGTTGAGGGCTGAAATTGCACGCTTTATCAAGCTTGCATGAAGACTTGAGGATTTCAGGACAACATGGAAACACTCCAAAGGTGGTGGGATTTCATATGGATGGATTGAATCTCTGGATTGTAGGTCACTTTCTATTTGATGTTCACCTATGAAAATCTCTGAAACAAAAAAGGGAAACTTTGATGGGAAAAGGGATAGAAATTGCAAAATGGAAAGAACCTAAGAAAAACTAATCTACTAGGTGAGACACAAAAGATGATGTAATGGTGATACAACACTAATCACAAGGGAGTTCTTAATGGAAGACATCCTTAGGAATATGGCACAAATATGATGATTAAACAACTCGTGTATCAGTTTTCCATAAGGAGGGTTTATATTTTCTCTCTTAATAAAGGTTAGGAGGATGAGTACTCTTCAGAATTAACCAGATCATGGAAAGAAACAATGAAATCACATCTTATAAACTACACAAGGTGAAATACTATCCAGTTAAAGATGCATAACAAAGACATAAACCTGCATGATCTAAAGGATGAATACACTACAAGGAAACATCAAATCCAAGACTGCATACAATAAAGTGAATTCAAAGAAGGTCTACAAAACTATGATCTTTATTCAATACCCACAGGGAAATTGCTATAGTACTAGTTATAATGGCTTCTACACCCTCTTACAAAACCATAGGATCATAAAAACAATCACTCTTTCTATTCTTTAAAAAAATGCGGAACCCTTGATTCTAAACCCTAACCTTTCTTTTAAAGGAAAGAAAAGGCCAATTACAAAGTGAACACCAGATGAAATATACATGAAACTAGCTTATCAATTGGAATTAATAGGAATTGAACTGTAAAAGAATGAAGAAAAAGAAAGGTCTTGATGATCCTTTGCCCAGAACATGCACAAACTAAGTCTTATCTTCCTTCCATTTGGTGTCGACTGATTGATGTGTCTTCTGAACTTGAGTTGAGTTGTCATATAACTGCTTTTAGACTCAATGTTTACTCTTATGTTGGCGGCTAACATGAAAAATAAATGGTTTGAATTTAATATAACTGTGGAGGAAACCGTTGAAAATATTTACATGCATGTAGGAGAATGCCACTTTTTTTCATTTTGAACACAAGTTAAAATGACCTTTTTAATTTAACCACCTTTCACATCATTGAAATATAGGTTTAACAAACTTTACTACTAGTCGGCCACCTTTTCATAGTGATGTGGTAGCAACCTTTAAGCTTGGTGTTACATGTATTTAGCCACTACCTCTACATAGACACATGGCCACATCTCATAATCTCGTGGGTTTTATCTTTCATGCACCTTCCTCAATGAGATTATTACCACCATTGGATTAATCTGTTCTTTAGTCTCTCCCTTTGAGCATTTTAAGAACCACTCGACCAGCATGTGTCACTCTCCTATTAGCCTACTTTATCATCTTGGGTTGATCTTCCTCTAGGCCCACCTTGCTACGTGGTGTGCTTTCATTATCTCATGGTCTCTCTCTCCTCTATGTGTCGAACTAGTGGATAATGATCTTCTAACACCTGTCTCACTGGCCCCACTCTTCATCTTTCTTCTCTTCTAGGATGTGCATCTAACCCTCATTATCTCACAATCATCATCATCTACCTATGTGTTAGACCACATGATGATGAACTTCTGCGACCTGACTTGGTGACCACTTCATTCCTCATCTCTTTTGGGCTACGTGGCATCGCCTAATTTGTCCACCAATCTTCTTAGTCACCTATCAAGATAGCATTTTCCACCATGTGTCAGCATCTCACTATCTCATAGCCTTTCTCTATCCTTGATACAAGGATCATGGGATAGCGATGAGCTGATACCTATCCTCTCTGTCTAACTCAGGATGGCTATGTGGCACTCCTCTTGTCACTTGGTTGACTAGCCCCACTCTAGTACATGGCATCACCTTGTGATCTTGGCATCCTTGTCATCCTTGGTGTGTCAGACCAAAGAATCATGAATGACTACCCCCTGTACTCCTTTGCTTTACTTGGGCCCATAAAATATCCTCTCTACCCACCATCTATTTCCCATATGATCATCAAGAACGAACCGCTCGCCGAAAGGTGCTTACATTTTGGCGCATCACTTTAGTGTGTTGTATAAAAATAACTCATAACTTACCCACACTATGAATGTGGGATAAGTCTCTTCATCAAATCCAGAAATTGTATCCAGAAATATTATCAAATCTAAATCAATTCCCTTAAAAATAATCCCATATAATACATTAATGAAATCATCATTTGACCATTGTTTTCATTTGTAAACATCTTTTATAATGGGAACAATACTTTTTTGAATGAATGAATCGTAAATATACATAGTTAATAAAAACTCGTTCTCGGATTGTCTTTGACTGAGAGTCTTGAATAGAAATTTTTAATGTTGAAATAATTGATGGCAATAAGGGACGCCCATTTCTTAGATTTTCTTTTTCAAAAGAATTTCCTTGTACCTTCTGATCTACGAATTTTCCACAAGTCAAGAGTCTTTTGGAAACAGATGAGAACAAGATTGACTTAAACAAATAAAAATTCATATCACTTATATATCGACGCAGTCAAGTCAGTGAAGTGGTGAAGCCCAAAATTTGCATCTGAAGTGACAAAAAAATTTGTTTATTAATTAAATTAAAAATTTCTGACAGTTGGTCAGAGATTTTTAATTTAATTAATAAACATAAAAATTTGTCACTTCAAATGCAGGGGTGAAGTCAAGGTGCATACCTTTGTGTAAGGAAATAACAAAGAGGACTCTTTCCCATCTTCCTTTCCATATGGTGTACGACAAGCAAACTGTCAAGCATTAATCGCCTTCAATAGAGCACACGATGCCAAACCCACCTCTTCTAAAAATATCAGCTTTTATTTAATTAGGGAAGAGAACTCAAATAATAGTACATTCTATATATAATTTATTTTCCAATTACTAATTTTAAAGAGCTTCAAAAATCATAACATATGTACTAATAGTCACTCATTTTCTAGCTTATTTGGTTGGTAATTGGCCTATTAGTGTACCACTATAATTAGGACATTGGTGCACGATTATTGTAACATTTGTTCACAAGTATTGACAATTTTGAGTGAATGGTTCTTAGTGCATCTTTGAGTGGTTATTGAATGACACTTTGAAATGAGCACTTTTTTTACCCTTCTACACTTGACGATCTCTACATGAAGTTTTGTTAATACCCATAAGCCAACAAATACTTTATAAGGTGTCAACTCACATACAAAGACAATATTTTTTTTTGTCAAAATTTGATATATAATTTAAGCTCTAAAAATGCATAAAATTAAAATTTGTAAACATCAGTACTCTTCCCCTAAAAGAAGTAAGTAAAAATATAATTCATTTGTTAAGTTTAACTCACTAGAAAAGGAGAGGAGCATGAATGGCGTCGATTCATTCCATTCCTAATGTTTTTTCTATTGTGAGGGAATAAATCATGTCTCACATAAACATTTGGGTGAGGGAATAAACCACATCCCACATAAACATTTGGGTTAGTTAATTTTAAAAAACTAAATCAATTATTATATTTGGCTTATTAGAGAAGTATGTTGATCGATTGACATTGTAGTAATACATATTTTAGAAAGATAGGCAAGAATGGCCTGAATAGTTTGATCATATATCTAATGCTATGAGATGTTAAAATTTTACTAACATGAATTACATGTAAATTTTTATGTTTTAAAGTTTATTTTATATGGTCTTTTAATATATATTTCTATCGTTTTACACCTTTTCTTCATAACTAGTTTAGTAGATTGTGTTTCTTTCTTTTTTCTAATTTTTTTTTCATATAAGTTTATGTTTCTTGTATAAAGTATGATTGTATCTATTCTACAAGCCTTTTTTAAATTTTTCATGTGACATTTTTTTCCATCTATTGTTTAATGCGTGTCTATTACCTTTTGTATGAATTTAGTCTTTCATATTGCGCCTCTTATATTTTGTGCTTTGTGAGTCATAGAATATCAAATAATAACCATCCATCTCTCCTTGATTCTATTAACCATCACTAAAAATGTGAGACAAATTAGGTAAAACTTTAAATGTATTTCATATGTTTGATATTTTCCTATTTTTCCATCAAATTTAATTAGGTAAGGCTTATAAATGACCACCTACTATATTTCCACCCTTTTGTTACATGAATTTTTTCTATAAATCTATAGGCAATCCCTAATATGTGTTGTTTTTACCTATTCACACTCAAAAACAAACTTCATCCTTGCATGATATTGTCTTGCTATCATCTTGGACATTTAGAATATCAAAAATTTTCTAAAAATTTAGAGTCTTCATAGAGTTTTTTTCTTTGAAGCTTTTGAGCCTTAAATTAGAATCTTTTTGGGCTTCTCCCCAGCCCTTTTTGGTTTCAGTAATTTCTCTCCTCTTGACATCATGCTACCCACTTTTATCTCTTCCATAGCCATTAGTTATTTCCTCTTTCTCTTGCTCATTTTTTCAATACACCTTGTTTCACTGCCCTTCTTCAAACTCTTGACATCCACTATTTTGTCATTGTCATCCACCTTTTCTATCTGATTATGTTTGAACCTCTTTCTCTTAGTTTCGTCCTCATCATCCTTTTCCACTTCGAAGGGTTTTTTTTTCAATCACTACGGTTACCATATTCTTTTGACATTGTTATAATTACAATTTTTCCATATTATCATAACATAGAAAAACTCAAAATATTCCAATAAAATGTTAGGGTTCCTAAAACTTTAAAGTTTAGGAGAATATTTGACAGGTCACAAAATATCCCACTTGTTGAAATTATAGTTTAAATAAACATATAGTAAATATTGTCTAGTATTGAAAAATTATGAATGATGCCAATTTAGATGTGCAAGTGACAGTGGAGATTATTCATTGTCTAAAATAGCTTAAGTATTATGTGAAAAATCATATTATATCGGTAGCAACCTGACGAGAAGAATACAGTGCAAACCGAAAGAACATACAAGAGAGGAACCTGACATATGGTTCAACCAAGGAACACCGAAAGACAGTCAAACTGATATCATAGCAAACCGAGCATTAGACACTAAAAGTCAGTTATATCTCGAGAAAAGTGGATCTGACTTCCACATCAGATAAAGAAGCTATATTCTATTTATAGAGTTTTGATTTGTTTAAAATCTATTTCTTTAGGAACAAGAAATATTATTGTAATTTTTTAATTAATCTAACTGATAAAAAACATGCAGACTAGGAGATCAAGGTCAAGTTGTAAACCTTTGATCATAGACTTAGTTTTGTAATACATGAAACTAAATAAGGTCAATCTATGTTATAAATAGATGTTGTAATCATTCATTTAAAAAGGATGAGAGGATGAATGTAGCCAATGAGCACATCTATGGATCAGACTGAGATTTTCAAGAAGCAGAACAACAAAATATGAATTTGGTTATAAAGAACCAAGAATAGAGGCTACCAAGCAATAGATGTATTAATCAATCACATTAGGTGATCCATTTATACATGCTATTTGTAATGGATCTTTAATCAACAATTTTTAGATTGCATACACTAAGGTCAATGCGTATTTTTTTCTACATTCTAACAAGTGTAGCAAATAGAAGAAATCCTTTAAAGAAAGGTGGATTTAATAATCCTATTGTAAATCTCTTATCCGAGTGCACACAAAACAATGTTTCTAAATCTCTTAACATAGTAGACCTTAACAAGTCTCTACATAATACTCCTAACAGGGTAGATCATTAGAAGTGATCAAATTATAAGCCTTAACTGACACCTTCTAATCTGCAGATAGTGAAGTTTTTGTGGGTGTCATCCCCACCATAGTTTTTACCTTCCAACAGGAGTTTTCTACATTACCATATCTTGTGTTATGAGTCAATTACTTTCATGACTGTTTCTATGAATGTTTACATATTTGTTAAATTTTATGAATTGATATATCTTACACAAAGATAGTATAGAACAGATGGTTGGTTATACAATTGATTACCCAATGGATAAAGGTTAAAAGAGATAAAAGTTTTAGAGGTACTGATACACCCCTCCCCTCTTAGTACACACTTCCAATTTTTTCCAACTATTAGTATCAGAGCTAGATCTTTTATTTGGAAAGTTTAAAGACCTAAGAGAAAAGATCATACAGTGGAGAAGTACAGATTTGACAAGAGTATTGAGAATCAGAAGCTGGAAATTCAGATCTTCTATGAGTAGTATAATGAAGCTAGAATCAAGATGAGATAGTTTCTAGATAAAAGAAAGATTATGACATCTCGCTATAATGAAGCAGATTACCAAGAAGAAGAGATACAAGATCCATTTGAATCTTTAGGATCTACAACTAGCAAAGCATCAAACACATCAGAAGAAAGCATCACAAGTCTGAATGAAATCAATCAACATCTGGTTGGACAAGTAAAATCTCTACAAAATGGTCAAGAGACACATATGGTAAGAATAATTGATGTCAGGAACAATGCTAGACAAGCTCAGAAAGAACAAACACTAGCTATTAATGATAGAAGGAAGATTACTAAAAAACTACAAGAGAAATAGTAAGAAATACAAAGACTTACAGAACATTAGCATGAGATCACAAATCAGATTATTCTTATGAGTCAAGAGGCAAACAGAATGAATAAAAAACTCATTGAAAGAATAGAAGCTAACGGTGAGCTAAGGGAAGAAAATGAAAATTTGAAACAAGAAATAAGAATTCAGCAACAACATAATGAAATAATCAAGAGAGATGAAGAAAGCAATAAAAGGATTGATGATTTTCTTGATGGAAAAAGGAGAGCCAACAACAAAATTGGACTAGGCTATACCAAGAATGGAGAATCATCCAATCAAGCTGATCCAAAGAATGTCTATGCGAATCCAAGACCAAGAAAGATGACATGCAATCACTATGGAAGGCAAGGTCACACATCAAATGTTTGTAGGAGAAAAATGAAAGGTATTCCTAAATCCACATCTTCATTCATAGGAATCTATTATAAATGTAACAAGAAAGGACATAATGCATATGAATTTAAATCTAAGGTGAAACAACTAAAGAAGGAAACCTACATGGAAAAATACTATCCTACTTGAAAAATGCATGGGCACACAACTCTTGAATGCTGGAAGAAGAAAAAGAAAGCACAAAATCCTAAAGGTCAAGAATCTACCTATCAATCAAAAAGAGTCGGTAACCAATATGTTTGAGATTACAATACATGGCCAAAATTGTACAGCATGTGGAATATTTGGTCACATAGCTGCAAACTATATGATACAATGGACAAGAAGGTGTAGAGGATGAACTAACCCCAGAATGGAATTTTTATACTATCATAAAGTTGGTCATCTCAAGAAAGACTGCAGAGACTGAATGACAGAGACTAGCACCTTTGCCAAAGGAAGCACCATTGAAGACATCAGGAAGATGAGAAACAAAATGTGGAGGAAAGATACAAAAACTGATGAAGGTAGAATGAGAAATACAAATGGTGACACCTTATCCAATGGATCTGGTGACATCACCACCTGCACCTAAGCAGAACAAGTAAGTATGGAACTGCATTATACCAAGTTATATTTTGCATTAGTTCCATTATACATAGTTAAAAATACCAAATCAGCATAATTGAAGATGCACTATGTAAGTACACTATGTTATAATTCTGTGAATTCAATTTCATCGGTTAATGCATACCAAAATGCATCAGTGTACTTACAAAGCTAAGTTATCTACACTTACCGAGAATCGTCGCTTAACATATAAAAGCTATAGTTTCTATTATAAACTAAGATTTGTCGGTAATCATGTGAGTTGAGAAAGTTGTCTTCGTAATACACCGAAATCCGTCGATGAACATAACAAATTAAAAACTTCCCTGAAACATCATGTTTTCATCAAAAGAGAAGTTAGTATATCTCGACGAATCTATCTTCACATACCAAGGAGTGGTTGATCATTAATGACTCGACTTAGGGAAAATTCTATAAATAGATGATGAAAGGGTTTCATTTCTCACCAAGAAATTAGAATGAAGTGACAAGAGAGAAACCAAAGCACGAAGCAACAACATTGCACAGTGACTCCAGCTCGATTCACAAGCACTCCAAAAGACTCCTAATAGCTATAGAGGTGAAAAGTAAGTACCAACATAAATTGAGAACTCTGTTTATCATTTACGAGAAAGCCCTAATTTCAGAATCAGTGGTGACCACATGAGGAACTGCTAAGCTCAAGAGTGTTAAGAAGAACAAGATCAATCTTATCAAGAATTCAACATGTGAGGAAACTCACAATAAAATATGCCTGGAGGTTGCTTCACAACCCAACAATGATGGAGCATTCTCAAGAATACTAGCTAGGGTTTTTCTCATCAAAGATGTGTGAGCATATACTCACAACAAAATAGTAGATATCTGAGACCTGGAAGTAGAACAAAGCTTTCAAGAAGCTTTGAAACAATGATGGCACTATCAAGGATGAGCACAATCACATCGAGGTAAAAGGGTCACAAATTACCTATGGTTCCCAAAGGAGTTCAAGACCGAATGGATTTGGTTAGTACTAAGCAGGATACATGATTGGAAGTTATGGATAGATGATCCTAAACTGATAACCAGGGATGTAATACATGATGTTACTAGTTATCCCATAATGCACAAGGTAAATGCACTAAAGCACCTGCCTAAACTTGAAATTGAGAAGAATACAAGAACCACGTGGGATGGGAGAGGACTGAAAGTATCCACCATCAATGATGATGAACTAAAATTTGGAGCATTTGTCAAATGATACAAGTTCTTTCAGGCTAGCAGGATGAACAACATTGCATCTAGAGAAGTGGATACAACTTACTAGATTGTCAAGAAGGGATTACAGTTGGATCTGTCAGAACTGCTACTCAGACAACTAGAAGAGAACATGAAGAAAATAAGAAATGCAGAGTCAAATTCATGTAAGTTTGGTTCTCTGATAATGTACATATTTTTCTATTTCCAAGAATCTTTCCCATCTATAGGAAATGGGCAATGGGACACTGCAAGACCAGTGACCATACAGATTAGTGAGTTTATAAAATCACTAGGAGATAACTTTGAGTTAGTCAAGCATGAATACTTTGCTGGATTCAAAGACAGAAGGTAGAAAAGAGTAAGGATTCCAAAATAGTTAATTGAAAAGTTCAAAATTGACATATGTTTTATGGTATACACCGAATATACTTACATCAAGCCAGCTATACCAAGGATAGAATGGATATCTCCACTTGACTATGAGGTAAACAAAGATCAAGAATCTAATACAATTGAGGCATTGATAAATAAGCCGTTAGATAGAACATAACCTAAGTTTGGAACTAATGAAGAAGCCAAAGAAAGGATTAAAACTGGCTTGGTTTTGAAGAAGATTGATAGGAAGAAAGACAAGATGGTTAAGAATTTGAAGAAAAGGTTGTCAGTAACAAAAGAGGAAATTGAATAGAAAGAAGAAACTGGGGGACAGTCACCCATCGGTGAAGCTGAGAAGGAGAGTGAGTCAGAGTCTACAGAGCTAGATACACCACTACCTCCACCAGCAATGGCAAACTTCAAATATGTACCAGTACAATTTGATGACAAAATGCCAAAAGCACTACATGAAAGATTATCTGGCAGATGGAATTATGCATTAAAGAATGAAAAGGAGATAAGGGAAAGTTTCCTAGTTTCTCTTATTCCTCTGGAATAAAAAATGGAAGAAATCTAGTTGATGATGGAGAAACAAACACAGGATTTCTCACCCAAGATGTGATCTTAAAAAGTTCTACAGGGCAAGCTTATAGAGCTAGAAGAAGGATAGTAACAAAATTTGGAGTAAAATACTCAATAGACCTACTGAGGAGACAAGCCATGAGAGAAAATTACCTCTCACAAATGAGCCACACAGTGATGACTCTCATGCTAAACCTAGCCCAGAGAACATACTGATAAATGACACAGAGGATGTCACAATAGTAGAATTGGACAAAGAAGAATTGAACACAACAAGAAACAAGGATATGGATGTTGCTGATGAAACATGGGTGGACAATACTATGGACAATACTATTATTGACATCACTAATGATCCTGCAAATGAGGTAAATAAAGATGAAGATATTTCTATTACATCTGATCAACCTAAGGATCAAGATACATCTACTGATGTTGCACAAGTACACATACTGGGCCAGAAGTCATTATTGATTCAAGCAATCAATATAATCTCAGTGAAGGAGAAGACCCCCGAGCCTGATATAAGCATACCCAAGGATAATGGTAATGATGAGAAAAAAGATACATCTGATGAAAAGAAGGATACAACGAATGAAAATAAGGTCATCGAAGGAGAATAGAAAGATGGTGATCAAAATGTTACAAATATAGATCACACACAATAAACATATGGAGACCAAATAGAAAAAGATGCACAACTGAAAGATGTAGATGAAGTGCAAAAAGAGAAAGATGAGAAAGAAAAGATAGTTGATACCATGTCAAAGGACACCAAAGCTGAAGTTACAGATACACCAAAGGTTGATAAGGATACGTCCTCAGACAACCGAAAGGTAAACACCAAGCTGCAAGAAAAAGGTACAACACTAGAGAAGCAATCTAGTAGCACATCAGACCAAGCAGAGAAGATGGGTATGTATTTTCATACAGGTGCATCACAGAAGAAAAAGAAGAAGACCAAGAAAAAAAAGTTGGAAGTCACACTTGACAAGATCATAGAAATACCAAAATGTGACCCAACTACATTAGATTTTGAATCACTCCAAGAATATGGAGAAATTTGTCAAAGGAAAGATTTGAAAGAGAAGCTTAAGAAGAAGCATTGAGATTCATTGGTACTGGACACCACAAGGGATATATTGAACCAGATAGTTCCTAACATAGATGTTGATCACAATGCCCCCATTCTAGATCAACTTGTTGTTCTCACCGATGCCATCACAGCATAGAATGTGGATGTAGAAAAGGCGATTGAGGAATGAGCAGAACAAAAGTTTCAATATAAATTGAGAGAAAGGATCAGCCAAGAAGTGGCAGAAAATAAGGTCAATATTTCAAAGCTAACTAATGAATTAGATCCAATCATTAGTGAAGTTTTTTCCTTAGTACAAAAGCTATTCACTTTAGAGAAATTTATAAAGGATAACAATGACAAGATTGCAAAGATCGATTCTGATCTAAATGCAAGTGGACAAATTATAACCACAGATGGAAATGCAATCAAATTGCATTATGAGAAGATCATAGATATCAAACAGTTAAGACAAGAAATGTGGGAAGAAGAATCTCAATTCAGAAAGGAGGTTACCAAGATGCAATCTCTACTTTTACCAAACCTAACACTTTTGCAACAACACATAAGTTCTGCAAGGCAACTTATTGCAGCCCCTGAGATGTCTTTAGCAGACAGCATCTACGACATGCATGCCATGATCACATTAGAGCATATGGCTCATGAGAATATCAAGGAGAAATGGGAGAAGATAATGGAGGAAATGAAGACCTCTCACTCTCATATTTTTGATAAGCTATAGGTATACACCTTTACCCTTACGATCAAAAAGGGGGAAAAGGAAAATGATATGTACGAAAAGAAGAAAAAAGGGGAAGAGGAAAATATAGCACAAAGGGAAAAGGAATAGATAGTATAAAGACCAGTGTACATACACATATACTATACTATACTGAAATATGCATAGGGGGAGTCATGAAATGAATAAGTAATATACAAGGTGTACAGACTATAAACTTTATTAGTATTATGCACATACCAATTTTTGATACTAATGTTAAAGGGGGAGATTGATGACATGAAGTTTTTCCATTAGTATGGAAAGAGAAAACAGTTGTAATAAACCATCAGTTACACTAAAACTAAAGTCAAGTTTTCAATTCAAACCAAAATTTCTAAGCAAAGGGAAACCCAATGACACATTTTTGAAGTGTAAACTGAAAGTTCAACTTGAACATGATAAATTGGAACCTGATAGGAGTAAACTGATAGTGAAACCCGACGAGCAGAATACAACGCAAACCAAAATAACATACAAGAAAGGAACCTGACACATAGTTCAACCAAGGAAAACTGAAAGATAGTCAAATTGATTTCAGAGCAAAGTGAGCATCAGACACCGAAAGTCAGTTATATCCTGAGAAAAGTGGATCTAACTTCCACGTCAGATAAAACAACTATATTCTATTTCTAGAGTTTTTATTTGTTTTAAATCCATTTCTTGAGGAACAAGAAATATTATGGTAATTTTTTTAATAAATCTTACTGATTAAAACCATGTAGACTAGGAGATCAAGGTCAAGTTATAAACCTTTGATCATAGAGTTAGTTTTGTAATACGTGAAACTAAATTAGGTCAATCTATGTTATAAACAGATGTTGTAATCATTCATTTAAAAAGGATGAGATTATGAATGTAGCCAATGAGCACATCTCTTGATCAGACTGAGAGTTTCAAGAAGAAGAACAACAAAAGATGAATTTAGTTATCAAGAACCAAGAACAGAGGCTACCGATCAAAAGAGGTATTAATCAATACCATTAGGTGATACATTTATACATGTGATTTATTCTAGATCTGTAATAAGCAATTGTTAGATTGCATACACTCAGGTCAATGAGTATTTTTGTCTACATTCTAACAAGTGTACCAAATAGAAGAAATCCTTTCAAGAAAGTGCATTTAACAATCCTATTGTAAATATCTTAACCGAGTGCCCACTAAATAGTGTTGCTAAATCTCTTAAAAGAGTAGACCTTAACCAATATCTACATAATACTCATAATGGGGTAGATCATCAGATGTGATCAAATTCTAAACTTTAACCGGCCCCTTCCAATCTGCAGATAGTGAAGTTTTTGTGGGTGACATCCCCGCTGCAATTTTTACCTTCTAACAGGGTTTTTTTGCATTACCATATCTTGTGTTATGAGTCAATTACTTTCATGAATGTTTACATGTTTGTTAAAGTTTATGAATTGATATATCTTACACAAATATAGTATAGAGCAAATGGTTGGTTATACAATTGATTACACAATGGATAAAGTTTAAAAGAGATTAAAGTTTTAAAGGTACTGATTCACCCCTCCCCTCTCAGTACACACTTCCCATTATTTCCAACAATCATTTCATGCTTTCTTACAATTTATCTATTGTTAAAATCAAAAGTATAAGGAGTTGTGAAAGTTAAATATCTATATGGATTAGGTGCACTCGCCTTGGTTTTTTATAGCCATAAGTGTAGAGGGTAGTCTTGTCCCTATAATTGGTTCACTTGACTTGTAGAGATTTCATACTTGGAGATAACCACTCCTAACATTAGTCTCAACATATATTGGTAGCTTTTCATAGCATAAATGTTTTCAAACACCAATAGAGTGTTCATAGCTTAGTGACATGGTAGGTTGTGCTCTATTTTCTCTATTGAAGTTTAAGCTTATCCAAGCATCCTTCCTTGACTTGTTCACTATGCTAGCTTGTAATGGTAGAAGGGTTCTAGTACTAGTTCCCCTTTTTTTACCTTATTGGAGACCTTAGGTTCTATTGGATGAATAGAGGTGAAGTTGGAATAGTTCATGCTCTAGAGAGGATACTTAGTGTGGTGATCCAGATAGCATAGGCTTTGAGGGAAATTTTGTGGCTTTTTTTTGTTTATCATTTCTTGGAAGCCTATTTTTGGATTCCTTTTATGGTTGTCATGAGTTTGCATGTGTTCTTCCCCAATGATTTTTTCTTGGAGTGGATCTTCTCCCTCCCAGTTTGGATTACACCCTTTTTGGGGATTAGGTCCTTTTCTCCCTCAAGATATAGATCTTTTCGCTTCCCTATAATGTTCTACATAGGTGTTTGGGCAGTGATTTTTTGTACTATAAATGTTCCTATTTAGTGCTTCCTTTTGTTTGTTTGTTGTTAGTGGGTAAAAGTACAAACCTGTGTCACACTTTTATAAAGGAAATGGACCACAACATGCAAAATTGTTAAACGTTAATGACATAAAAGTGGCATTTGTGTTTAGAATTTGAAAATGATGTAACTAATGAAATGTGTGAAATTGGATTTAGTTTATGCCTATAATTTTTTGAAAAAATTTGATTCTGAATTGACATAGTTTTTTAATTTTTGAAGTCCCTTTTTTAATTGCTGAAAAATGCTGAAAATCTAGGGTCTAGTTCCCACAAAAAAAAAATTGCAAACAATCTTGTTTTCCTTTGATTTCAGAATATATTTTAGATGACATGTATAGCTAGTGCATAAAAAAAATATTGGTTTTTGGTATATATTTTATTTTTTATAACTATTCAAATTCAGAGTTACCTGAAATTAACAGTTTTTGTCTACTGCCTAAATTGCCCTAGAAAATCTACACCAAATACAAAACAAATTATATATTCTTGAAGAAGACTCTCTCCTCTAGTGTTAAATATAAGTTTTAAATTTTTCTAACTATGTTTGCTAATTTTTTTTCTTTTTTTGAATGAGCGTGTTCTTAAATGTTAAAATACCTACTTGGAGTTTTTTCAACTCATAATATATTATATGTAATAAAAACACTATAAAAATTATATGACCATAATCTAGACTCTAAGCTCTACAAAAGGGTATTTTCAGATTTTAAAACAAGATAAGTTTATTTGGTTGCCACATGGGATGCTACATAGGTAGTTTCGGCCGAAACAATTCGGCTAAAACTGGTTCGGCTGAAACTAAGGCCGACCAAACATGGTCGCATGGATGACCACGACCCTTTAAGCTCATATATAATGTTTTTTTTTAAAATTAAAAAAAAAATAGAATTGTCTATTATTGCGACTTAAAAATTATTTTTTTAATAAAATCATTTTTTTAATAGTTTTAAAGGCATATTTTTTGGCGTTAAAGGGCAATTACAAATTACGATTATCAATGAGGTTTGTATTTTTTGCAAGTTTATTTATTATTTTAGTTTTTTAAGATTTTTTGTGTTTTTAATTAAAGCATTATTCAATATTAAATTATGAACTTATCAATATTATTTTTTATTTTTTTTATCAAGGGTATATGGTTTTGTGTATGCGGGTGAATTGAAGCTCTCAATTTTGAACAATTTGTGTAATGGGGAATAAAAGGAACATAAAAAGAAAATATGATCGAATAAGGGATGACAAAATCAAATGCCATACAAAACGTAATGAAGATGAACATGTTGAAGTTCAAGAACATGCAATTCAAGTAGGGGAAAAAATTGGTGGAAATATATCTTTTGACATGGGCAATTTGATGGAGATGAATGAGGATTCACTTTCCAGTCAAATTTCATTCGACGAATTGGTATCTAAAAGCATAATTAAAAAACAATGCAAAAATAATTGGGATGAATATTTTCAAAATAAAAGTTTGATTGGAAAAGCACAATTATTTGCTAGGTTATTCAGGAAAAAAGAAATGACTCTTGTTTTGGAGTTGTTAGGTGTTGATAGCAAGAAAAACTCAAGAGATAATGTAAATCGAATAATAGTTGAAAATTTGCAAGATGCATTGAATGACATTAACAACTCAAGTTGAGGAGCCGATTTAAGTGATGCACGTTGAGCATTTATGACTACTTTATCTAGCAGGAGCTTGACAAAGAGAAAACAACTATGTGCAATTTCTGATTTACTAAATGTATCTAGAAGAACTATTCAAAGATATATCAGGAAGAGAAATATGTTAGATAAAAATATTCAAAAGAATTAGGTTAATATTTGTAGACTTCCTTGAAAAGTCAAAATTTTTGAAGATGTAACAAGATAGGTCACTGAATATTGGACTGATCACTCCTATGTTTCTTCTAATAAAAGGAATACTCTACAGATGAAAGATGAAGAGACTGATATGAAAATTGCACATCCAAAACATTTTATAGATACAACACAAAGTGAATTGTTTGAAGCATTCAAGCAAGAATTTTCAGATGTGAAAATATGTCAAAGAATGTTTGAGAGGTTGCACCCTTGCTTTGTACGCATAAATAAGGTATGTGAAACTTATTTTTTGCCGAAATCATGTTGAGTTTCATCTATTTTGCAATCATATACAAAGGTTATGGGAGTACTTAATTCAAATATGGTCATCCCTGAAGTATGACACAATTTGTGGAGTCTATTTTATGTGAGAAATCAGAAGATTCAGATGAGTTCAAAGTAGAATGTATAAATAGTTCATGTAGTGATTGTGGAGATTTACATAAATTTTCATTACAAATTGAGAATATTAATGTTTCAATGCCAGTTTTATGGAAGAGATTTGAATATAAGACATACCGAACTAAGAATGGAGATGAATCCAAAAAATTTGTATTGAGGGAGGGTGAATTTCCCTACCTTGAGTTTATGACCATGTTCTATGCTATAATTTATCCACATATCCAAAATTTTCATAGTGCACGATGGCAAGCTAAACAGTTTTGTGATTCCAAAAATTGTTTTCCACCTGGTTGTATTCTTTCAATTGTATATTTATCTAAGAACTATATATTCTCCCCTCAATCAAAGCTTCAAACGCAATATTATAATTCTAAGCAAGTTACAATATTTGTACAAGTGACCTATAGACACACACAATTTGATTAGGATGAGATAAAAAGTACCAATCCAAATGAATGCATTATAACCAAGGAGGTTCATTTCTATATTGGTGATGATAAGGTTCATGATAGGAGCTATGTGGCTCATTTTTTTGTAATGTATTTTGCAGATATTGTGAATCGCGGGGTAAAAGCTTCACAACACTAGATTTGGTCTGATGGTTGTGTAGGTAAGTTTATGCACTTTTAAATTCATTTTCATTCTCATTGATTACTTGTTAAATTATTAAATGATCATAATCTTGTAGGAGAATATAAATCTATAAAATATTTTAATTGGGTAGCTATGCAACATGCTAGGTACAATGGTAAGTTTCTGTGGAACTTCTTTGAAAGTGGACATGGAAAAGGAGAGCACGATGGAGCAGGAGCATGTGTAAAGCGTGCACTTTTCCAACATGAACTTGCAGGTAAAAATGGTGTGAATAGTATATATATATATATATATA
>MU228360.1:217907-232760 GCA_018584345.1 Thuja plicata | reverse complement strand
ATATATATATATATAGTTTCAACTTAAATCCATTTTATTTTAACTGATAGTTCAGAAATTTGCAAGTAACATGATAGATAATTGAAATAAAATTGTTTAATGGTGTCAAAACCATTTTGCTAGTTGGGAGACCAAATACAACAAACTTTATTTTTGGGAAGTGAAAGGTAACTTATATTTTGTAGGACAATTTTAAATTAAAATTTAATTTTGTGTTCATATATGTTATCATAATTGTTGATCTAAAAATGTGCAACTTTCATTTCATATTTGTAATAGATATAGACTGATCTAATCATTACAATTGTCAAAGGATTGTTAGTATTAGAAGTTTACATCAATTGATGAGTACCAAACAACACAAGCCTCTATTGATTCAAGTAAGAGAAAAATCATGTTTCTGTGCTAACTACATTGAGGACAATCCAATGAGTTAATGTGAGAATATTGCAAATGGATATGTTTCACAATGTGATATGAAGGAGTTAATCAGAATGCCTCCTTATGAAGATGAAATTGACAATAATATTCATGATCCTTTATATTCAGCTGATTATGAGCGTGTTTTCAATTTAGTTGTTACAGGGGTGTGTAGATATATGTTCTTCTATTTAAATTTATTTTGTTGTAATTTTTATTTGAATTTAATAGAATCTAGATTTGTATAGGTGATATTTTTGTTGTGGTTGTGGATCTTGACAATGCAGAAAGTGTAGATGATATTTTTGTTGTGGAAGCTCATCCTTCTAGGGCCACCTATGATGAGAAGCCAACCATCGAGGATATATAAATAGTGCAACAAGGTCATCCTCACGTCGAGTAGTCATATAACCTCTCACCTAAGCTCTTTCCCGATAATGAGGAAACATGATCTTCACCATAGCGATGGAGACCTCTTAGTCAACCTGTTTATACAAGTCGCAGTGCTAGTAATATTGTAGGAGAGAGAAGTATAGAATGTATCAATAGATATTCTATCATAAGGGTTCTATGATTGAACTGTGTCAATCATATGAACCAGGTCCTTTCTAATAATCTTCACCCTATCCCTATTAGGAAGGGTGGTGGATCATTGAATCCTCTGATGAAGAACCTTAATGCCTCATGTAAATTGAGCTATGGTACTAGCAAATAACTCCTCAATGCCCTCTCTAGAGTCAACAGATCTATGAGAAGAGTGACCACTACCACCCCCCTTTACACTAGCCTCTCCAAAATCTATAGGTCATGCCCCTCTACCTGATGTCATGTGATAGAAAAAATAGATCTATATGATCGAAAGTATAAAGAAGAATATATGCAGATCTCTGCACATGTATATGGTCCAATTCTAATTTAATTATATATTTCTAAACACATCTGTTACAAATAAATAAACTTGAAAACACTTGAATGTATATACATTTGAAAGAAAAATTATTTAAAATCATATACATATATGTGCACATATTTTCTAACGAAAAAAGGTTTTGAGTTATGGTTTAGTTTTGTCTAGGTTTACAACTAGCATAGTTGAATGCAGATTAATGTTGAATGTTTAGGTTTAGGGATCAACTTGGTTTATTTCTCAATTATGATTAGGATTAATCTGTGTGTGGTTAGCTCGTTCATGTTGGTTTCTAGTGTTCTAAGGTTTATGTTGGCTCATCTTCCAGTTTCACATGTTACTTTAATGTTAGGGTTCATGTGTTGGTTGACCACGTTAGGGTTTATGTTGGTTTCTAGTATGTTAGGGTTTATATTGGTTCATGTTGTAGTTGAAGGTTAGGGTTCATGTTGGTTGAACATTTTATGGTTTATTTCTCAATTGGGTTTAAGGATCTACTTTTAAATTAGGTTTACATGGTTTGGGTTCATATATGTTTGTTTAGTGTTAGGGTTTATATTGGTTAATGTTCTAGTTTTATGTTAGTTTCTAGCTTATGCCAGGTCATGATAGATAAAATAGATAAAAGAAAACACAAATACATGTATGTTTGAAAGAAAAATTCAATTTAGCATGTTAAAGTGTATGTTGATTTACGTTTTCATTTCATGTTAGGGTTCATGTTAGTTATGGATATGGTTAGAGTTTCATGTTAGCGTTCATTTTAAGGTTAATATTGATTTATGTTTCAATTTCATGTTTGTTTCATGTTAGGGTTTGATTTATATTTCAGTTTCATATTGGTTTCATGTTAGGGTTTCACATATTAGGGTACAATGTTATGTTTAATATGTTTTGTAATACTAATGTTTTTTAATGTCTTGTAATATTTTCCTAATGTTTTGTAACATTTTCCTAAGGTTTTGTTAGGGTTCATGTTACGGTTGAATATGGTTAGGGTTTCATGTTAGGGTTCAATATGTTTAAGTTTTCATGTTAGGGTTAATGTTAGAGTTTATGTTGATTTATGTTTCAGTTTCATGTTTTGTAACATTTTCCTAATGTTTTGAAACATATGTAAGTGTAATAAAACTAAATCAATTAACTAAGTGACATTTTCCTAAGTAAAATTTTCCTACGTAACATTTTCCTAATGTTTTATAACACTTTCCTAATGTTTTGTAATATTTTCCTACTATTTTGTAACATTTTCCTAATGTTTTGAAACATATGTAATAAAACTAAATTAGTTAAATAAGTAACTAACATATTATCTTAACTGAAAAAATTAAATCTACATAAAACAATATGTAATATTTTCTAAAATTAAAAATAACAAAATTAAAACAAAAACCATCAAATAATAGTACAACTACATTAATTTCACAAAAGAAAACTATAAAACATTTTTAAAAATATTTAAAAAAAAAAACAAAAAAAACCCTACCCATTTTTGGCCAAAGTTCTCCTATTCGGCTCCTCAATTCTCAAAAGGCGCTTAGTACAATTGAGCTGCTCTAACCAAATTTCAGGTTATATATGATTTTTAAGGGTTCTGGTGGAAATGTTTTTGGCTGGAACACATTTGCCACATCGACGCCACATGGCGCCGCATGTGCGCCATGTGTGTATGACTAAAAAATATTCTTTTCAAAACTATTCTCACTGAAACAGTTCCTACCAAAACAATAAAAAATGGTCCTCAAGTGCAACACAGTTCCGTACTTTTACCCCAGTCACTTGGTCCTCCCTTATGGGGTGTGTTTTCTCAAAACCTTTGCTAAGTTCTTCAGTCTAATCTAGTGACTTATCCACCTTTGGTTGTTTCTTCCCTATGGAGGTGCATTCAACTATAGTCTCTATCATTTTTGTGGTTGACATGGTTGGCATTGGTGGCATGTCAAGTACTAGTATTCTTAGGTGAGTTTTACTAGAGAGTTCCATGGTTCCTTTTGGTTTTTTTCTACAAATAGATCTTTCTTTCCTTGGGTAGTTTTGTTCTCTTCAAGGGTCTTTGTATTTTCCCTTTCATCACTTCTTTCTCTTCTGGATTCTATTGTGGTGGATCCTACTAGATCTTGGTCTTCTAGAAATGATCATATTGAGATGGTCCTGGGTACTTGATAGTTATTGGTAATAATTACTATAATTTTTTAGGCAAATTTATGTCACTTTCAATTCCTATAAACAAATTTGTTCATATTGGTTCCAAAAGTTTTAGGATGCCTTTAAAAACCTAAATTTTCATTTTGTTCTTCCTCCTATGGACCTTGTTAGCTGCTCTACTAAAAAAGACCCTATTGTGGTGCACCTATATTTTTTGATAATTTTTATAACAAACCTATTGACAAAGTCCATGATATTTTGTTCATATGGATTTGTATGAGTAAAAGGTTTAGGGATGCCTTCCAAAATTCTTTGGGATTTTTTGTGCTATTTCATTATCTTGTTCATTTTCTTAATATTTCCCTAAAATGGTTAGATTCTTTTGTATTCATAAGGTTTTTAAATACCTCGAGATCTTTGTGATCTATTTTTTTGTCTGAGAGAGTCTCTAATCAAGGTGATCCTAATGGTAAAAGGTTGTGATAGACCTTTCAAAATACATTTTCAGTTGCATATTCCCTTGGGTTCATAGGCTCCAGTGCAAGAGATTTTTTAATATGGTCTGGGGTTCCTTCCTAAATCTCTATATGTTGTGATTAGGTAATTCCTTGTTGGGTTGGGTCACTTTTTCTTTCTTCTTAGTTGCTTCAGTCAAGCCTCTCTTTCAAAAAAGGTTCCTCCATTTTGGTCTTGGTGGTCACACTGCTTGTGAGTTACTCCCTCTTATCCTCTAGTGACACTATTTTGCAAGAGTTTGGTTTGTCTCCCAGTTTATCGAGCCAAAAAAAATAACTTATACAATCTAACCTAGAAACTATGCATAATAACTATCTATAAGTCAAGTTTCCAATCTAACAATAATATACACCAATCAACTCAATTTCATAGCTATTAAGAATAACAACCCTTTAAGTCCTAATTTCCTGAAATCCATCCTTCATCTTTAATTAAACCCAAACATCAGTATAACATAAATTCCTTTTCAAGAGCATGCATGAAACTATTAATCTCAATTTGTTGTTTGCATTTGTAAAATTTGGATGTTGTGATTTTTTTTATTTTGATCATTATTACTTTATTCCTTTTTAAATGCATTGATTAGGTATGGTTGTTAAATATTTACCAAATTCAAGAGTAAGAATAAAAGTACTTATATATTTCTATGGTAATTAAATAGAATGAAGAAAGAAAACTCACATTAACTAAAATAATAGGGCTAACCCTACACTTATAATTCTTTACTAAGTCTTTAATATAAAATGGTAAAGGATAAAGAAATTTTGTACATTTATATATTTTAATATAAAATGGTAATAGATAAGAAATTGTGTACATCTATACCTTACTAAAAGCATGTGACTAAACATGACTATTCATGTTTTCATGTATGTATCAAATATACAATTGTGGGTTTGTGACTATAAAAAATGCTATGATGAACTAGATTGGTTATATTTATAATGGCTATGTATTAGACATTGATTTAAAAAATTGCTGACTTCAATTTGTAAATGAAACATTAATTTCAATAAGAAAAACTAGGCATTTTACATCATAAGTGTCCTATTTCATTCTACAATTAAAGCCTTAATCTTTTTTGCGTCCTATTTCATGACAACAATTAAAGCCACAATCTTTTCCGTGGTCTTTATTTTTCCCTTTGTTGTTCATAAGTTGAGTTACTTCATTGTACTAGTATTGTATAAATAATATTGTGAGATAAGGATAGGTATTATTTAAAAGATTTTAAGTTTTTGCCTGTGTGAAGCTGTCAACTCTATGATTAATGATTACTGACCAGCTCAATGATATTTAGAATTAGATGTTAAAATCTTGTTACTCTTAAAGAGCAAGTTTTCTCTGTATATATTTTATTTTCTATAGAATTTATCTCATGTTATTTATATGTGTAATGTTCAAATATTTTATATATTGATTAGAAACCTAAAACGTAAGGTTTATAAAAAAAGTCATGAAAAAAAATTAAGTGTCTCCTCAGTAACATTTATGTTTTAGTTTGTTGTTTAGACGTTTCCTGCATTTGAAGTCATTTTAGAAATATCATTAGAATTTATTCTATTTATTTGTTAGCTAGCTAGGATTTACCACATCAAATGAGCCCAGATTTTTTTAAATATATTTTAAACTTATTAAAAAAATGGTTCACTTTTGTATAAACATAAGAAAGATAAAATGCTAGTGTACTGACCTAGAGAAACAATAAGGAATAAATAATATAAAGAACAAACTACTTAGACTAAAAAATAAAAATTACATTTAGTTAACTATCTAAGAATAATAGGAAATCCATTATCTCAAACTAGTTCTAGAAAAAAATCTTGAGGGATCTTTGTATCCTATTAATATTCTGCTAGGACTAAACAAGAAAAGAACAAATAAGAGGCAGGAGGGGCGGGTTGATGCACTTATACTCATAGTTATTAGCTTTAATCCAATTAAACAACTTATAGATCTAAAATATAAACAATAATGCAAGATCCATAGTACACAATTCACAACACCATATTTGTTCAGGAGGAAACCTAGTTAAGGGAAAACCCTAGTGGGAGTCAAACCCACAAGATAGATGTACTATACTAAAATTAATGTCTAGTTAAGAGAAAATGAGAACAAAGAAGAATGCACTTTCATCCATAGGCTTGCTTCCTAGAGCACACTGCTCACAATACAACGATATATCCCTTAGTCGAGTTCACCGATCAATCTCTAATAATAGTTATAAAGGGTGGACAAAATGTTGAATACAACCAAACTAACTTACAACATCTACAATGCCAATACAGTTCCAATGAAGTATAATTTATATGTCAGTTGCATAATACAAACATCTACCTCTGCTCTTTTCACTACACAAATCACAAACAAAAATGCTTTCCCATTTATACATATTAGAATGAATAATTAATAACAATGTTGGCTAGGATCAATATAAATAAATGATATGAAAAATAAGCTCAAATACCAATATGATCCTCTATTGTCTAATAAAATACCAACAAATTATTCAAACCCTCTGGCTATTCTATACATGTCTCTGGAGTTTGCATGAGAAAATATTCTTCACTTTCATCATATAAGCACGGAGTTCAACAAACAAATCAACAAGAGCCCCCGCACTATCAACATGATCATAACAAATAATCTATATATCCAAACATACAACCTCCTTTAAATTTAGTAACAAATTTGAATTATATGACTAGGCCACTAAAATGAATTTCTTATAAGGATTTACTTTCTTCAGTACATTATTTTGAATTTGAGAAGGCTCTATACAATTTGTAAATGGAAGGCCTTGAGGATCTTCCTTAGAATAGTCTTCTTGAGACTCATTAGATCCTTCTATAAAGACTCGCATAAGTTGGGGGTCTTCCTAAAAAAAAATAGGTTGTATAACTATAATTCAACTGGGTGTGCATCTTATTCCAAAGAGTTTTCTAAAAATAGCAAACAAACTTACTATCTCGGTTAGAGATGATACTCCTCTTTAATCCATGCAATCTAACAATCTCCTTGAAGAAAAGATCTACTATATGCACTACATCTGATGTTTTCCTACATGGTATGAAATGTGTTTTCTTGGAAAATCTATCCACAACAAAAAAAATATGGAATCATTACCTATTGCTATCCTCGGTAAGCCAAGAACAAAATCCATGCTGATATCACTCCAAGGTTTCTCAAAAACAAACATCAGTGTATACAATCCAATATTCTGACTTACTCCTTTTGCAACTTGACAAACTCCACAACTCTTCACAAATTTCTTAACATCCTTATACAACGGAGGCCAAAAATACCTTTCCTTAAGTAAACTCAATGTCTTATCAATGCCAAAATGTCCAATTAAACTACTACTATGCTTCTCCGTTTTAAAATTGGTTCTCATTGATCCTCTCAGTATACATAACTGAATTCATTTGAACAACATATCTTCTTGAATGACATAGTCTTCAAGCCTACTCGGTTGATCCAGAATAGGTGCTCTGCACATTCTCCATGGATCAAAAAAATTAGGGTCAGTTTCATACAAATTATTCATATCATCAAAACCAGGAACCTCAATTCTCATTTTACTCAGCAAAGATATTCTTCTACTCAATTCATCAGCAACTCGGTTGGATTCTCCACTCTTATGCTTTATCACAACTGTGAAATTCTGCAAATACTCTACCCATTTCATATGTCTATGATTCAAATTATTCTGATACCCCAAATATTATAAAGCCTTATGATGAGTATACAACACAAATTCACTTGACATTAAATAATGTCTCCATTTCTTAAGGGCTTGAACAATAGCATAGATTTCTTTATCATACATAGATTATTTCCATTTAGCATCATTCAATTTCTCACTAAAGAAAGCAACAATTTTACATTTTTGACTCAACATGGCTCCTATTGCACTTCCACTTGCATCAAATTCAAATTGGAATACCTTATTGAAATTAGGTAAGGCTAACACAGGAAATTCAACAACCTTTTGTTTCAAAGTCTCAAAACTCTTATCAGCTCCATGTGTCCACTTGAATTCTCTCTTATCTCTTCTCACTGTCTCAGTCATATAATTTCAAATTGAACTAAAATTTCTAATAAATTTTTTTTGCTAATCTATGAAATGATCTTACCTCACCAACATTCTCAGGTCTTGGATAATCAAGTATAGCTTCAACCTTCCCAGGATCCATCTTCAAACCATGAGCTGAAATAACAAATCCTAAATTCACAAGTTCTTCTTTCATGAAGGAACACATTTTTTTTCAAATTAATCAGTAGCCTTTATTCTTTCAATCTCTGCAATGCTTGTCTAATGTGGAAAAATGATATTTCCAATGGCATTTTAGTAACCATTTCCTTGGATGCCATATTCTCTGAACTTCAACTATCAATAATCACTTTCAAAAATTTGTCTGCAACTCTGCATCTGGTATTGAACAAACTCTTTCTTACCAGATCTTTCTTATTATTTTCACTCTACAACATTCTTCTAACCATCAGGTTTCCTTCCTTCTCAGGTTCATTCGGCAAATATTCTTGCACCAAAGCATTTCTTTTACTACCAACCTTTTTGCTTGCACGTGTACACTCAAATGATCTATGTCCATCTTTTCCACAATTGTAACAAGTTCCTTGGAATCCTCTTCTGCCATAACCACCTTGGGATTAATTACCTCTTTCTATGAATGAACTTCCACCTTTCCACTCGGTCTTTTCTCTGTCTTAAATTGTCTTTTCCTAATCAGATCTACTATTTTCACGATAAGATCTACCTCTTCCTCTAGAGAATCTACCACCTCTTTCTCTTCGTCTTTGATCATGTATTTTATTCCATTTCTCCTCAACTTTTAGGGAAAAATGATAATCCTCCTCAATACTCTCCATCTTTACCAAACTAATCTCTTCTTGAATAGAACTCTGTAATCCATTCATGTATCTTGCAATTATTTCCACCTCATCTTCAATATGTTTAAATCTAATTCTATAGTCGAAAAATGGAAGCACTTCCATTATAGACTGGTTTATCCCTTAAAGTAAGTGGTTTGGGGTCATGTCAAGCACCTTGAATGGGTCTTTGACTCAGATATGGATTTCTCCCTTGTTCTACCCCATTTCACACTTTTCTCCAGCCTATTTCTGACATCCTAAACTGCAAAACTGAGAATTTTGACCTCAGGGTGAAAATTGACCTTTCTGGGTAAAGGTCAACCTCAAAATTGAGCTAGGTCAAGGCTAGCGTCAACCTTGACCTAGGTTAGAATCGACCTTTTTCTGACCCAAGGTCCAAATTTCAAGTTTCTAGGGTTTCCGGGGTTTCCAGATGTCGCGCTTCAGAAAGATTTAATTCACACTTCCGGGTCGGCTATTTTGGGTTCCAAAATGATGACTCTTAAATTATATTTAATATAGGTCCACTTCTAGGGATATAGGTCTAATTGGAATTTAATTCTCCTATGTAGGGCTCTCTAGAAGATTGTGCCCTAGATTTATATATAAGGAAGCTTTCTCCTCTCATTTTCTCTAAGACAAGGACATGATAACCATGATCATCAACTATTAAAGACTTAATAAGTAAAATCTAAAGGTGAAGAAGAAATATCTGAAGAAAGACAAGTTGTCAATGAAGCATTCATCTATTCTCAAGCATTCAAGCACTTCTCAATCACACAATTCATCAAGAAGATCCATTGATAGCCATTAAAGGATTCAAGCTCTATGGAACCCTCTTGTTGAAGATTTCTATATCCACATTCCTCCAAGCCTCTTCGTATTCCAAGATCCATTCAAGATTGGTGTTGAAGATCTTCAAGAAATTTATTTGAGACATCCTACATCCTACATTCTACATTCTACATCCATTTAGTCCATATATACTTGTTGATCCACGGATTCAAATCCGTTACAAGAGTTTCCATACAAGCAAGGTGAATTTGTTCATTTACTTTGTTTTACTTATGAAATTACAATTATACTTTGAGGTTAATTCAAAAGCTAGGCTTTGACTGAGGCAAACCCGTCCCCCCAACAAACAAACCATTTTTCTTGCAGGGACATGTTCAGAACAATGAATTGGAGTGCAGATTTGGATACCCCTTTTGGCGAACTATCGGGTTTGGGAAATAGATTTTATGTAAGAGATTTTAGGTCAGAATCAGAGGTCGATTATGCCCTAGGTCATAATCGGAGGTCGATTATGCCCTAGGTTAGAATTGGAAATTCTAGGTCAATGGTGACAATGACTTGAGCGTCAAAATCAGAATTGTTCCATATCGGAAAAAGATTTCTAGGTTTTGTCTGTCTCTATGTTTATGTACTAGATTTGCTTGCAGATTTTTCAAAAACTCAGTGTAGACCCCTGAAAAAAACATTCTTCAGATCTGTAACATTTTGAGGTTGGTACTTTTATCCTACTCATTTCAATTAAAGTTCTTAATGTTTCTAAATCTATCACACATTCTTTTCTATAAAGTGGAATCTAAGGTCTTCCTTTTTTCTCTCCTTTCCAATACATTGATTCATTTATGCATTAATCCTTCCTTTGGGGTTAATCAAGTTGGATCCTTCATTTGTGTATTTGAGGTTAAAAGGAACATCTTACTTACCCCTTTACGTTTCAATAAACATTCTAATTTCAAATGTAACAACATCCATGTTATCTTATATTAAGGCATCATCCTATTTCTCATGTTACATTTTGGTGAACCCGCGATAGACAAATCTTTCTTTTTGGTGTTAGATTTGTATCTTGTGTTAGATCTTACAGGCATTTAAAAGTGGATTTCTTTTATGCTCTTTCATTTATATGTCAAAAATAAAAAATCACAACATTTCTTTAAAAATACAAAAACATTTACATACTTAATGCTTATAGATTTCATTTGAATGCATTTGGATATATTTAAATCTATTTTCTATGCATTTCTTTATTCGTTATCATGTTGCACATGTTGTTTCAATTGTTTTCCAAACATCTTTCTATACCTTTTGGGATTAAACAACATCTTTCTCTTACCTTACCATTGCATGATGTTACACCTAGAAAGACTTTATTTAGTGTGTGTGTGATGTTTCTTTGTCCTCTCTTGTATTACCTTGTATGGATACATTAGAGAAAGAAGATGAATTTAATATTTCTCTCCATAATATTTCTCATTATGGAGATGAGTTGAGGATTGATGTTAATTCTTCTCCTAATATATGTATTTTCTATGAGCCTACTTTAGAATATAATTTACCTTCTTTCCCCTTTAGGGAACAAGCTTTAGTGATTTATGGTGCTCTTACAATGTGCTTTATTGATAGGGATGATAATCCTCCTATTTGGGATGAACCTTTGGATTTGGATATTGATTACTCTCTTCCTCATGAAGCCATTGTGGATGATCCTCCTATTTTGGATGAACCCTTGGATAAAGACATTTATTTATCCCCTCCTTGTGAAGAAGCTTTGATACAAGAGGGTGATTTATTAATGGATGAGATATTCATAAATGATGGTGACTCCTTTTCTAAAATACACTCCCATTATGAAGACATTTTAGAGAAAGAAGAAGACATTATAGATGCTTTACCTCCATTTGGTATTCCTTCTTGTGACGAGGCATTAGCAGACAATGATATGAATTTCCTTAATTATCTCCCCCTCAGTGATGAGCTTATGGAGAATCAAGATCCTACCACATCTCCTAATAGGATGTATTCTCTACTTCCTTCTTGTGAATCTATTTGAAGTGTTGAGATAACTAACATGGTTTATCTAAAACCCTTCTTGACTATCAAAGGATGTCCTTGAATGACAATTAAGGGTAAACCTAGAGATCCTGTGGATTTCATTGATAACACAGATTCTATTTCACATCCCTATCATAAAAGGAATAACCCTGTTGGTTAACAGTTTGTCCTCCCTTTAGATTTATAATCTTTGACTCTTCAATACACCCAAGGTGAGAGAACAAAAGGATGTCACCAACAAATGGGTCAGTGTATGTTATCTATCACTGCCCTCTGAATTGACAGGTACAGCTCCCTGATTGGGTTTAATATGCAATGAATGTGTCTTTTTATTGATCATCAGTTAATTCCTTATGAGTTTTTTAACCAAATTGCTTGTAGACACAAACCATTCATGCAAGGATAAGAGTGGATAACCTATAATCCTCAATGGAATGTTGATCACAGATTATCATAAAACTATCTTCTAACCTAAACCTATCTATTCTAAGAATGCATATCCTAGTAGTGAGAATAGGAGCAGAATCATATATAGATGGAAAATAGAATTGCTTATACTGCAACTACTAACATGAAATAGAATCCAGACAGGAATTACAGTTCCACATACAATTGTGCTTTCTATTCTGATGCACCTAAATTACTAAATGAACAAGAGAAGAATCATACATGACAAGTAAATAGAATTACTTTCACTGCAATCACAAACATGAAATGGAATCCATCATGCAACTATGGCTTCATATATGACTGTTCTATCTATTCAAAATGCAAATGATTCACTAGAATGGTGCAACAAACATGAGACAAAGCCTCTATAAATAGAATCACTTCTGCTTCATTAACAAGTTTGCCAACCCTGTATACTGAATTCTTTACAGAATTTATAGGCTCTACAATACATCAGGCCCCTAAGAACCAATGAGCTTTCCTCTCCTTTGAATACAAAGAGACAGAATGCGAAGAGAAAGACTTTTCAAATCTGAGAACTCGAACAGTCGTTATGGAATCTGAAACTCTTCATCTCCAACCAGTATTATCAAGATGAATCCACTGGGCCATGGAGTCAAAATGTTATTTTTTTGAACTTGGATTTGAAAGTGAAAGAAAAAAATTTGAAACCATGAATATATCGGCCGACGGATTTTTGAGTTTTCAGTGCGAAAACGGCTTCTGCGCACTTACATTTGGATTTTCCGCTATGACTATTTCCAGGTGCTTTCACACAAAATTATTTGAAGATGAAACGTTCTTCATGAGATTCTATGTAGACTCATATGATTATTTTCTAAACATACTCAAAACCATGCAAGAAAGAGGCCAGCGGGTTTTTGGGTTTTCAGTGCGAAAATGGTAATGGCGCACTCAAAATTCAAATTTCCACTTTTTGCTACAGTGCGTTTTCTTCCTTTAGCTCGTCGCACGCTTGCACACTGACTTCTGATCACCTCAAAACATCAGTGAGTGAGCGAGGTGTTGAATGATCTCTTAGTCGCTCAGTCGCAGACTGTTATGAACCTTTTTAAAAACTTGTATGACTGAGCAATGAGACTTCGCATTTGTATTTCATGCCTTCGTCACGCACTCGCAATGCAAAATTCAACTGAGTTATAACCTGAGGGAGTGGACGACCTCTATAATCATGGCCTCATTGCGTAATCACAGGAATTTTAACACTGACATAAAAATTGATGCGGGTGTGCGACTGCTTCAATTTATGCATAACTCGCTCAGTCGCAGAGACTGAGATGAACATCATAACTATTCAGCGACTGTGCAATTTACATTATTTTAACCCATCACTGACTCGCTGACTTGAAATTTAACTTTCATAAAGCATCATGACTACGTAATTCCCTTTCCAAAATGGCTTGACCCACTCACTCGCACACAGAACAAAACAAGACATATGCTGATCGCGACTTCACGATTCTCTTCATTAACAGCTCATCGCGCAGTCGCGCAACTTAAAGACATAAGGAAAAGAGTGACGCGACAAAGCGATTAAACATAAAGCATGACTTCCATTCTACCTTTGTGGAAAATTACCAACTGAGTGCGAAACCCGCACAAGGAAAAACTCTTCTTTGTGGAAAATTACCAACTACAGTAGAATTCTGCCACAGAGAAGTTGAAATCCAATTCTCCGCTTTGTGTCTTTCTTACCTGGAAAATAGAAATAGTGCTTCAAAAACTGGTTGTAGGGTCCACCATAGCATTCTTTTGTCTTTTCTATCTTTTGCAGAAAATTACCAATTGAGTGCGAAACCCGCACAAGGCAAAGTTCTTCTTTGCAGAAAATTACCAACTGAGGTAGAATTTCGCCACAGAGAAGGCGATTTATGAAATCCCGCCGAGCTCGTTCTCATTCATCTCTTAACCAAATTGCTCGCCATTTTTTGCATTAGGATCGTTGAGACCTGTAGGATCGATCCATACTAGTCTTCGATCTGCACCTAGCCTGATATATTCAACTGCAAACTTTATTTGTCTATCACAAATGGATTGTTCACACTGTGATATGAAGTAGAATCCTGAATGATTCAATGATGATTCCATTACATGAAGAAAATCTCTTAGTTCTTTTGAATGTCTGAAACTTATGACTCCCAAACATCATTCCATCTGCTGAAAATATCATCAATTGAAAGATCAGAATCTTTTCCAGATCGGGTGCTACAACCTACCCAAGTAATGAGACCTTGAAAACATCTCACCCAGCTTAGAACAAAAAGGTAATGGAAGAGAAGCCTGGCAAAGATTTCCTACCTATAAAAGACTTAGACCTAGACTCAGACTGAATAGACTAACTTGACATGACCATAATGCCAAAAAAAAGGGGTGACTGAAAGTCAGACAACAACTGGCTCCGACTGGCGGATCATGTACTGCAAAGTGCATGAAGAATTCAGCTACTCTGGTTTCGTAAGTGCTTTATCCATTGGGTTGCAGAGTCTAGACCGAAGAGAAAAACAAGAAAATGCATACAAGGAGAGCGGAAGAGAGCAGGGCAACTTGAAACAAAGAAAAACTAAACTCAAGGAAAATAGCAGCAAAATGAAAGGCAACCGCTAAAACTATGACACAAAAAGAACACCTACCTAACTAACTACTACGCAGGGGTTACC
>MU228360.1:164893-184619 GCA_018584345.1 Thuja plicata | reverse complement strand
TGACACATTAGAACACTCAAGTGTGTCTTAAGGGGTCATATGACCCGTTAGGACACACTTGAGTGTTCTAATGTGTCAAAAGGGGTCATGGTGACTTCCTAGGGGTCCTAGTACACCTTATCATGCACTAGGACCCCTAGGAAGTCACCATGACCTCTTTTGACGCATTAGAACACATTCTGTCATTATGTTTCTAAATTTGGTCGCGTAGACAAAATCTGCTCATGTCATATGAAATATAATCACATTTAGTATACAATAAATGAAGTCTGTGATAGATGAGAAATGAACATTATCTTCCCAATACAAAGGATAAATTTTAAGGAAGGGTAAACCTTTTGCATTAAGAATGGTGTTTAATGTAGGGTTTAAGGACATGTGATCTGCTATCTGTGCTTGTTCCACACCCATCTATTGTTACTACAGAAGTCTAAACTTACTGCATCATAGTCTTTAATTGTTACAGGGACATGCCTCTACGCACAAGAAAGCAGCATCAGGGTCTACGACAATAGCTAAAAATGTAAGAATTTGCACCTCGTTCCCTGCATTCTTTCACCATGCCATATGCCCACCCCATACACTATACAAAATTATTCTCATGTATTCACACCTTGTTATAGCAGGATGGATGGATGGATGCTTCCCAATAGAGAAATTATTAGAGATATATAATTAACAATTGGAAGTCTTGAGAGAAGGGTTGTGTCTCTTCCATCGAAAACGGATTCGTTTATGCAAAGCTTATAGAAAAATTAAAATTTTAGCAAGCAATTTGAAATTATAAGACCTATAATTAGTGAGATTTAAAATTGAAAACCAAATCAGAGGGTATTATGGAGGAGGAACAAATTCTTCTACCCATGGATTCAAACTGGCAGTCATGGCTACCAACAATTGTTTTTCCTGCAATCCTCAAAACACAGCACTATGAGATGGCAAATTCGCATTGGAAAAAAAATAAAAGAATGAAGAACCTAATTCTGAAAGCTTTGGCAGAAACAAAAGGGTTCCAAGTGCCATGCTCAGCAGTGCTGCTATTTTCCTATGAAGTCCTAAAAAAATAATATTTCATCGAATGTTTTATTTAATTAATTTTATTGAGACGTGTTGGACAATGAAAGCAAGACTAAAAATATATCATTTTATTATCTAAAGAATTAGTAATGAAAAAACATAATTAAATTTAGGGTTTTAACATTTTCACAATGAAAATGTTGAACGCAACCGCGCGCAGCAAAATATATTATTACTGATGTCGGATAAGCAGAAATGAGGAAAATAGTTTGCAGGTTTTGATTTATGCCACAGGTTTCGAGTACCTGATTTTTTCCCTATACAAAGGATAAATTTTAAGGAAGGGTAAACCTTTTGCATTAAGAATGGTGTTTAATGTAGGGTTTAAGGACATGTGATCTACTATCTGTGCTTGTTTCACACCCATCTATCATAACTACACAATTCTAAACTTACTGCATCACAGTCTTTAATTGTCACAGGGACATGCCTTCATGCACAAGAAAGCAACATCAGGCTCTATGACAATGGCTAAAAATGCAAGAATTTGCACCTCATTCCTCATGTTCTTTCACCATGCCATATGCCCACCCCATACACTATACAAAACCATTCTCATGTATTCACACCTTGTTATAGCAGGATGGATGCTTCCCAACAGAGAAATTATTGGAGATATATAATTAACAATTGCAGGTCTTGAGAGAAGGGTTGTGTCTCTTCCATTGAAAACAGATTCATTTATGCAAAGCTTTTAGAAAAATTAAAATTTTAGCAAGCAATTTGAAATTATAATACCTATAATTAGTGAGATTTGAAATTGAAAACCAAATCAGAGGGTATTGTGGAGGAGGAACAAATTCTTTTGCCCATGGATTCAAACTAGCAGTCATGGCTACCAACAATTGTTTTGCCTGCAATCCTCAAAACAAACCACTCTACGATGGCAAATTCATATTGGAAAAAAATAAAAGAATGAAGAACCTAATTCTGAAAGCTTTGGCAGAAACAAAAGGGTTCCAAGTGCCCTGCTCGGCAGTGCTGCTGTTTTCTTGTGAAGTCTTGAAAAAATAATGTTTCTTCGAATGTTTAGTTTAATTAATTTTATTGAGACGTGTTGTACAATGAAAGCAAGACCAAAAATATATCCTTTTATTATCTAAATAATTAGTAATAAAAAAACATAATTAAATTTAGGGTTTTAACATTTTCACAATGAAAATGTTGAACACAACCGCGCGCAGCAAAATATATTATTACTGATGTCAGATATGCAGGAATGAGCAAAATAGTTTGCAGGTTTTGATTTATGCCACAGGTTTTGAGTACCCGATTTTTTCCCTATACAAAGGATAAATTTTAAGGAAGGGTAAACCTTTTTCATTAAGAATGGTGTTTAATGTAGGGTTTAAGGACATGTGATCTGATATCTGTGCTTGTTTCACACCCATCTATCGTAACTACACAATTCTAAACTTACTGCATCACAGTCTTTAATTATCGCAGGGACATGCCTCCATGCACAAGAAAGCAACATCAGGCTCTACGACAATGGCTAAAAATGCAAGAATTTGCACCTCATTCCTCATGTTCTTTCACCATGCCATATGCCCACCCCATACACTATACAAAACCATTCTCATGTATTCACACCTTGTTATAACAGGATGGATGGATGCTTCCCAACAGAGAAATTATTGGAGATATATAATTAACAATTGCAGGTCTTGAGAGAAGGGTTGTGTCTCTTCCATTGAAAATAGATTCATTTATGCAAAGATTTTAGAAAAATTAAAATTTTAGCAAGCAATTTGAAATTATAAGACCTATAATTAGTGAGATTTGAAATTGAAAACCAAATCAGAGGGTATTGTGGAGGAGGAACAAATTCTTTTGCCCATGGATTCAAACTAGCAGTCATGGCTACCAACATTTGTTTTGCCTACAATCCTCAAAACACACCACTCTACGATGGAAAATTCATATTGGAAAAAAATAAAAGAATGAAGAACCTAATTCTAAAAGCTTTGGCAGAAACAAAAGGGTTCCAAGTGCCCTGCTCGGCAGTGCTGCTGTTTTCTTGTGAAGTCTTGAAAAAATAATGTTTCATCGAATGTTTAGTTTAATTAATTTTATTGAGACGTGTTGTACAAGGAAAGCAAGACTAAAAATATATCCTTTTATTATCTAAAGAATTAGTAATGAAAAAACATAATTAAATTTAGGGTTTTAACGTTTTCACAATGAAAATGTTGAATGCAGCCGCGGGAAGAAAAATATATTATTACTGATGTCGGATATGCAAAAATGAGGAAAATAGCTTGCAGGTTTTGATTTATGCCACAGGTTTTGGGTACCCAATTTTTTTAGGTACCTGATTAGGCTTGTGCTTTGGTGTCAGGTTTGCCTAGGTGTACTGACACCCAGGCCTACTAAAAAGTCAACAAGCGCTTTCATGCACTTTTGGACGAGTGAAAATTGGATTTTTTTCACATTACCACTTTTTGGCCCCTCATGATCTTGCACATACCCTTGGGGTGAGTGCAGACCTTGCACAACTATATTGTCTACTACCTGGTTTCATTCTAGGTCATCCATGGGAAATAAGAGTAGGATAATGCAAACTGGAATAGATTGATATATTCTGATTTTCATTCGATGATTTACAATTCAATAGATTGGCTATTTAAAGCCATTATTTTCCATTATAAAACTATGTATGGGAATGTATGGGAATGTAACTTCCGAACTAACTGTATAGCTATAATATATTTATTAAATTAAACTAACCTAAAACTAATCTAATTAATGTAAAACTTGAACATTCCCCCTTATTACATTAATCCAAACAAGAGTAGAAGTTTCCCAGGTTTCAAACCCAACCCTTTAGAGACTTTGATAAAGCACATCAATCGTTCAAGAAACACCGAATTGATTGCACTACACTAGTGGATCTCTTGACCATGCTTGCTCAAGAAACACCAAACTGTCTACATCAATGGATCTCCTGACCGCAAAACTTGAAGTTGTCTACACTACATGAGTGTTCCCACTTCCCCTGCACAATAAGACACATTTCATCCCAAATTCCACATCTCCTTTGACTATGTTTAATGCACCCTCCAGTGCTGCACATTAGACTCCTTTCCTCCGAAAGTCCACATCTCCTTTGAGCATGTCAAATGCCTCCTCAAGTTTTGTGGAAACAATCATGACTGACATGGCTACACATGATACACCTTTCCTCTAAAATTCCACATCTCCTCCAAGTGTGTCTAACACCTCCTCAAGTGCTCAAAAAATCTTCAAATTTGGCCCCTCCTTACTCCTCAAAGAGATAATCACACTGCTAAGCTCCCTCTTCTCTTTACGAACATAAATAAGTCAAGCCCCCTCTTGTCTTCAAGGACAAATCTACCAAGTTCCAAAGTTTTAGGCACACAAATAAATTTCTTCTCATGTAATGAATCATTTCTAAGGGAGAAGCTAGCTCGAGATGATGGAAAACCCCCTACCTTCAGTTGCCTCTAGCCTCGTGTATGATTATGCAACCTTTTATCTATATGATTGTTTGTATAATACAAATGACTTAAATAACACAAGAAATATTTGAAAATAAATCTGATAATGATAGACCCATCCCTCCAAAAATATCTTCATATACGGAAAACTTCTTGACAAAAACATGGCTTTGAAACTCACAAATTGCGTACATAAACGATAAACCAATAATGCTTACTGTACATCAACAATAATGTGATATTCATTCAAGTAAGCCTCTCTCACCCCACCATTAAGTTGCTAATTCTAATATTTTTTCTCTCATGGATATGTTTTCATAGTTTAACAACAGAATAGGGCACTATTGTTTACCTAACACATAATAATCTTTTGCCAAATTTCAATGGATTTGATGGATAAGAATGATCAACAATGGCTTTGTTTCTGCAAACTATAGATCATTACAAGATATTTTCTCATAGAATCATCATCAAGTTTGTTCATTCACACTTCTCATACCTCATTCAAAACATTTCCAAATCTAAGAGAATACTTCTCACCATCTTCATGTACTACAAATTTAAAAATGAATGAAACATCTGCTATGAAAAAACTCATAGAAATGTTTCTTTATTTTCTCACAACTCTCTTGATGACAATATATTTATGTACTCTAAAGCTTGTATCTGTAATAATTTTCTACTACAGATACAAGTTCAAATAGATAAGGTGGCTCTTGAAGTGGCGCATCTGCAGGAGCTCTTGCAGCACTAGGGAAATGCCCCCTATACTGTTTCTCATGTGCCGCCAGACCCTATTTCTGCTAGAAACACTCCTCCTTGCCTCCACTGCTCCTCTGGAAGGCATTCTTTCAGTCCCCATTCTCAGGCTCTCCCTCACTCTCCCAACAGAGGTGATTAGTGGGGTCGTTTGGTTTTTTTGAAGCAGCAGTGCAGTGCCTTGAGCTGGGATCTACCACCTCTTGGTGTTTTTCCTATTGCTACTTTTGACAAGTGTCCTCGCCTGGCATTGGCCATGTCGCCTCCTAGAGTAGAGGATGGATAAATTGCACAAGATAAAGAATACAATGATGGGTGGTCACTTCCTGACCCAAACCCTAACCCCACCACTAGGTGGGGTAATCTTGAAGATCAAGATCCTCCTTTTGCAGCTACTGCTTTGGCTGCATGAGGTTTTTTTATGAATAGTTGTTTTTATGTATTTCTGGCCTTGAACCATGTGACTCTTGTGGGGTAACTTTTTCCCCTGACCCCTTTTTGTGAATATGTACTGTATAAATTTTAATTAATGTTAAAGGGCCTATTCATAAAAAAAATTAACACCCAAATCTTCTCAGATACGTCTCTTCATACGATAGATATTCACAGGCCATAGGATTCCATGGCCACATGCCCAGCATAGATCAAATTTTTATGGAAAGCAATGTACTTAGCTTTCGTTCAGAGAAGAGAAAATTATGAAATAAAAATTTCATCAACACTGAGAGAAATCTGCATCACCTCTGCAAGAGTGCATCATTATTTCTTCAATGATGCCTTCACCGCTATTCTCACTGAAAAAGTGCTCAACTCAGCTTCCTCCTTTCTCATTTTGTGGAAGCCATTAATTTTTTGAGCTAGGGTTACTATCTACAAATTGGAGAATCGCATTGCAGTCATGCAATCTTTCATCGAAAGCTAGACTGGCCTTAGACTGGTAAAATCTTGTCATCCCTGATGCATCCTTCACACCCACTCACAACACTATGCAAGAGATTTAAATTAGATCTGATACCAAATAATTGCAAGAGAACAAAATCTAGAATAGATTGATATATTCAAATTTTCATTGGATGATTTACAATTCAATAGATTGGCTATTTAAATCCATTATTCCGCATTATAAAACTATGTATGGGAATGTAAATTCCCAACTAAATGTATAACTATAATAACTCTAATGTATCTCATAAACTAAGCTAACTTAAAACTAATCTAATTAATGTAAAAATCCAACAGAAAAATCTATTTCTTAAAAAATGGTATCCTTTTTTACTTTCAGTATCGTCTTCCTTATCAATTTCTTTTGGGTTGTCATTTTCTGATTGTAGGGTTTTCTCTCTTCGTGCTAATTTATCTTTCTTTTTTCCTAAGGTATGTATCCTATAAACCGTACATTTTTTTTTGATTCCTACTCATTAAAAAGTTAATATCTCAACATTGTTGGGCTCTGTGATCATATCATAAGCTATGGCGACATGGTCCCTTAACCTAGGAGTTCCTTCTTCATACTTTCTTTTAGGCCTAGTATTGTATGGTCTTTTAATGGTTGGAGGATAGGTGCTAATGGAAAGACCACTACGTGACACTTTATGATATGGTCTAAACTCATATGGGTTATTGTTTCTTAAAATTCCCTTCTTTTTACCTATATTATCTTTTGAGGATTGGAGTTATGTGGCTAGTTGTCTAGGTTCAAGAGGTTTTGAATCATCTTCAGGCTTTGAAGAGCTCTCTTCAACTGAGAATACGACCCAAGTTTTGGGGGAATTGATCTATTCTAGGCCTCTTATACACAGGAACTTAGCTAGCCCATGGTGAACTACAGAATTCTAGCTCCCTTTTTGAACCTTTGTACTAATTTTCTTAAGGGACTGAAGAAAATAAAATGGAAAATTGACCAATGCACCATGCCTAAGATGACAAAGAAGTTTTAAACAATGGTCAAATATATACACATACCTTCCTTGTCCCATGACATACTAGAGAAGAAACTTGGTAATATTAGGCCAGTGATCTACTAAGAACACCTTTAGTGTCCCTTGCTTTTGGGTGGTTTCCACCTTCTCTCCTAGCTCCAAGAAACACTGAGATTACGATTGCAGGTGACCTTTGAGATTTGTTGTATTAGGAAAAGAGGCTTCACCCATGGCTGAAAGTCGAGTTACCGCAGCTATAAAGTATTTGGTGATTGAAAATGTTACATCCTAGATTGTTATTGTATTCTTATTTGTGTCAAATCCGATGGAAAATTCAAAGGTTGTGCCATTATCAAACCCACAAAGGCATTTAAAATATATGATCTACCCAACCTTTTTAAATAACTCATATGCATTCCTTTTAACTTTTTTTAATGTGATACTTGTGGTCTTTTTTCAGTCGTGAGATCTCCCCATTGTCATTATAGGTAAGAACACAAATAGGTAAAAATGCAAGCAAGTAAAATTAAAGATGGTAATTGTTTTGATGTGTAGAAGAAAAGTAGTTTTACAAGTGGTAAAAGGTGAAAACAAATAAGAAGAATACACTCTCCAAATAATAATAACTACTTAAATGTTCTCTTTTTGTTGAAAGAGTTTTGGGTCCCTTTAAAAGCTTTTCTTACCATAATAAGTAAGAATGATAACTAGTTAAGTAGATGTGACACACACACCCCCTTAACCGTCAGTATTACGACACCCTGATTATAACCATGAATTGAAAACTATGTAATTAAATCTTGTGTAGTATCCTAAATTGTAGGCATGTACAATTTTGGTGTTTAGCTAGGCCCCATTTTAGTGTCCAAGACTTCCATGGATCATTGGCTTTTTTTCTATGCACTTTTTTTCTATTAAATATCATTTAAACAACTATTACAAAAAGCATGATACAAATGTTCGGATATGATCTAATATAGCTCAACAAGTTAGACCTCTATACATAGTTTATAAAATAAGGATTATTACAAAATTTGGTAGATAATAAAAAAACATAGCAATTGTATATGATATTAGACTTATTTTTTCTCCAATTGACCCAAGAAACCCATCCTTTGGCCCTTCCTTCCATTTTAATAATTTTTTTCCTATACATAGTTTCTATATATGGATGTTCTTCTTCCACATTTGTTGAGGCCTATGGAGTTCTCATTGGGGAAATCATTGCAAGATGTATAATAAACACATGGATCTCTTTGTCTTGTTGTTCCTTTGCTCTAGCCTCATTTAGATTTATAATGAAACTACAAAGGGCATTCTCAAACTGTGTTCTCTCACTTGTGGTCCTTTTCCAAGTGAACCTATGTGAAATCTCTCATTTATATATTCTTACAATTCCACTATGCATCAGGTGCCTAGTTCTACCATCAAACACATCATCATTTTGAAATTTCTATATAAACCATAGAATATTAACATATAGAATAAACAATAAATTATTATAGCTTTTCCTAAGGCTCAAGAAAGACCAAGATAACATATTCACAACACTTGAAAAAATAATATATATTGGGCTCCCTATTAGGATTCTTGACAGACATCTTGAGTAGGAAAAATATCCACATGAATCATGGCTTCTTGGGTTCAACAGGTCTACTCTAGAGACTATTCAAGTATTTAGTCCAATCTTGGCCGCAAGGTTAAAATTCCAGCAAGTGTTTAAATGGTCAGGGATGGAGTACTTATAAGATAGGAGTTTATAAACAAAATTATCTTTTTTATTAGGAAAAGGGGTTATATCTATCCATTTGAGGAGGGATATTTTGTCCTTTGTGATCACACAACATTGGGGTAGAGATACTTTTCTATAGGCATCTCTGAAAATTTAATAGGTCCTCCATTGGGCTTGGGGTATGTAATACCTCTTCCAAATATCTTTTCAACTCATAAGTTTCCCTTCATGAATAATATTTGCAAAGCATATGATGCCCTTTGCATCCCACCTCCTAATATGACACCCTTGAATCAAGGCTAAAGGTTTATCTCCAAGTCTAAGGTTCCACCACTCATACCTTTCATCACACACCATATTATCATAGTGAATGATGTTGTTATTTTTCACAAGGTGCCTTACATAGTCACAATCCACCTATTGTGGGTCCACAACACACACCCCATTTCTTTGGTCCTCTGACCATGGGGACCCCCTTCTTCTTTTTGGCTTTGTGTTTGTTTGGTCAAGTTTGCCCCTTTGAGTCCTCGCTCGGTCGGCCTTAGAAGAACAGGCATTGGCATGATCTTAAGAGAAAAAACCCTTTTTATGGCCCTTTGGCCCTTTCGGCATTTTGGGGACCTTGGTACTCTGAAACACTGAGATCACCGAAAGGTCGAAGGTCGGTTGTTTTGGTTTTTTTGGCCTCTGAAAACACTGAAAGTCCAAAGGAGTCTACCTCCAAATGTTTGGTGTTTCAGGCGCCAAAACCACCAAAGGCGCTGATTCCATGACCCGTGGGTTATAAGTCAAGGATGCCCCAATTTGTAAACACTTTGCATCCTTGAGCCTACAACTTCAAGTTTTTTCCACCTTCGGCCCTAAGTTTGATCATTCATGTGCGCCTCTAGTTTCGTTGTGCCTTTCTCCTCACTTTTTTCCCCTCCAAGGTTAGTCTCATTTGTGTGCCTCTCTTTCTCTTGTCTTCCTGGTTTTCACTTTCATTTTAGGGTTTTTCTTTCTTTCTTCGCCCTAGCGCTTGTCCAGCCTAGGGTGTTTTTGTTTTCTTTTCCCCTGGCTAAGGGGACCTGTGGCCACTTTCATTTTAGGAAGGGGTATGTCGGCATCAAGTTGGTTTTTTTCTTCCCTCTAGGTTTTTTGTGTTAGGGTTTTTTTGGGTTGTGACCTTTGTCATAGGTCTTCGGCCTCCAAAAGGCCAAAAACCAAGTCTTGGTCATCTGTTGTGTTGTCAGAGATTCAACCCTTTCAGTGTTTTGGACATCCAAAACATCCAAAACCCCACCAGGTCTGAATCCCCAAAATTCCTTTCCATCACCGCTATTTTAGAGATTCAAAATATTTTGCATTTCAGACCCCTGAAAGGCTCGAAATCCCGACAAGCCCGAGTCTCCAAATTCTGGTCTTCAAGCTTTGAGATTTTTGACATCTACAAAACTTTTAGACTTTTGGATACCGAAAGGTTTGAAACAAACTCTACGAATGATATCTTTTCGTACTTTTGGCCTTTTCAGCCTCCTACACTTTATTCAGTGTTTGAAACCCTAAAAGTGTGAAAAATCTACAGGCTCAGTGACTTTGGCTTTTTTTGCTCTATTTTATTCATTTAATTTATCTTTCCTTCAGTTTGTTCCTCAAAGTAGGATACTGATACTTGCATGTTCTATCACAGGAATGACTAAGAAAAATATTACTTCGCCCATGAAGTACCAATACAAGGAAAACACTCCCCCTTCAAAGATCGGCAACAAGCACAGTGAGATCACTGATACTGATATCATGAATGTAAATTGGGATCAATTCCTGATGAGGTGTGCCCAACCACAAGGAAGGTCAGAGGAATGTACTTCATTTGTATTAGCAGGACTTGTCAATGCAACAACCCACCCCGTGGCGGTGACCTCACCTGAGTTAATCATGACCTTAGCAAACCACTATCATTCAGACAGAAGGGTGGTTCAAAACAGAGAGGGCCAAGTAATATTAGATATCAGGCTAGATGTCATATAGGATGTATTCCATCTTCACAAAGGCATAGACAAGTTTTATGACTTCTTCATAGAAAAGGGAAATTTATGGTTCAGGAATAAAGGTGATGAAGCATACGAGATAGTCAATGACCATTACCTTGAACAACCTCTCCCAAAGAATAAGCTGGACAAAATAGACCCAAGGAGGGGATACATGAAGGATGACATCAAAGCGGCCATAACCATGTTGAGCCGAGTATACGGGTTACCACAGTCCTCCCACCTCAAGAATTGGATGATTCTCCTGATTGAAAGAGTCAAAGGTCACAGTTCTAGGTTCAACTAGGGAACCATCATTAGCAACAAGTTAGACGAGTAGCTCACGACAGTAAAACATAACCCCAAGTTCTACATGAGCACTTATGTGGTATACTTATTGGCAGCCCAGGTGGATTACCCTGGACTCACCAAGAGGGGAAACCTAAATGATCCCAATGCATGGTCTTACATCGTATACCCCCAAATATAGAAGAGGGAAAAAATGTTAGAGGATAGCCCAGACTACCGGATAGTCAATGACTCTTTCATCTTCACAATCATCAGGTCCATCAAAGGTGACTTTGCAAAAATAATGTCCAAAGAAGCAGCCGCAAAGATAAGGGACATAGGGGCCTACTACATTCACTTTAGGACTTTCACTTATATCCAAATAGCAAGATCAATGGTACATCCAAAGAAGCTACCCATATATCCATCTGACTGGATAGTCATTTTGGAGATTGCCAGACAACTCGCCGATGCATATGACCACATAAAGCACAAGAAGAAGCACTGTTGAGATTTTCCCATTTCATTAGAGCCATATACCCTACAAGATATGAAGATCTAAAATTCCATGGCCTTTGAATGGGATGAGTGCCCCTTACAACTTTAAAAAATAGTGTGTCCTTTCTTTGATCCTAAAGGCACTTACAACCACATTATTGGCAAGTTCTACATTCACGAACCACATGTGGAAGATCACTCGATGAACTATGTGGATGATCATGAGGTCAGGATTTGAGATTATTATAGGATGACCGTTGCCTTAGATAAGGAAGTCATAAAGACCCTTATTCCCCCTAAAGTTTAGGAATGTGATTCAGATGAGGTATTGGAGGCAATTTACACCAATGATAAGATATATAACAAACCTATCATGAACGTAGAGGTGGACAAAGATGAAAATGATGACATCAATTTCTGAGTGAGGCATGTGATGAGAATGACAAAGGAGTGGATCAAGAGGCCCTTTAAGATGAGCCCAATTCATGTAAAGATGTTGATGGGCCCACCCAAACAGATGGATAAACAATGCGGGGAGAAAAACACAATGCCAAAATATAAGAAAGCACCATCGTAGAAGCCGAGCATGGTGTATGGCCATGAATGTGCAATAGAATATGGGTTAAACCTAGGGCCCAAGACTCCCAAGACAAGAATGAATGGACAGATAGATTCCCCCATGATCCCATTACAGGTTTCATCAGATGAAGGACCCTCCACTTCAGGACAATCTTTTCCCACTAGGGAGAAGAGAAAGAAGATATACAAGAGAAAGAAAGCTTCTCTGTCCCCACAATTGGAGACTATGCAAGAATACTTACAAGAGGAAGAAGGGGAAGATGTCCCTCTTGTCAAAAGAACAAGATCTTACAAGAGGAGAGAAAAGGAAACCAGTTAGAAGCAACAGGAAGACCCTAAAGAGGAAGAAAACCCCTTAGATGTTCTTGGATCGGAAGAGTTCCAAATATCAGACTTTGAAGGTCTAGAAGGTTTCTCAGAGCAGGGCCAAGATACATCGAGGTATGCAACTAGATATGAGATAGGTGGTCCTTCTCTCTTCCAACCACAGGTAACTTTAACTCCACCTCCCACTTAATTCACTAACCCAAACCCCAATATACTTGTTATGGGAAAGAGCTCCAAAATGGATCATAGACTCATGAATCTAGAATCCGCACTCACCCAAGAGGTGTCTGTAAAAGATCCCACCACAAAAGTCATTCATATCACATCACCCCCTCACATTCCTTCTCTACTGATTACTACTCCACATTCTATTCCAACTCCCCCACCAATTCTCCAAACCCCACCAACTACTCTTCTACCCCAAATCCTAAATCTCCCAACACCTACTCCACCACCATTGAGCCCTTTTTGCTACCGCATCCCAACTCCTGGAGGGCCAATAAACCCAGAGTTTGTGTCACCTTTTCAAACCACATTGAAGGTCATGACCAGTCCTAATACAAAGTGATAGCTAGCTCCTCGGGTGATGAAAATAGAGGCCAAGAAAAACAAGAGGAGACAGGAGAAGGAAAGGGCATGGCAGTGGATGAAAGGGGAAAGGGGAAGAACACCAAGAGGAGGAGAATAAAGATGGGGAAAGGAAAGAAAAGGGGAAAGGGTCAGATCAAGAGATTATTCTAGGTTTGCAAAGTTTGGATTTAGTCTTGCAAGTTACCCTATATGAGCCAATCACCGCCTCTAGTAAGCCCACTTGGTTTACTAGAGAAATCCAGTTAAGGAAGAGAACTTATGCCAATGATGATGAAAAGGAAAATATAGGCATAACATCATTGGGGCAATCACTTCAATAGACAATGGTCATATAACTAGTGCAAACAATGTCATATGTCACCCAGGACACAAGGGGACACTAAAAGGCACAGGTTGCAGTCCCATCCGTGAGCACCTCTCAAGCCCAAACTACTTCAGAAGACTACACATTTAAGGAGGTAGATTTGGGGGAACCCACAAGGGAGGGGAGTAAAACATTAGCAGCCTTGGGACTCAAACATGATCTAGGTTTCATGAGTAAAGATGAAGAGACCATAAAGGCTTTGACTGAGCATAATGAAACCTTGAAGAGGTTCAACCATAAAGTGGTGGGTACTGTTAGAAACACTGAGAGGGGGGGGGGTGAATCAATGTTTGTCTATATAATACTTTTCAGCAACTTAAAAATAAATAAAACATTCACTTAATGAAGCTTAACATAAGAACTCATAACACATGATATGATTATGGGGAAACCTTGATTAGAGGAAAACCCCAATGGGAATTAGTACCCACAAATATTGCACTAGTATGATGAACCTGTTAAAGTTCCTTTGCCCTATTAGGAGCAATCTTTACAATGCAAGTACAATGACCTGGTTAAAGGTCTGACCCTATTAGGAGTCTTTTACAAAACCCTATTAAAGGTATATGGCTCACTTCCTAGGCTCACTGCCTAATAAGATGAAGGCTACAACCTTCTGATAATTGATATGCACTATATCAAAAGTGAACTACTGTGATGACACTGATGTTTGATTAGTTCCGTGGATGTGTGAATTATCTTACTCATTTAAAGAGATATATCATATACTCACTTCATCATAATACTCTTCTATATCTTCCTCTTACATAATAATTTGACCCTTGTAACATAACTTTATGTTACAAACTTATATGTTCATATTTGAATAGGTGCGACCCAAAACAAGACTCTAGTCAGCCCTAAAACATAATACACAATGCTTTCGAATAAGTCGGCTTAAGTGTGTTTACAATAATACTAATTACATCATTAAAAACATATAATCAAAGGCACTTAGCCATTACATAACAATATAATTCACGCTGATCAAAACACTAGTCGGCTTCCATGCTCTGTCTTCTGGACTGCTAGTGTACTGATCTGTCTGTAACTTCTCCGTACTATCATTTTGTAAAATGCATGTCTGGATGTAGTATGTAAACATGTCATAGAACATATATCTAAATGCGCATACTCTGATTCAATCTCTTGCATGTGCGCTGATGTGCTGATTGCTGTATATCTCTGTCTGCCCTGTTTCCATACTTAGTCATTTTAACTTCTAAGTTATCTAAGACAAAAACTTAATATGACTTTGTTTCCATGATGAAAACACAAAAATAGTCATATGTCCTCTAGGAGTCAACTTTCCAAAAATCTCCCCCTTTGTCATTTATGGCAACAAAGGAATGTGGCCAAGTTTCCCAAAATGACTTAACTCAAAAAAAAAAAATTGTATATCATAACATCTTTTACATATATACATACACTGCTCTCCATATATACACATTCTATATTATTCCCCCTTTGACATTAATGACAAAGGTTTACAAAAGCTTGTAATTCTTCTACATACTTACTCCATGTAAACTTCAGGGTACATAATCTGAAGAGAATGGATCTCTTTCTGCCAGAATACTTTCATTGCATCAACTGTCTATAGATGTGCGCATAAGGCATATGTTAGATTCTCCATTTTTATCAGATCCATGCAAGGACCTTGATCATATGTCACAATGGTAGCATCAATATGTTTTATGTTCTCATTTAGAACTGCTAAAGAGGGCACAAGTGCATTTCTCAACTAAGTTTGTCTGACTCTTATCTTGCTGATTTCTAATTTAGACTTTTCAATTTTGTCTAGCTGACCTTGATAGACATCGTTGCATATGTTCATGTCTTGTGTGGAAGTCTCAACTGATTTTCTAATGCTATTCACCATGATTTCTACCTCTTCTATCTTTTTAATGTGCTCAGAGGTGAACTTCACTCTGTCCATGTAGTTTTCTATGACCTTCTTTCCCTTAGCTACCAATTCTTTCAATATGGATTGCCCAATATTTAAAGAGTTTAAGTCTAAGGTAAAGTTCTTTACCAATTCATTCAGTCTCTCCTTTTTGTATTCATCTTCATAAATTCTAGTAGCTAAGTCTACTAGGCTTGTAAAATGTGATTTGAAGTTTGTTAGAATGTTGTCCATATCTTCAATTGATTAAGCTTTGGCTACTTTCTTGTATACAGGTACTAATTCATTCAACATGTTCACTGATACCAAAAAGTGAGGGTTCCTCATCACTTGTTTCTCTTTTGCTTTTTCCATAGCAAGAATGTTGATCTTGATTACGTCTTCTTCTCCCCATGCATCTAGACTTGCTAAATCAGGAGTTAACCTTGACAACAATGAAGTAGATGGTTGAGTGGATGGTGAGAATATAGTATTCTGACTGGTATCCATGCATTCAATCTTTACTGGTATCTCTTTGATTGGTGTTTCATTATCTTGAGTATCTTTTTCTTCATTCAAGTCAATTGGATCATTGGAGGGAACTTCATCTTGTTGCACAGATGTATCATCAGTGCACATTTCTTCAGTGCTTACAAATGCTTTATTAACTTTGTCCATGTCTTTGTCAGATTCTATCATGGATATCTTGATATTATCAACTACTATAGTATCTTCTGAGTCTTTTTCTGTATCAAAATTTATTGTCACTATGGGTGCTAAAACCTGTGGACCTATTATGGGTGCTATCTGAATCACTGGTTCTGTAACCTATTTAAGAGGAGCTAGAGTTACCTTTGTAGTAGGCACCATTGATGGATACATGTGTCTATCCATGAACACTTGTGCAAATTCCTTTTCAGTTTCTTTACCTATTTGCTCATACTCTTTGTTCATAATATGTAGAGTCCTTGTCTTGGTTCTAAGATAAGGCTTCACCAAATCTAATATAATTTCCTTCTCATCATGTGAGCATACAGGGAGAAGAGTATCTAATGTTTCTTGTCTTATCCTCATGTCTTCCTCAATTGCATGTCTTTTCATGATCTCCAGTATGTTCCATAACTTATTAGGTATCACTGTCTTGAGTTCAAGAACTGACTTCTTAAACTTAATCATATGAGATATGATCATAGAATGTATCTCAATTTTATCCATCTCTTGATACTTGTCATAGAATTTAGCAAGTGTATCTAATCTCCCTTCATTTACAATCCTTTTCTTCAAGACATTTAGACTAGGTCTAAATCCTACCTCAGGAGGAGCTTGAGTATTCCTTGCTTTTCTCTGAGTGTTCCTTGAGGATGGATGATTTGTGGGTGCCTATTTTCTTCCTCTAGTCTTATTTCTTGGTATAGAAGGTGGAGATGAGTCTAAGTCAATAGTGGGAGAGGGCGCAAAGGTGCTCTCTAATTTCTTCTTCTTCTAGATCTCTTCAGCCTTCTCAAGTTCTTTGGCTATCTTGGCATCTCTAGATTTGTCAGGATCTTCTTGAGTGACTCCATGTACTCTTAGAATGCTAGATGTAATCTTAGATGCCTTTCTTTTATTATCAGCACTGTATAATACAAAATTAATTGCATTAGTCTTCTCTCTGTAAGTTCCCCATCTGGACTCATTAGGATCTTTGGGCGCGGATAATAGAACTTGTGCATATCCTTCTAACACATGTTCTTCCACTTCATAACTAAGAGGATGAATCCATTTGGTTCTAGGTTCAACTGCCTCCATGCAAGTGCAATCTGTTTCTACCATGAAACATATGGTATCCTTATATTTATCAACTATCTTCTTAGATAGTATGAACCTTTTCTGCATCTTGATCCTAAATGTCTTTATATACATATCCATGGCATCCCTCACACTGCTCTCTAAAGTGGCTTTAAGTGAAATCTGAGACATTGTGGGTTTGCTCCTATCTCGGTAAAGGTTTGCAACCTTTCCAACAATATGGAAGTACAAATAGATGATCAAAGATCCAAACCTGAATGTCTTTCTTCTATCATGCTTGATGATTCGAATGTTGTCAATCAATTGAGCGCACAAGATCTCACATAGGTTGTATTGAGTGTTATCCTTCACCATTCTGATAGCTGCTAGGACTATTGCTGTAGAGACACTGTTTAACCTGCTTGCTTGCTGAAACTTATACCCAAGTATCATTGTTAGAAGTTTTATGTCATCCTCCTTGATAGGGTCAACTGTCATCCCATGCTTGTCACTTCTAGATAGGAAAACTTGTTCAAATTGCTTCTTAACATCCTTGCCAGTATGAAGAACTGGTCCAGTCTTAGGGAGTCTAGTTAATTCATGGATTAGGTCTATAGTGATGTGAACAGGAACCTCACCAATCTAGTAAAGGTCATCATGTATTTTTCTTAGTAAAATCTTTACCCATTCAGGCTCATCAAACTCATGCACATTCGAGTATTCCAAGATAGGGTTATCAATCAAGTGCGTGAACTCATCCTTGAATGTGTAGTCTGGTTTCTTCATAGATCCCATATGAGTGGCTATGCTGACATCTCATACTATTTCTTTCTTACAGTAAATGTATGCACGGATATCTTCTACGTGAAAAATACCTAACGGGGTTTTGGAGAAACCTCCTTCCACATCATCCAGTATGGATTTGAATGGATGTTTTTTAAACAAAAATATTTTCCTCTTTGCAATGTCAAATATAATTGGAGTCGCCATACTTACTTGATGATTTCTTAAATAGGGTTTCATGAAAATCTGAAATGGCACGACTGCTAGGGTTCTGTTTCAACTTCTTATCCATTTGCTTAATTTCCAAATCTATTATGCTTCTATTCTTTGATGCTCAGTGCTCCAGTGCTCTCAAATTCTATGATCTTGAATGCAAGTGTGAAGAAGATTGAACATTTACATTCTTTTATAAAAGCTACTGCATTTAATGTTTGCAACCGTACGCAAATTACTCATAGAATTTGTAACTTTGATCACGATGCATTAGAGACAATGCGTGCATGCATACTGCAATATCATGTGCTTATAACTATGAATCTATAGGCACATACTCAGAGGTGAGTATACCAGCTGTGCAGGGGTCCCAAGCTAGAATAGCTCCCCCTCAGACCAAGAAGGTCTATTCAAGTAGAAGTAGAGGGTGCATCCACTGTGGATGCATCAACTACTTTTTCAACATCATTGTCCTTCTTTACTTCAACCCAAATTTTTCTTTAATCTTCTTTTTCTTGAAAAAACTTGACTTCTCCTTCTTCTTCAAATAGTGATTTCTTAGGATCCTCTTGCTTTTGAGTTCTGGATCTACAAAACCTTGAGATGTGTCCAGCCTTTCCACATGTGTGACAAATGATAGGAGGTGTGATGCTTTTGTTCATCATGCTACACTGCTTTGTTGTGTGTCCATTGTAGTTACATATCTGACATATAGTATTCTGCAAATTTCTTTGAGGTTGATTTCTCTGATTGTTTTGATTCATTCTTCTTTGATTCTGCTGTGACTGATTTCTTTGATTTGTTCTGCAATGTATAGCCCTATGACCAAATTTATTATAGGAGAAACAATGACCATTGAAAGGTCTTACCTCTTTGTAATCTCTTGCCAAATGACCATGTTTGTTACATGCATAACAAGTTCTGTTAACTTGCTTGATTTTCCCTTTAGGTGGATTTGTTTTAATCTCTACAACATTTTCAACTTTCTTTGCTTCTAAATATGCTTCATGTTCTTTCTTTCATTCTTGTAATGAATTGATTTCAATTTGTGCTACACTGTATCCAAGACCAGTAGTGTTGCCTTTTTGCTTTTGTGCAATAAGCTGAGATTGAAGTGAATCAAAACTTGTGCAGATTTTATCAATCTTATCTTTTGCTTCTGTTAATTTAGATTCCAACTTATTCTTTATGTTTTCCAATTCCAGGACTTTCATGTTTGCTTTCAAGAGTTCATCATCTAATTGTTTTCTTTCTTTGATCTTTTCTTCAATAGCAATTTGGTTTTCTGTTAGTTGTTCATCTAGATTTTCAATTTTATCTTTCAGAGACATTTTCTCTTCATTGAGCTTATTGATCATTTTCCCTAAATCACTTGTAGAACAATCTTTCAAATCTTTTCTTAATTTCTTGATAAGCATTTGTGAGCCATCAACTTTCAGTCTAAGTTCTTCATTTTCTTTTTTAGATCTATCAAGAT
>MU228360.1:149524-164771 GCA_018584345.1 Thuja plicata | reverse complement strand
GGGGGGGTGAATCAGTGTTTGTCTATAAAATACTTTTCAGCAACTTAAACATAAATCAATATTCATTTAATGAATCTTAACATAAGAACTCATAACACATGATATGACTACGGGGAAACCTTGATCAGAGGAAAACCCTCATGGAATTAGTACCCACAAATATTTCACTAGTATGATGAACTTGTTAAAGTTCCTTTGCCCTGTTAGGAGCAGTCTTTACAATGCAAGTACAATGACCTTGTTAAAGGTCTAACCCTGTCAGGAGTCTTTTACAAAACCCTGTTAAGGGTATATGGATCATTTCCTAGGCTCACTACCCAATAAGATGAAGGCTACAACCTTCTGATAATTGATATGCACTATATCAAAAGTGAACTTCTATGATGACACTGATGTCTGATTAGTTCCGTGTATGCACGAATGCTCTTACTCACGTAAAGAGCTATATCATATAATAAATTCATCATACTACTCTTCTATATCTTCCTCTTACATAATAATTCAACCCTTGTAACATAAATTTACATTACAAACTGATATGTTCATATCCGAATAGGCGTGACCCAAAACAAGACTCTAGTCAACCCTAAAACATAATACACAACGCTTCCGAACAAGTCGGCTCAAGCATGTTTACAAAAATACTAATTACATCATTACAAACACATAATCAAAGGTGCTTAGCCATTACATAAAAAAATAATCCACGCTGATCAAAACACTAGTCAACTTCCATGCTCTGTCTTTTGGACTGCTGGTGTACTGATCTATCTGTAACTTCTCCGTACTATCATTCCATAGAATGTGTATCTAGACATAGTATGTAAACATGTCATAGAACATATATATGAATGCACATACTTTGATTCGATATCTTGCACGTGCACTGATGTGCTGATCGTTGTATATCTCTATCTGCCCTGTTTCCATACTTAGTCATTTTAACTTCTAAGTTATCTTAGACAGAAACTTAATATGACTTTTTTGCCATGATGACAACACAAAAATAGTCATATGTCCTCTAGGAGTCAACTTTCCAATAGGTACCATCAACCTCAATTTCCTTGAGGCCTCACTATAGGTGGTAATAGATAAAAGAAATGCCCGAGAGTTACCCACAGGTCTAACCCCCTCCTTCATCAAAGAAAGTATAGATTGGAAGGTGGATTTTGAGCAATGTGAGGAAGAGGCCATAAAGAAAATATTCAGGCCTTATAGGATTATTCTAGTAGAGGCCACAAATCTGATAGATTTGATGACAAAAGAAGGTGGCCTGGAGTCTGAGACCAGTAGATGGAGAGCCACTCTCCAAGATTTACATATTATTAGAAAACAATGCTTCCAAATCTTGGTAAAGATATATGAAGGTGAAGAGCTAGGAAAATTGGAAGCTTTGGTCAAGTGCATAACTAAGATAGTTAGCATTTATGAGAAATGTCATGCGTCCATATCGGATAAATAGAAAGAGGTCCTAGAATGGGTGGAAGAAATAGATATCTTCTTTACAAGGATTGGCCTTCATTTATACAGAGATGAAGATAAACATGTCTTACGACCGTCCAAAGAAGTGGTCCAACAATTCAAGGACATTGTAGCAGGTACAAGGACCAAGGAGGCCCTGCAAAAAATATTTTATTCAAAGGAAGAAATGATGAAGATGGCTAATCACGTAGAAGAGATTCAATTCTTTTCTTCTGAGCTAACAGCCTTCAAGAAAAAGAAAGAACATAAAGTTAACAGGGATAAAAGGAAGGAGTTAAACTATGAAGAAGCCCAAGAGATCATACAAAGGCTCTGGGCTGCACATCCTGAAGTATTCCTGAATTGACCCTTTGGGTCACAGAATAGTTTTGAAGATTTTCCTAAGGATGGTTTCTGAATTTTCGGCCTTTCAGCCTTTTTTGCCCCATCAAAATGATCTAGCCTTTCAGCCCTCCGAGTCTTCGGCCTTTTGGCCTTCCAGGATTTTTGACCTTTTTAGCCTCATCAAATTTTTGGCATTTCAACCCTCTGAGTTTTCGGCCTTTTGGGTATTTCGGCCTTTTCAGCCTTTGACAAGTCCAAACTCTGAGCCAAGGTTTCAATAATAAACACTTAAAAGATTCTGACACAAGTCCAAAAAACTGGGTGTTTCCAGTGAGATCACTTTTTCCACACCAGTTGAACTCCATATCCAATTGATGGTCATCTTGAGTTCATTCTGAAATAACTAAAGGTTCCCTATCAGTCTCCACCATCAGATGAGCTTCCAGATGAAGATTCCAAGAGAGACTTCCAAAAACAAGAAGAAGAATCCAAGTTTGCTGAAGAAACCCCCTCTTCTTTTTTCTTTCGTCTTGGAAATTTTGACCCTCCTTGTAGGGGCAAAATGGTTGTAAATGGGTTCATAGATCCATGCAAGTTTATCTAGTGTCAGTTAAAAATAGTTTCCCTTCCATTAAAATCTTAGTTTAAATTATTATTTTTCTCTGATGCCCTAACTTTGGAATTCAGAGTTGTGAATCAAGTGCTATATATTGTAATCACAAAAGAAATGTAACAGTCAGATTCTTAATGCAATAAAGATATACATTTGGTGCTTCATTCGTGGTGTGTGAATTGCTACTACCTATGCAAAATTACTGAATGTATGCTTTCATTGTTCATTATTTTCAGAGAGCCTCTTTTTTATTGTGCTTCGAATTTGTGTTTCTTTTAGTTGGAATTTACTGCTGTTTTCTTTACCTTGCTATGACAAATGTGTGGAAGAGATCATCTTTTGGGTTAACAATAAATTTGTCTCGTGGGTGCGCACATCTTGGTGGCTTCATAATTTGATAGATTTTGAATATCTTGCACAAGTGAATACATCTTCTCTCCAAATGCTTGCATCTATGGGGTAGTGAATTGTGACTTGGTCTGATTTATGCTCCGTGGGTTTACACAAAATCTCTCCCATCATTCAATTCGCAAGGAAGGGTTTACAAATAGTTTATGTCTGTAGGAATTCATTTTTAGTCATTTTCTTATTTCTCGTTACTCTACTCCCTACTCTCCTCTGTCTCTTAAAATTCTAAAAATCTAAACATCTCAAAAATACCAAAAAATTGCATTATATTTACAACACCCATATGTTAAAACATAAAATACGAAAAAAAGAACTAAAGTGTTTTGTAGTTTGATGTCTTGAACAAACCAGCAAAGGCCTTCTCATGAAAAATCACATTTATCTTCAGCTGAGTAACCAAGCAGGTTATGACCCGGCCCTGGAGAACCTTGGGAATAACCCCATTATTCTTTCAAGAGAGGAAATTGAATATCGAGATTGTAGCAAGTTGGCTTGTGTCAAAAGAATGCTCAACAAAAGTGGCGCTATAAGGAGGGCCTCAAGACTCAAAAGATGGATAACATTGGATCTTTCTCCCCGGAGAGGTTTGAGTGAGTGTTTAGATCATCTCCAAAGAGAGGCGAGTTCCTTAAACTCACCCATCATCGTAAAGCTCATAGAGACAAAGGGAAGAACAGAGAGGAATTCTCTTCCCACCTTACTGAGTCTCAGAATTATTTTGGAAAGCAATCACATATCTCTTCCCTAACTGTCATCATAGCCATAACGCAAAATCAGAACTCGCAAAATTAGAATTTGCAGCAACCTCGACTGATGGCCTTTTTTGCCAATGCAACAAGCTCACCCCTGAATTTCATTGGGCAGCTCCACGAGTTACCTAAAAATCTAGAGAATTTTTGCACTCGGTTTATATATGGGGAGTCAAGGATAGCGGAAGAACACATCTGCACCTTCAAGGAAATTTTCAACCGTAAAGAGATCACCCACCAAGACATTGTTTGTTGTTTATTCCCATACACTTTGGGGGAATTTGCCTACAATTGGTACCTGAATTTACCACGAGGGTCTATTTCTGCATGGAATGAGTTTCAGGCCAAACTCCTCAAACAATTCAAACTATATGTGGATCCAGCCATAACACATCACTAATTTATTACAATGAGGAAGGATCCTAAGGAACCTATCACCATGTTCAGTCATCATTTTCACAAAATGCATCAAAAGTTGGAAACTCCTTACACCATACCAGAAGAGGTTGTTATACAAGTTTACTTAAAAGCTTTGGATCCTTTCACCTCAATATTTTTAAGGAGGCTTCCCTCGGTGGATAGAGACACAATGGAAAAGGTGTACAATGAAGCCATCACATTCACCCAGCAGATGGACCCACAAGAAGGGAGTTATGCAGTGGTACCTATCATAAATAACCTTGCTATCCCACATCCATTTGTAGCAAACGATCAAGCTAGGGCTGCTCACACACCAATGTTGAACCCTATTCTAGCATAGCCATTGGCAACCGCACCCCCATCTATTTCTTACCCGGGTTATGATACTCACAAGGTAGCATTTTTGGAATAGAGAGTTGTGCCCCAAACAGAGCCTGATACTCTCATGGCCTCTAGACTGGATGCCGTAAAGAAAACATTGTCCCAACTCACCAATGAGCTCACCCAAATGAAGTTAAATCCATCTCAGAATCAAGGTGGATATCAATGAGCACCAGCTGACCCAAATACATATCCTCAAAACCCCAATCAGAGTCTCAACATGTACAACAACAACAACATGTAGGAGAAAATGTTTGGACAGCAAACGGCGAGCAGGCCATGGAACACTAGACCCAATAATGGCAGCATCCCAGTAGACAATGCCAATGCTTACGAGGCTTCAGAGGCTAATTTTTTCGGAGCTCCAAATTCACACCAAGGAAATAATGGGCCAAGAAATAACTCTCGTGATCATTACATCCAGAACTCAGAAGAACCCCGAACATAATTTGATGCTATGGTGTTTGATTCCTATGAGTCCAGACAGGAGGAAGGTTCAAATGCTTTTGCAGGAGAAGATGAGTTTGTGTTTCCTTTCCAGAAAGAGAACAAACCTGAATATTCTGAAGTGCATGCTTTCCAAAATGATCAGAGAAACTCCTACAACCTTCAGAGCAGAAGGGAACTTCTCACAGATGGTATTCCCCCAGGAAAACAACCAACCCCACTAGATCCTTGGGCTAGTAACAATCCCATGCCTCCTAAAGGCTTGAATGCTCCTACACCTCCTACAACAAGTATGTATGCCAACTACAAGGGCTCGGCATGGTCAAGTGACAAATACAGCTCACTTGATGAACTAAAGAAAACCAGAGTGAACATATCTATGTTCGAGTTATTGCAAGGTTGCCCGTCTCAAAAGGAGGCCCTTCTAAGATCTCTGGATCACTCAAAACCTGGCTCATCAACCAACAATGCAAGGGCACCTATATCCAACATCAACACATCCGAGGCTTTCCCCACTATGTTCAGAGAGAGGATGGAGGTCCCACCATTCTTACTCAGTCTACGGATATTTGGGAAGAACCTACACAATTTCCTGATTGATTCAGGGGCTTCGTGCAATGTCATGCCTCTGTCAATTTACCAAAAGTTAGGGATGGTGCCCCAAGTAACAAACCAAGTGGTCATGCAATTGGATAAAACCTAAGTCAAAGTGATCGGTGTGTTCAAATATTTACACATTCAATTAGTCACAGATCCTAGAATACAAGAATGCATTGATGTGCATATAGTCAACATACCCTAAAATTATGGGATGTTGTTAAGTAGAGAATGGACCAAGTGCTTGAGGGACTGGATTTCTACAGATTTCACCCAGTTGTGGCTACCATGGAGGGGTCTAAATAACCAAATAAAGATTAATGAAGAGCCTAAATTGAGACAAATGATCACCGAGTACAATGCCCCGAATAAAGTCATGTTTACCCAAACGTATTTGGGCACTTATCGGATGGATGCCATTCTCATGTTCCGAATCCAAGAAAGCCTAGAATCAGACTACAGCCCCATTCTGGGTCTTTTAGACTCAGATATCAATGATGACATTTTCCAACACTCCGTCAACAACACTGTGGCCAACTTATGACACTTGGGACAAGACACAGACCCTAACATTTTGTTACTACTAGGGTACTATCAGTTACACCAAGCTAGCCATTCTGAGTTTACATGCCCCAATTCCTAGGAAGCATTATTAAGGATATTGAACCAAATCACCTTGTCAAGTAAGCTATCAGAGACCCCTACAATAAAAGGAGACATCCTCGAAAATAGGGACAAAAATGACATCTCGCCAGGGGTAGATGTCCCAGTTTCTACAATCACCCCAAGCCAAGATCAGGATAGTGGGTCAGATTCTGATGACAGAGGCCTGGCCTCAAACATGCTCAGTGAATGGAGTACCTCTAATGATGGAGCTTGCCTCCCATACAAAGGGATGCTAGAGGACAAGGGCAGTGAAAGTGACAAGATCACCGGACCCAGGCATACCCAAGGTACGGGAGAATCAACCTCTTCTAACAATGATGGGGAGAAAGAGCGAAGACTTAAAACCAACGACCCTCTAAAGAGAAGATCGGACAAAAATTATCCTACCAAGCAACCCTAGATATGGAAATTGCACTTCGACGGTTCCAAATGTAAACATGGAGCAGGTGCAGGGATTGAATTAATAAACCCAAGAGGTAAATCTTTCTATGTCATTTATAGGTTACAATTCTTGAGCACTAACAATGTTGTAGAGTACAAAGAATTGGTTTGTGGGCTCCTCCTAGCCCACAAGAAAGGAATAAAAATCATGATAGTAGAAGGGGACTCACAGTTGGTTGTCAAACAAATCTGTAGCCAGTATACTTGCAATGACAAAAGGCTCTCAGCCTACCAAAATAGAGCATGGGACCTGATCAACGACTTCAATGCCTTCGACATCAAAAGCAGCCCAAGAAGAAGAAATGTTGTTGCCAACACCTTGGCCGTATCATCTAGTTCATTACATCCAATGGAGAAATCCAAGTTGAAGAAATTTTTAGTCAAACTTGTCACAGCTCTGGCCATCCCAGACAATGTCACCAACTTTCAAGTCTTCCAGGATGATCAACAAGTTTTGGAGTTTATCATGTGCACTAGTGTGTTCAAAAAACAAATCATTGATGAGTACAAGGAAGGTGAAGAAATAGTTGAACCCAAAACTCTGAATGATCAAGGTGTTATAAATTTGAGAACCAATGCCATACCCAAAGGGATGGTTGAACTAGAGATAATTTTTGACAGCGATAAAACTGTAGTGGGGAGATGCCTAGATGTAACACCAGATGGTAAAGGATGTGACACCTTAACCTTGGCACAAAAGAAGAACCTAGGGAGCTCCACATAAGAAGGGTAGGAACCAAATAAGAAAAGGAAAAAATGGTCAAACTCCTCACTGAATATCAAGATGTCATAGCATGGAGTTACAAAGAATTAAAGACATATGATACCTCAGTCATAGTACACAGCATCCCTCTGAAACCAGACTCCAAGCCTTTTCGGTAGTGGCAAAGGCCTGTGAACCCTACCATGGAACCCTTGATTCAAAGGGAGGTTCAAAATTTTCTCGATGCTAGGATCATCTTTCCAATCAGACATTCCACATGGGTTGTGAACTTGGTGCCCGTAAGAAAGAAAACTTGGGAGATTAGACTGTGCGTGGATTTTTGGAACCTCAACCAATCTTCTCAGAAGGACAATTACATGCACCCATCCCTCAATGAGGTATTTCAGAAGGTCAATGGGTCCCAAATGATGTCATTTCTAGATGGTTATTTAGGCTACAACCAAGTGATGATGCAGGAGGAAGATAGGCTGAAAATGACATTCACAACTAAATGGGGAACCTTTGCCTACCGCTGAATGTCTTTCAGACTGATTAACATAGGGGCCACTTTTTAGAGGACAATGGACATAGCTTTCAAAGGAATAGTCAGGAAGTGCATTATCATCTATATGGATGACCTCATGGTTTTCTCAAAACAAAGAGCCGATCATTTAAGTGACCTCAGAAAATGCCTTCAAAGATGTAGGGAATTTGGGATATCCCTCAACCCCAGAAAGTGTGTGTTTGGGGTAACTGAAGGAAAAATCTTGGGACATATCATCTCAAAGAAGTTGATAGCCATAGATCCCGAGAGGGTGGAGGCTATTCTAAGATTGACACCACCACGCAGCCGCAAAGAGCTAAAATCATTCTTTGGGAAGATCAACTTCGTAAGGAAGTTCATTAGTGGCTTCACAGAGATAGTAAAACTGTTGAACAACATCCTCAAGAAGGATGCTAAGATTGATTGGTCTCTCCTACCAAGAAATATTTTGAGGAGATTAAGAATGCCATCACTATGGCACCGATCCTAGTCAGCCCAGACTATACTATCCCTTTCAAAGTTTATTCATTTGTGTCTGAGCACTCCTATGCAAGCATCCTTACATAGAATAAGAACAGTGAGGATGAAAAACCCATAGCTTTCATGAGCTTCCCTTTCAAAGATGCTAAGCTCTGATACCCAAACTTGGATAAATAGTCATTCCCTCTCATCAAAGCGGTGAAAAAATTCAGACATTACATTCTGAGAATTAAATTCATTGGGGTAGTTCCAGACGCAGCTATAAAGTCCCTTTTGATGCAGAATGAGCTGGGAGAGTGGAGAGGAAAATCGATGGCCATCCTTCAAGAGTTTGACCTTAAAATCCAACCAATGAAACTAGTAAGGGGCCAAGGCCTGACGAAGATAATCTCTGAGGTTGAAGAAGGACTAGTTTGCCAAACCTACACTAATCAAGGTGTGATCAGTGATGTATGGTACCCAGACATAGTGTACTATCTACTGCAAAACCATTGCCCAAAGGAAATGAGTGGTTCTCAGAGGAGAGCCTTGAGAATCAAGAGTGGCTCCTACATATTGAAAAATGGACAACTGTACAAATGCAATTATGAAGGCATATACCTAAGGTGCTTAGACAGACTTGAGGCAAAGCAAATCCTAGAAAATTTCCATGAAAAATAAGGAATGAGACATGGGTCAACTGACACAACGGCTCACTAGATTTTAAGGGTAGGGTATTTTTTGCCTACAATATTCAGAGACACAAGTGAATATGTGAGATCTTGCCATACTTTTCAAACCAATGTGACTCGAGAAAGGAACCCCACCATGCCCCTACAACCAGTGTATGAGGTACACCCATTTTCCCAATGGGGCTTGGATTTTGTTGGAATGATTAACCCCCCTTCGTCTACAGGACACAAATTTATCTTGATAGCTACCGACTACTGCACCCACTGGACGGAGGCTCAAGCACTACAAAATTGCACCACGGAGGTCGTGACCAAATTCTTGGAGGAGTGCATCATAACCAGGTTTGGGATGCCATTTTATCTGGTATGTGACAATGCTCCCTCTTTTTCCTCAGCCTCGCTGATGCAATGGGCCTTCAAGAACTAGGTAATCCTCAAATTTTCTTGAAATTACTATCTACAAGGAAATGGTGTAGAAAAGTCCACCAATAAGAACCTAATGATAGTGATCAAGCACCTCCTGGATGACAACCCTAGGGATTGGCATGCGCAATTGAAATACACTTTATGGACTGATCGTATAAGGATAAAAAATGCCCTAGGGATGTCTCCGTACCAGCTAGTATATGGCTTGCAACTAGTCTTCCCTATGAACTTAAAGATCCCAGTCCGTAGATTCATGGACCAGTATGTGGGAGGAGAAGATCGGGTCCAAGTCTGGCTCATGAATCTCCTTAACTTAGAGGAGAAGCGAATAGTGGCTCTGGAGCACATATAAAAACATCAAGCTATAGTCAAGAGGTGGTTCGACAAGAGAGCCACCATTAAAGCCTTAAGGATTTATAACCTTGTCCTCATGTGGGATAAGGCGAAAGAAAATCCAGGCAGCCACACCAAGTTCCAAAGATTGTGGATAGGCCCTTATCAAATATCAAAGATCCTAGGGGAAAACACTTTTAGGGTCAGCACGTTGGATGGAGAGTTGACCCCATTGCTAGTCAATGGGAAATTCCTCAAGCATTAATTTCAATCCTAAGCAGGATTGCCTTCCATCCCTTGTACCATATTTTCCCTTATTTTTGGTCCTTTCCTTTCTTTGTCTCTTCCTCGCCCTCGCTGTCAGTCTTTTCTTCCCCCCTTTTGTTGAGGTTTTTTTTTATTTTTTTTGGGTCAGTGTATTCTTGGATCCATTCCAAGGTAGTCCGTAAATCAGAGCAAGGGTAATTCTGAGTGAATTCTCTAAAATAAATATGCAACGCAAAGAACATTTTCCAAAAGGTGAAGTGATGATAGCTATCAATGATTAACAAGAATAAATTCAAGGCTTGGTCATCCTGATCATGAAATACACTAAAAGGAAACACTCAAAGAGTAGTAGTTCCTTAAATGATTGACATTTGTGACCGACACTAGTGCATAGATTTGGGTACCCACCAATCACAAAATCCAGGTCTGAACGGATGCAAGGACATTGGAAAATAGCTAGAGAAAGGAGAAAAGAAGGCACACAAAAAGAAAAGTGTCCCAAAGAGGCCACAAATGTGAAATCTGGGTGACATAGTCTAAATGTTGCCCGAATCAGATCAAGTACAGAAAGGGAAAATTTCATTGTTATGGACCTGAACATACTAGGTGAGAAAGTACACACATATTCTTTGGTCCTCTGACCATGGGGACCCCCCTTCTTCTTTTTGGCTTTGTGTTTATTTGGTCAAGTTTGCCCCTTTGAGTCCTCAGTCGGTCGGCCTCAGAAGAATAGATGTCGGCATGATCTTAAGAGAAAACACCCTTTTTCAGCCTTTTGACATTTTGAGGACCTTGGTACTCTGAAACACCGAGATGACCGAAAGGTCGAAGGTCGGTTCTTTCAGTTTTTTCACCCTCCAAAAACACTAAAATTCTGAAGGAGTCTACCACCAAACATTTGGTGTTTTAGGCATTGAAACCACTGAAGGCGCTGACGTCATGACCCGTGGGTTATAAGTCGAGGATACCCCAATTTTTAAACAATTTTCATCCTCGAGCTTGCAACTTCAAGTTTTTTATTCCTTCGGCCCTAAGTCTGATCATTCGCGTGCACCTCCAGTTTTGTTGTGCCTTTCTCCTCGCTTTTCTCCCCTCCAAGGTTAGTCTCATTTGCGTTCCTCTTGTTCTCTTGTCTTCCTAGTTTTCACTTTGATTTTAGGGTTTTTATTTCTTTCTTCTCCCTAGCACTTGTCCAGCCTAGGATGTTTTAGTTTTCTTTTCCCCTGGTCCCTAAGGGGACCTATGGGTGCTTTCATTTTAGGAAGGGGTCTGTCGGTGTCGAGTTGGTTTTTTCTACCCTCTAGGTTTTTTGTGTTAGGTTTTTTTTGGGTCACGACCTTTATCGCAGGTCTTCGGCCTCTGAAAGGATGAAAACCAAGTCTTGGTCGTCTATCGTGTTGTCAGAGATTCAGCCCTTTCGGTGTTCTGGACCTCTAAAACATCTGAAACCATGGCAGGTCCAAATCCCCAAAAGTCCTGTCCATCACCGCTATTTCGGAGATTCAGACTTTTCAGCATTTCAGACCACCGAAAGGCCTAAAATCACAACAAGCCCGAGTCTCTGAATCCTAGACTTCAAGCTTTGAGATTTTCGACATCTAAAAAGCTTTCAGACTTTTGGATACCGAAAGGTCTGAAACAAACTCTACGAATGACAACTTTTTTCACTTTCAGTCTTTTCGGCCTCCGACACTTTATTCGATGTCCGAAACCCTACAAGTGTGAAAAATCTACAGGCTCGGTGAATTTGGATTTTTTCGCTCTATTTTCGTAGTTTAATTTAGCTTTCCTTTAGTTTGTTCCTCAAAGTAAGATACTGATACTTGCATGTTCTATCACAGGAATGACTGAGAAAAAGATTACTTCACCCATGAAGTACCAATACAAGGGGACATCAAAGCGGCCATAACAATGTTGAGCCGAGTATATGTGTTACGACAGTCCTCCCAACTCAATAATTGGATGATTCTCCTGATTGAAAGACTCAAAGGTCGCGGGTCTTGGTTCAACTAGGGAACCATCATTAGTGAAAAGTTAGACGAGCAGCTCACGGCAGTAAAACATAACCCCAAGTTCTACATGATCACTTATGTGGCATACTTATTGGCAGCCCAGGAAGATTAACCCAGATTCACCAAGAGGGGAAACCTAAATGATCCCAATGCATGGACTTACATCATATACCCCCAACTACAAAAGAGGGCAAAAATGTTAGAGGATAGCCAAAACTACAGGATAGTCAATGACACTTTCATCTTCGCAATTATCAGGTCCATCGAAGATGACTTTGCAAAAAGAATGTCCAAAGAAGCGGCCGCAAAGATAAGGGCCATAGGGGCCTATTACATTTAGTTCAGGACTTTCACATATATCAAGATAGCAGGATCAACGGTACAGCTAAAGAAGCTGCCCATATATCCATCCGACTGGATAATAATTTGGGAGATGGCCCGACAACTCGCCGATGCATATGAGCACATAAAGCACAAGAAGAAGCATTGTTGGGATTTTCCCATTTCATTAGGGCCATATACCCTACAAGATATGAAGATTTTCAAGTCCATGGCCTTTGAATGGGATGACTGCCCCTTACAGCTTTACAAAATAGAGTGTCCTCACTTTGATCCTTTAGGCACTTACAACCACATTATTGGAAAATTCTACATTCACGAACCACATGTGGAAGATCACTGGATGAACTGTGTGGATGATCATCAGGTCAGGATCTAAGATTACTGTAGGATGACCCTTTCCTTAGAAAAGGAAGTCATAAAGACCCTTATTCCCCCTAAATTTTGGGAATGTGATTCAGATGAGGTATTGGAGGCAATTTACACCAATGATAAGATATATGACAGACCCATCATGAACACAGAGGTGGACAAAGACAAAAATGATGACATCGATTTACGGGTGAGGCATGTGATGAGAACGATAGAGGAGTGGATCAAGAGGCCCTTCAAGATGAGCCCAATACTTATAAAGACATTTATGGACCTACCCAAACAGATGGATAAACAATGCAGGGAGAAAAACACAGTGCCAAAATATAAGAAAGCACCACTGCAAAAGCCGAGCACGGTGTATGGCCATGAACGTGCAGTAGAATATGGGTCAAACCCAAGGCCCAAGAATCCCAAGAAAAGAATGACTGGATAGATAGATTCCTCCACAGTCCCATCACAGGTTGCATCAGATGAAGGACCCTCCACTTCAGGACAATTTTTTCCCACCAGGGAGAAGAGAAAGAAGATATACAAGAGAAAGAAAGCTTCTTTGTCCCCACAATTGGATACTTTGCAAGAAGAATTGCAAGAGGAAGAAGGGGAAGATGTCCCTCTTGTCAAAAGAACAAGATCTCACAAGAGGAGAGAAAAGGAAACCAGTTAGAAGCAACAGAAAGACCCTAAAGAGCAAGAAAACTCCTTAGATGTTCTTGGATCAGATGAGTTCCAAATATCAGACTTTGAAGGTCTAGAAGGTTTCTAAGACCAGGGCCAAGATACGGCGGGGTATGTGATTGGATACAAGGTAGGTGGTCCTTCTTTCTTCCAACCACAGGTAAATTTAACTCTGCCTCCCACTCAATTCACTAACCCAAACCCTGATATACTTGTTATGGGAAGAGCTCCAAAACGGATCACAGACTCGTGAATCTGGAATTTGCACTCGCCCAAGAGGTGTCTGTAAAAGAGCCCACCACAAAATTCATTCTTGTCACATCACCCCCTCACATTCCTACTCCACCGATTAATTTTCCACTGATTACTTCTCCACCTTCTATTCCAACTCCCCCACCAATTCTCCAAACCCCGCCAACTACTCTTCTACCTCAAATCCTAAATCTCCCAACACCTACTCCACCACCATTGAGCCCTTTGCTCTACTGCATCCCAACTCCTGGAGGGTCAATAAACCTAGAGTCAGTGTCGCCTTTTCAAACCACACTGAAGGTCGGGTGATGAAAACAAAGGCCAAGAAAAACAAGAGTAGATAGGAGAAGGAAAGGGGATGGCGGTGGATGAAGGGAGGAAAGGGGAAGAACACCAAGAGGAGTAGAATAGAGAGGGGGAAAGACAAGAAAAGGGGAAAGGGCCAGATCAAGAGATGATTCCAGGGTTGCAAAGCTTGGATTCAGTCTTGCAAGTTACCCCATATGAGGCAGTCACCACCTCTAGTAAGGGTGATCTCACAATAGTGAGTCTGACGTTTTGGGATGAAGGATTTCAGATTTGCAAACAAATTTTTTTTTTTTTATGGCTTTGCACCAAGTAAAGGCTTCGTGCGAAGTGATTAAGAGGCTTCGCGTGAAGTACCCCATGCAGGACACTTCACACAAAGCCATCACTTCGCACGAAGTGGCACACGTAGGGTACTTTGCGCAAACACCCCCTTCGCGCGAAGCCATTGTTGGCCAGAATTTTTATAAATTTATGACAAGTCATGTCATTTTCACCATTCACTTTGCGAGATTTTGTGGACCCGGTGCTTGGAGCGAACCAGTGATGACCACTACGATGTCAGCACTTCCCGACCTTTTTTGACATCTTTGTGATTGTTATTAGCATCAGGTACATGCATTTTTCTTATTTTTTATTGTAAATTATACGTTTTATATTCATTTTAGTTAATTATTCATTTTAAATAATATTTACTTTGTAGAAATGTTAGAAAATGATAATTGGATTTTAGAATTTGTTAGAAAATTATTGTAGTATGTTAGAAAATCATAACTTATTATATTAGAAAATGTTTGAAAACTTTAAAAAACTGTAGTATAAATGTTAGAATATATGTTAGTAAATGTTAGAAAATTGTAAATTATTATATATTAGAAAATATTAGCAAATTGTAACTTCTAGAAAATATTAGAAAATTATAATTTAGTACATACATTAGGAAATATTAGAAAATTATAAGTTAGTTATACATTAGAAAACATTAGAAAATTATAACTTAGTAAACATTAAAAAATATTAGAAAATTATAACTTAGTATGTACATTAGAAAACCGAATTTAGAATGTTAGCAAATGAACAATAAAATTGTAACTTAGTATGTTAGAAAATGATAGAAAACCATAACTTAGAATGTTAGCAAATTTTAGAAAATATTTAAACAAAACATTAGAAACTGTAGTAGAAATGTTAGAAAATGTTAAAAAATTCTAACTTCTAGGATATACATTAGAAAATTGTAACTTAAAGTACATACATTAGAAAATGTTAGAAAATTGTAACTTTTAATATATGTGTACATGTTAGAAAATTGTAACTTAGTACCATACATGTAATA
>MU228360.1:129961-142844 GCA_018584345.1 Thuja plicata | reverse complement strand
GTTTACATTATCTTCAAATTCCTTATAGTTTTCCGGCAATAGGTGTTTGAAAATGAAGTTTTTTCTCAAAATGTTGATCTCTGTGTCAAAGTTGGCCAAAAAGTGGGACACACTATTGTGGGATCACTTGTAAGCCCACTTAGTTTACTAGAGAAATCCAGTTAAGGAAGAGAACTTATGCCAATGATGATGAAAACAAAAATTATACGAACATAGCATCCTTGGGGCAAGCACTTCAACAGAAAATGGTCATATTACTAGCATAAACAATGTCATATGTCACTGAGGACACAAGGGGATGCTAGAAGACACAAGTTATAGTCCCATCTGTGAGAAGCTCTCATGCCCAAACTACTTCAAAAGACTGCACATTTAAGGAGGTAGATTTGGGCAAACCCACCAGGGAGGGGAGTAAAACATTAGCAACCTTGGGACTCAAACATGCTCTAGGTTTCATGAGTAAAGATGAAGAGACCATAAAGGCTTTGACTGAGTAGAATGAAACCTTGAAGAGGTTCATCCATAAAGTAGTTGGTCCCATCGACCTCAATTTCCTGGAGGCCTCACTATAGGTGGTAATAGATAAAATAAATCCCCGGACTTACCCACAGGTCTAACCCTCTCCTTCATCAAAGCAAGTACAGATTGGAAGGTGGATTTTGAGAAATGCGGGGAAGAGGCCATAAAGAAAATATTCAGGCCTTATAGGATTATTCTAGTAGAGGCCACAAATCTGATAGATTTGATGACAGAAGAAGGTGGCTTGGAGTTTGAGACCAGTAGATGGAGATCCACTCTCCAAGATTTACATATTATTAGAAAACAATGCTTCCAAATCTTGGTAAAGATATATGAAGGTGAAGAGCTCAACAAATTTGAAGCTTGGGTCAAGCACATAACTAAGATAGTTAGCATTTATGAGAAATGTCATGCGTCCATATCAGATAAATAGAAACAGGTCCTAGAATGGGTGGAAGAAATAGATATCTTATTTATAGGGATCAGCCTTGATCTATACAGAGATGAAGATAAACATGTCTTATAGCTGTCCAAAGAAGCGGTCCAACAATTTAGGGACATTGTAGCAGGTACAGGTACCAAGGAGGCCCTGCAACAATTATTTTATTCAAAGGAAGAAATGATGATGATGGCTTATCACGTAGAATGGATTCAATTCTTTGCTTCCAAGCTGACGGGGTTCAAGAAAGAGCAAGAACGGAAACTTAACAGGGCCAAAAGGAAGGAGGTAAACTATGAAGAAGTCCAAGAGACCATACAAAGGCTCCAGGCTGCACATCCTGAAAAATTCCTGACTTGACCCTTTGGGTCACAGAACAGTTGTGAATATTTTCCTAAGGATGGTTTCTGAATTTTCAGCCTTTCGGCCTTTTTGGCCCCGTCAAAAAGACCCAGCCTTTCAGCCCTCCGAGTCCTCGGCCTTTTGGCCTTCCAAGATTTTTAGCCTTTTCGGCCCCATTAGATTTTTGGCCTTTCAACCCTCTGAGTTTTTGGCCTTTTCAGCCTTCTGGGTATTTTTGCCTTTTTGGCCTCCGACAAGTCCAAACTCTGAGCCAAGGTTTCAATAATAAAGACTTAAAAGATTCTGACACTTGGAAAGCTTCAGAGTTGAGGTTGAAGTCTGAAAAATTGGGTGTTTCCAGTGAGATCACTTTTTTCCACACCAGTTGAACTCCAAATCTAATTGATGGTCAACTTGAGTTCATTCTAAAATAACTAAAGGTTCCCTATCAATCTCCACCGTCAGATGAGCTTCCAGATGAAGATTCCAAGAGAGATTTCCAGAAACAAGAAGAAGACTCCAAGTTTGCTGAAGAAACCCCCTCTTCTTTCTTCCTTCTTCTTTGTGAGTTTGACCCTCCTTGTAGGGGCAAACTGATTGTAAATGGGTTCATAGATCCATGCAAGTTTATCTAGTGTCAGTTAAGAATAGTTTCCCTTCTAGTAAAGTTTTAGTTTAAATTATTATTTTTCTTTGATGCCCTAAATTCAGAATTCAAAGTTGCGAATCAAGTGCTATATATTGTAATCACAAAAGCAATGTAACGGTTGGATTCTTAATGCAATAAAGATATACATTTGGTGCTTCATTCGTGGTGTGTGAATTGCTTCTACCTATGTGAAATTATTGAATGTATGCTTGCATTGTTCATTATTTTCAGAGAGTCTCTTGTTTATTGTGCTTCAAATTTGCATTTCTTTTAGTTGGAGTTTGTTGTTGTTTTCTTTACCTTGCTGTGACGAATGCGTGGAAGAGATCATCTTTTGGCTTAATGATAAATTTGTCTCATGGGTGCGCACATCTTGGTGGCTTCACGATTTGATCAATTTTGAATATCTTGCACGAGTGAATACATCTTCTCTCCAAAGGCTTGCATCTGTGGGGTAGTGAATTGTGACTTAGTCTGATTTATGCTCCGTGGGTTTACACAAAATCTCTCCCATCATTCAATTCGCAAGGAAGGGTTTACAAATGGTTTATGTCTGTAGGACTTCATTTTCAGTCATTTTCTTATTTTTCGTTACTCTACTCCCTACTTTCTTCTGTCTCTTAAAATTCTAAAAATCTAAACATCTCAAAAATACCAAAAAATTGCATTCTATTTACAACACCCATATGTTAAAATAGAAAATACCAAAAAAAGAACTAAAGTGTTTTGCAGTTTGATGTCTTGAACGAACCAACAAAGGCCTCCTCGTGAACAATCACATTTAACTTCAATTGAGTAACCAAGCAGGTTGTGACCTGACCCCGGAGAACCTTGGGAATAACCCCGTTATTCTTTCAAGAGAGGAAATCGAATCTCAAGATCCTAGCAAGTTGGCTTGTGTGAAAACAATGCTCAACACACCCAAATAGCCTAGAATACACTAGATCTTGCAACCTGGGTTGGGAAGAGACCAGGAAAAATGCAACTGATATGTAAATCCTCCAAGTAGATCCTTGGCATGGTACAACCTTTGCAATATTGTGCCTAACTAGGATTTTCCAAGGTTCATTCCCTAGAGTGACCCAAGCTATCTATTTAACTCCATGGGTAATGCTTTTCAATCTTAGATATTTCAGCCCCAAACCCCCAACAACCTTGCTCATCACACACCACTTCGAGTTGACTACATTTTTTTTCTTCCTATTTCCTCTCCCATCAGACCAGAGGAAGCCCCTAATTTGATTTTGTACATAATTAAATTTGGCTGGGTTAAACATTCAAGCTAAAGCATAGTACACTATGTAGGAGTAAAAGATTGTCTGATAGATTTAGAACCTTCTCGCCAGAGACAGAAGTGTGAATAATTAATTAATATTGAAATATATGTCCTTTATTGACTTAATTTATGTATGGGACCTTAATTTTGGGTGTGTCCCCTTTAATTATTTCATTCATTTATCACCTCTTACATACAAAGGCCATTTTTCATTATGGGTGGCCTTATATATTTATTCTAATTTTAAACCTCAATTCCATGCATATTTTGGATATCCTCTATCCAAATTGACTCCCGATTTAAATTGAAGTCCTAATTGGCTGGTATAGGGTTCCTTAAGGTACATGGTGAGATAGGTTTCCCCATGCCTTGGCAGGAATCATGTACCCCTTAGAAGTGACCCAAATTCGAATTGGAGAATGGTCATTTAATTTTAGTGAGATGTTTAAAACCTTGTCAGCCTCCTTTGAGTTTTGAGCACCAAAATGGCTAGGTGAGGTATAAAAGAAAAGCTACCTCCCTCATTATGGGTAAGTAAGAAGAATTCACCTAGAAGCAAGCAATGAATTCCATCAAGACACTCCATAAAGCATTCAATCAATCAAAGAAATATATTCACATTAATATTTATTCAAGCATTAAGCACGGTTGACAAGGAGTAATGTCTAGATCCAAGCATTGGTGAAGGCATTCATGTTTCGCTATCCTAGGCCCAAGGTCAAGAGAATATTTAAAATCCTTTCAAGCATCTTCATGAACAATTCAACACTCTTAAAGTTATAAATATCTTATCGAGCCTCTTCTACTAACATCATGCTTTCTTTTTTTGCATTCTTATTTTAATTTCAAGGTTAATTCCTAAAAAGGGGTTTGACCAAGAAAATCCCCTTTTCCCCAACATTTTTTCTTTATTTTGTGTCCTGGTGACAGGTGGCGTAGTTTTGGAAAAGGCTTTGGGTGGATTTGATATAGAGTTACATGTGGAAAAATTTTCATTATAATTTATTGGGTCTAAGGCACCTCCCACGACATCAGATGAGCCTGGTCACCCTGCACCCTGTAGGTTGCCTTGTGCTTTCCATTCTAAACTGAAATTTAGTCACATGCTAGTCATTATTTTTATTTTTATATTAGGTATTAGAATTGGGTTTCATAGTCAAATAGTTGTCTGTATACCTCTCTTTTCTATTCTTTCCTTACACTCTGTCATTTCTACTTTACACACTCATTTTCAACTCCACAGTGAAGGAGTCTTTCCATACTCTTCGAGGTTGAGCCTACTTGAGCCTAGTGGATCAACTTTCCTTCCAATGTATGAAATTATTTAGGTGTGAACTTCCTAGTTTTACCATCCATCCTAGTGAATGCCCATCACATATATTTTCTTTCATTGCATCTTGAATGAAATATCATAAGTCCCATTCATTGTATCTAATAATTAACATGTATTTTTCAATTAGGCTTGAGTATTTAAGACTTTGTATAAAAAGAGAGTTTTGATCTTGTAATCAAGTTGATAAATTATTTATATTAAAGAGTATAAAGAATAAAGTGTTTATTATTACATTAGTATTATATGATTGTTTATTATATCATCAATCTTAATTAGTTCAAAAATTAACTAGGACTATAATAAAATTAAAATAAATTTCTCCTAATTTCTTATAGATTTTATTTGGTACGACATTAAATTTAGATCATATTAATGAGATTAAGTGCATCAACTAACAAGATACGAGACCAAACATAAATATCATAAGCAAAATCAAGGCTATGATTGTAATCATAAATTGGGACACTCACTTATTATGCAAAATTATATCAAAATTTTTAGTTGAGTCAATGCCTCATTCAAAAGTTAAGGTCATATCTCCTTAGATTAGTATTTATTTTGTAACTATTATGAAGATAAATAATTTAGTCAATCCAAGCATTAGTTAAATTCATAATCTACAATCATTTATTAGATTAAGACATGAAGACCCTAGCTGTAAATGGTTAAGGGATAACTCATTTAGATATTTATTAGACATATATGACTATTTATATAACTCATATATGTCATATACGTATTTATTAGATTAAGACATGAAGACTCATTGTTAAGGGATAACTCTAACTCGAAAAGGATTGATAACTAGGACTTATTTTCCACAACAGGTCAAATGGTGATATTGCTATCTAGATTCAATAGTGTAGTTTTTGAGTCAAACTCATTGACCAGTGTTTCATGAGTAGTGATTCACAAGAACTCATCTCTCATGAGAATGAATTGAACATCAATAATTCTCGGGAGGTCACCCATCCCAGCACTACTCCAACTCAAGTACAATTTTGATCACTCATTACATCTAGAAAGGATTGATTGGATTCACTCTCACTATTGTATTATGATGTTTCTAGGAGGGAATCAATCTGTTTTCAACATAAATACATATAGACTTTGGATGATTTCTTTTGATAACACTTAATGAAAATATTTGATATGACAAGACCACAATATTAAATAGGATTTCTATAATACCCAACCCTAAGCATCAAGCCCCATTTCATGATTTACTTAAAAGTAGGGCCTTAGTAGTTCATGATCTTTGTTTGTGCATAGGTATAGCTAAATATCAAATCAATAAATTATAAAAAGGGAAAAGGATTGAATGACCATGAAAACAAACTTGAATTTTCTTATACATGGTAATCTCAACTATAAGATTTTCAACTTCAATGGCTTTGATGAGGTGTAAAAGTGTACTTTTAAATTTATGTCAATCTAAATTTAAGGATTTTATTGGTAGGTTGTAGTCATTTAATGGCTTGAATATATACAAGAATTAGTATTTTTTTCTCAAAACAATCTAGGGATGAAGATATAGAAAAACTATACAATTTTTTTCATTTCTGAAAGCATTTTGATATCATTGACTATGAAAGGATTACATACATGTATTGTGCTAAATAAAGGATTCGTATGATCAATTAATAGCATGGAAGATGTCTTAAATATGATGTTATTCATTAAATTAAATAAGAAATGATGCTCAAGTCAATATTAAATTAAAGTTAAAATTACAAATAAACTAATAACACCAGATGAATCGATAGAATGTGTAACTTAGAAAAAATCTTTCAAAAGTTCCCAACATAAAATTTATCCAAGGAGGGTTAGTACCTAGGGTAAAAGGCACTCCCAAAAACCAAACCTACTTGTAGAAACACAACTTGGAAGCTCAAATATAGAGAAGCAGAGAAGGAATATAGATACTTTAGTTATTTTATTAAACTTCATACATGTCAGGCTGTAAGGCCTTCTTGGTTATGGCCAAAGCATTCAAAATCTATTGAGATACAGTCCTCATACATGCCATATCCAAAATATCTAGCTTCTTCTTCCTAAATTCCAATTCTAATCTCCTCCCTAAACCTATGAACAAAACATTACATTTATACAAGAGGCTTCCAAAAAGGTCAGCCCAAAGATCCTCAAGATCTAGCATAGGACAAAGAAATGATCCAGATTTAGGTCCACACATTCCCCAATGAGCGATCCCACATTAATAACATGACCAAAATTAACTGCACATGTCATCCCTAAGATCCAACAAAACAAAACCCACTTGGTGAGACAGGAAACATGAAACCACTAAGAAAACATAAACAACCACCTTGACCATTCGGTGAAACAAGGCCAAGATTAGTAACCAAGTTTGACGGTGAACTGAGATAAGAACCTTCAACTAAGAACTCTTGAATAGTTACCGAGAAGTTTACCGAAAGTCTCCAGCAAGCTACTGAGCTAAAAAGAAAATATATTTTTGGTTGACACAGGATTGCCATGAACCCAATATGCTCCTGCATCAGATTCCCAGGGTTATAAAGAATGATTCTCTGAACCATGAATGAGGTATAACCTGACCTAAATCCAACTCATTTTGTGAAATCCATGTAGAGTCTTCAATCGGTATGTTATTCTACTTTACCAAGTATTCCATGCGATCCTTTCCTCTTGTGCTTCTACCAATTCTTTGTTTCAAAATCTATTCAACTTCTTCTATTTGTTTCTTAGGATAATCACTCAGAACTGTCACTTCTTCATCAGGTTCATGATACTTAGAAAAATCTAATATATTTAATATAGGTGATATGTCCATGTCATCATGTAACTCTACTTCATAAGTGATTCCACTATCAAACTTTCTCAATATCTTGTAGGGACCAAATTTCTTCATCTTTAATTTACCATAAGTTCCAACAAGAAGTCCACCTTTCTTCCAAATGAACCATCACTTCATCACCAGCCTCAAAAATATTATGTCTTCTTGATCTATTTGCACTATCCTTATATTTCTAATTACTTTTCTCCAACTTATGTTTCACTTTCTTATGGAATGACTTCGTAAACTCAGCAAATTCGTCTCCTTCAGCACTCCTCTTCTCTTCTCAAGAAATATCTCTCAAGTCTGATATACCTATCATTTCTATGCCAGTAGAAATCTTAAAAGGTGTCTTTCAAGTACTCCTATTCACTGAATTATTATATGCAAACTCTACTTGTGCTAACATCAAATCCCAATTACTCAGTTTGTCTCCAACTAAGCATCTCAATAGGTTACCCAAACTTTTGTTTACAACCTCAGTTTCTCCATCAGTCTGTGGATTAAATGTAGAAATATACTTCAACTTGGTTTCCAACTTCTTTCGAAGAGTTTTCCAAAAATATGTCAACAAACTTACTATCTTGGTCAAAGATGATACTCCTCGACAATCCATGTAATCTGACAATCTCCTTGAATAAAATATCTTCTATATACTATGCATATGATGTTTTCCTACATGGTATTTAATGTGCCATCTTGGAAAATCTATCCACAACAACAAATATGGAATCATTACCCCTTGTTGTCCTCGGTAAGACAAGAATAAAATCCATGCTGATATCACTCCAGGGTTTCTTAGGAATAGAAATCGGTGTATACAATCTAGTATTCTAACTTACTCCTTTTGGAACTTGAAAAACTCCACAAATATTCACAAATTTTTGAACATACTTATACAACTAAGGCACAAAATACCTTTCCTTAAAGAAAACTCAATGTCTTATCAATGCAAAAATGTCCAGCCAAACCACTGCTATGCTTCTCCTTTATCAAATTAGTTTTCATTGATCCTCTTGGTATACATAACTGAATTCCTTTGAACAAAAAATCTTCTTGGATGAAATAGTCTTCAAACCTACCCTTTTGTTCTACAATAGGTTCTCTACACATTCTTCATGACTCAAAAAAATCAGGGTAAGTTTCATACAAATTATTTATATCATCAAAACCAAGAACCTCAATTCTCATTTCAGTCAACAAAGATCTTCTTCTACTCAATGCATTAGCAAATTGATTGGATACTCCACTCTTATGCTTTATCAAAAATGTGAAATTCTATAAATACTCTACCCATTTCATATGTCTCTGATTCAACTTATTATGACTACCCAAATATTGTAAAGCCTTATGATCAATATACAACACAAACTCACTCGACATCAAATAATGTCTCCATTTCTTTAGGGATTGCACAATAGCATAGAATTCTTGATCATACACATAATATTTCCTTTTAGCATAATTCAAATTCTCACTAAAGAGACCAAAATGTTTACCTTCTTAACTCAATACATCTCCTATTAAACTATCACTTGCATCACATTCAACTTGGAATACCTGATTGAAATTAGGGAGGTTTAATATAGCCAATTCAAAAACCTTATGTTTCAAAGTCTCAAAACTCTTATTAGCTCCATGTGTCCACTTGAATTCTCTCTTTTGTCCTCTTATTTTCTCAGTCATAGCATTGCAAATTGAACTAAAATTTATAATCATTTTTTGGTAAAAACTTGATAATCCATGAAATGATCTCACCTCACCAACATACTCAGGCATAGGCCAATAAAGTATAGCTTCAACCTTCTCAGTGTCCATCTTCAAACCATGAGCTGCAATCACAAATCCTAAATACACAAGTTCTTCTTTCATGAAGGAATGATTTTTAAAATTAATCAACAACTTTTCCTCTTTCAATCTCTACAATACTTTTCTAATCTGCAACAAATGATCTTCTATGGTCTTACTGAATATCAAAATTTTATCCAAGTACGCAATCAAAAATTTCTTCAAGAATTTCTTCAGAACCTCATTCATTAACCTCATAAAATTACTCTTGGTGCATTAGTTAAACCAAAAGGCATAACCAACCATTCATACAAACCTTGTTTTTTCTTGATACAAATCTTTCATTCATCACCTTCTCTGATTCTTATATGATGATATCCACAATTCAAATCAATCTTGGTAAAATATTTTTCTCCACTCAAATAATCCATTATATCATTCATTATCGGTATAGGAAACCAATACTTAAATGTTATATTGTTTATATCTCTTGAATAAATACACATTCACCATTCTCTATTCTTCTTAGGTGCCAACATAGCTGGTACTGCACATGGACTTAAACTTTCTATGATCAAACCCTTCTACAACAACTCATGAACTTTTCGGTTGAGTTCCTCATTCTTGGTTCGTGTCAATTGGTGTAGTGCCTTGTTCGGAAAACTAGCTCCAGGAATTAGATCCATAAAATGAATAATATTTATCATCGGTGGAAAACCATAAAGTACATTATCTGAAATGATCTCCTTGTACTCGGTGAGAAAATTCTCATCCTCTCCAGGATCTTTATCTTTTATTTTCTCACTGGTTTCATTAGCAATCAAAGCATAACAGACATCATCTCTATTCTGATCCTTAACAAACTGTCTACCTTCCATCAAACAAAATTTCACAGATCTACATATCTCACCAACATATTCTTCAACCCAAGCTAGCAAGATTCATCTCTTACCATCAACCCAAATAGTATATTTGTTCAATCATCCATCATGTATAGCATTTCTATCATATTACCAAGGTCTGCCTAACAAAATTTGACAACAATCCATAAGCATAATATCACACAACACCTTATCATAATACATTCCAATTTTTAGATTCAAAAAACATTGTTCACTTACCATAAGTTTATGCTCATCCTTGATCCATAAAATCTGATAGGGCTTCGGGTGCTTCAGTTTTTCTGACTGCAACTTTTTAACCATTTCTTGGGATGCTACATTTTCCGAACTTCCACTACCAATAATCGCTTTCCAAACTTTTTTTGCAACACTGCATCTGTTCTTGAACAAACTCTTTCTTACCGGATTATTTTGATTATCTTCACTCCACAACATTCTTTTGACCATTAGGTTTCCTTCCTTCTCAAGTTCATTCAGTGAATCTTCTTACACCAAAGAATTTTTTCTACTACTGACCTTCTCTCTTGCACATTTACACTCAAATTATTTATTTCCCTCTTCGCCACAATTGTAACAAGATCCTTGGAATCCTCTTCTGCCATATCCATCTCGGTAGTAATTATCTCTTCCTCTGAATCAATTTTCACCTTTCCACTCAGCCTTGTCTTTGTCTTGAATTGTCTTGTTCTGGTCTGATCTACTATTTTCACCATAAGATCTACCTCTTCCTCTAGGGAATCTACCACCTCTTCCTCTTTTTCTTTGCTCACGTCTTTTATTCAATTTTTCCTCAACTTTTAGGGTAAACTAATAAGCCTCCTCGATACTCTCCATCTTTACTAAACCGATCTCTTCTTGAATATAACTCCTTAATCCATTCTTGTATCTTTTAATTCTTTCCACCTGATCTTCAGTATGTCTAGATCTGATATCTAACCTATAAAATTCCTCAATGTAATCCTTCACAGAACTATCTTTCTTCTTCAAACTTTGCATTCAACTAACTAGGTTAATCAGATAAGCACAAGGTAGAAACCTACCCTTCAACTTATTTATTATCTTATCCCATACCTTGATTTTTTCTTTACCTTTTTTCTTTTAGTCCAATTATAGATGATCCCACAACAAGGATACATGACCTTTCAATTTTGTGCTTGCAACCTTCACCTTTTTCTCCTTTGATATATTCTCATACTCAAAATATTTCTCAATCTTGGTTATCTATTCTAACAATTCATCTGAATCCATCTTTCTACTATATTCAGGAGGATTAAACTGTGGTGTGGACTTCAAACTTGTCAATGCTTACAGGAATATTTATTCTCTATGATCTATTATAGGTGTAGGTGCGAATTCTTCCTGCACTTCCTCAACTTCATCATCACTACCATCTTCAAGGTGTCTTCCTCAGTGTTGGGCTATCTCAACAACTTCTATTCTAGCAAGAATTTTTCTTAGCATATCAGCTAAGCATGGATATGCATTTTGCTTCCCTAAAACCATCTTAAAACCATCTGCAATTGCAGGTTAGATCACAATCTACTACCCCATAAAAATTAACCAAATAGGATTTACAAGAAGGAACCTCTAATCTATCCTCTCTTTGATACCACCTAAGACAAGGAAGGTTATAACTTGGGGCCAAAGGCACTCCCAAACACAAAACCTTCTTGTAGAATCACAACTTGGAAGCTCAAACACAATGAAGGAGATAAGGAATATAGATACTTTATATTATTTCATCAAACTTCATACATTTTGGGCTATAAGGCCTTCCCAATTGTGACTAAAACATTCAAAATCTATTCAGATACAGTCCTCATACATGTGAGATCCACAATCCCTAGCTTCTTCTTCCTAAATTCCAATGCTAATATCCTCTTTAAACCTATGAACAAAACATTACATTTATATAAGAGGCTACCAAAATGGTCAGCCCAAAAGATCCTTAAGATCCAGCATAGGAGAAAGAAATGACCCAGATTTAGGTCCACATATTCCCCAATGAGCGATCCAACATTAATAACGTGACTAGAATTAACTACACATGACGGCCCGAAGATCTAAAAAACAAAACCCACTCGGTGTGACAAGAAACATGAAATCACCGAGAAAATAGAAACAACTAACGGGTGCGTTCGGTGAAACCAGGACAAGAATAGTAATTGAGTTTGATGGTGAACCAAGATAAGAACCTTCAACTGAGAACTCCAGAATAGTTACTGAGCAATCTACCAAAATTCTCTAGCAAGATACAAAGCTTAAAAGAAAACATATTTTTGGTTGATACAGGATTGCCATGAACCCAAGATGCTCCTGCATAAAAAAATGAGCTATACCACTGCATTAATATAATAGAAATATGTCAAATACAAAATATATATATTAAAAGTTCATAGAGAAACAAAATTTAAGTGATGGAGTAAACTATGATTAACAATGGAAAAATGACTTGCACAAGAGATTAGGTTGATAATGGCTTGAGAGACATGTGAGGAGATCCTTTGATAGAGTTTACAAAATGGAAAAATAGGTTAGGAGGCTGAAAAATCCCATCCTTTCCTATGGGTGCCAATGCAATCTCATTGGGAATCAAATCCTTAAGAAGGAAAATAGTGCATTTTAAAAGGGTAGTATTCCCTCAATGATTGCCTAGGTTTTTTCATCATCTTGGATGAGGGAGGATAAGGTACCATGTGTAACCACCTGAATTTGGTCTGTCGCAACTATGGACCCTATTTGCCCTAAGTGTGATCATACCCTCGATTTATGTCCAAACGACCCTGTTACTGCTTGGCATATTTCTTTTAATCAATTTAA
>MU228360.1:104400-129861 GCA_018584345.1 Thuja plicata | reverse complement strand
CCACATGCCTCATTAAGGACTTCATTAATGAAGATTCCTTAAGCCCATGTCTCTCCCATGCCTTGTGCATTTATGGCACCTACATGTGCATTTATTGGGCCTCCATGCTCATAAATGACCCATGTACTCCCTCTCTCTCCCATTTCTTCTATAAATAGGAGCATGTTTTGAGAGCAAATAAGCCTTCATCTTAGATCAACATTGCATTGTTATGCTGCTAGTTTCATCTTAGAATTGCATTCCATATTACTATATGCTAGTTTGTTACTTCTATTTCATCTTTTATAGCTTAAATGCATGCTTATTTCATCATTTAGCTTGTTTTCAATTAAAATCCTTCACCATGATTATTGCTTTAGCTCTACAAGGAGAGACCATGGCTTCCCATCATACCATATAAGACCTTTTATCCCATAGTTGATCATCTAAAGTGATGGGATTTTTTTCCAAATGGTGCAGTTCAAGTTTCTTTAGAAGATGAATTATGGAATTGTGGAAAAGTCAATTCAAGACAAAGGCAATGATTAAATATCTTCTAAATGAGATTTTCCTTATTGAATACAATAATGTACATGTGAAAAATAAAATCATACACATGAATCCTCTATATTTGAGGTATTTGAGTTGTACTGCAAAGACTAGGAGCGCAAATTTGATCTACCTACTCATAAAATAAAATAAAAACCCTAATATGGATTAGACTATTCAATATTCCTTCAAAGTATTAGAATTAGGCATCATGCATAGGTTAATATAGGATTAATTGAGATACTTTATATTATAATGGATGATAGACATTTTGATGGGGGTGGTATCACGTGTTAATATAAGCACTGAGATTGATCAAGAAGATAGTTGTTGGGGGATTTGGGGATCTTTATAGAGAATAATAGTCAAAAATAGAAAAAAACAAATATAGTAAATTTTAAGAATCCTTCTTCAAACCATTTGAATTCTTTATCACTCGCAACTATTTGGATACATAAGTATTTTATGGAAGCCTAGTTGGTTTTTGGGAAATCCAAATCACAATCCTTAGGAGACAAAAAAGATAAAATTAGTTTAAAATCTATAGATGAATGACCTGTAAATGCAATAGAAGAATTGATCATAAATAATACCATTTATAATGAATCCTCAATAATAGAAGTGGCATGTGAACTCTTTAGAATCACAAATAACCACCACAATCCCCCCAAGGAATTATCTAAAGATAAATTAGTTTTTACTCGACTAGCACATAATCCCTTAAAGGAGTTCATGAAATAAGGGTAATTGAAAGAAGAAAAGTTGGGTTTCCTATTTGGCAACTGAGGATCATCTTCCACTTGTGCATGGTGATTGAGGATCCTTGTTCTTACATTTTTTTATTATGGTTATTGGTTATTATAGCACTATTTAATTGATTTTACATTTGGGTATATGCACCAAGATGGGGGACCAAAAAGGGGCCAAATACCTTTTTGGTCCCCCATATTAGTGCGTACGTGCTATAGGTCACACATTCTATGGCTTGGATTTCCCAAGCCTTAGGCTTGGGAAATTTAAACCATAGGGCATGCGTGCTATAGTGCGCATGGGCTATATGGTTTAATATATAGTTAGGAAAGCCAAAAAAGTGGCTCATTTTGTTTGCCTAAACGTGCGGCTAGCCAATAAATTAGAAAAAATAGTGCGTACGTGATTCATTATGGGTGTTTTCTCCATCAAATTGAAGCAAAAAATAGCTCTACGATGTCATCAAGGTTAAACCAGAAGAAGAGGTAAGTGGTTCTACAACCATGTATCTTATTTGTATTGAAATTTAGGCTTAATTTTTAGTTTTCAATCAAATTTAATTGTCAAAGTTTCTTGTCGCAAATTTTATGTTTAAATATAATTTTAAAATAGATTTTATTTTAATTTCCAAGAAGGAATGATCTCCCCACAGAAAACCCTTAACCAAACCCTCCATCTTCTCCTCATGAACAAATGGATGTTGAAAATAACCAAGAAAATGAACCCCAACCACCTCTACCAATCAACAAACCTCCTCTTGGAACACATGAAAATTTGATTAAACATATAGAAAGAGGGAAAATAGAAATAGAATATTTAAATAGGAGGTTAAAAGATTCTATTGGTACACATCCTAGAAGAGAAACACTTTCAAAATCATTAGAATTAATCTTGACCCATGTAGGTTCATTTAGTGGGAAACTAAATTTATGGCATGACAAAAGAGAAGAAAAAAACCAATATTATGCAAATAAATTATCATATGAGGGCATACAAAAGAAAAAAATCACAAAAGATGACATTTACAAGCTCTTTAAAAATCCAGGGGAAACTGAAACTCTTAAAACTACAACAAAGAGGTTCCCAATTCAATGGTGCTTGAATTAAGATATAAAAGAACACTTTTGGGATAGATGGTGGATGGTATTTGATTTGCTGCCTGTAACAATCATGAGGTTCCTATCTATTTCCTAAGGAAACTCTATTGTGAGTTTGTCCTGAAGGAGGTGACAAATTATTTTGACTTTCTAGAGTCTCAGGGTAGAGGTGGGGGGTCATCATTTGATAGACCTATGACATGTCATGAACCTAATGCACCTAGGTTTCCCAGTGGCTAGCCACAGGTGGATAATGTTAGTATTCCTTCCAATGTGAAGGAACATGTGGAGGTGGACACACTAGGCATGATTAATGCTCTGACACAGACTCTCATTCAGTGCACCATCCTCTAGTCGAGGGTGACCATGGTTGGTCTGTGAGGGGTCATTTTTTCCATTCTTGTGGATCCCTATGCACATTTGGTACTATCGACAGAGAGGAAGAGGATGATGGACTAATGACTGGTGATTTTCTCAATAAAATTTGGCATTGATACACAGATAAATATTTGCAAGTTCATTGAATTTATTTGATCATATTTCATTTTTAACTGAATGAATTAAATTAAATTAATATCTATTGTTTATAATGAAAATTTAGGGAAAGAGTGTCAGTTGCAGTGGCAATGATCCCCCAAACCCCTTATACACTACATCATCAACTCCATAAGTATGTATCGAATAATTTTTTTTTAAAGTATACATTTGATTATTCTATAATTATATGGATGTTTGTCTCATAACTTATTGTGCATGTACATTAGTTCACTGTTGGACCATCGACATTGACATTAGATGGTGAAGGGAATCATTCACATTTCATTGAGGTGTGTTTATTTGCATGTTAATTTGATTTACTTGATTATATTTAATTAATAAATGAATGAATAACTAAATTAATAGACACATTATGATCAAAATCCAAAGTCAAATTTATCATGGCAATGATCAAATTCCTTCACCTAGCTTTGTGACAAAATCATTTAGTCGACATGTATATATGTAATAATGAATTATAATTAACGAGTCACTAGTTTGTTCTTATATTAATGGTTGTCTTATAAATTACCATACATGTGCACTAGTTTAATGCTAGAGCTACGACATTGACACCGGACACTAAAGGATGCGATGGCACCTTCATAGAGGTATCATTTACTAATTAGTTGGGTTGTAAAATATTATAGTTATTCTTGATAACTACATAATACTCTTGTTGTTTCATTTTCAGTTATTGATAGTAGAGACTCCTCCTTTTGTTCATGATAGTTTGAATCATGGCGTAGCTGCAGCTATAGCTAGTTCTAATGCACTGAACAAGGTATGAAAGAGATTACTTAATTAGAATTGTTACTTTAATATTTTTTATTGAAATTTGTAATGATATTGGTGTATGTAATTTAAATATTATTTTGATTATTGTTGTAGGGACTCATTACTCTAGATCGTCAGCGTGCCCCTTCGGTGGATGTACATAGCGACTATTTGGTAGTGGTGGGAAAATATTCTATTTTATGTAATCCTATAATTAAATTCGTATGCATATTACTTATTGATGTTTATATTTGTTATTTTATCAGATTGAGTTGCAGAAGATTCTAGAAAGGAGGACTAGTGAGCACACTTGGAAGAGTGCTACATCTCAATCGACGCGACGATCAAAGATAGCCTATGATTTGTTTTCTTCGCCTTTCAGGAAATGACTAGATTAGGGATAATCATTGTATGCCAATATGGCATTAGTGGACATATTTTTTGTATATTATATAAGTGACATGTTCTATATCCATTTGGATTTCATGATGCCAATTTGACTTTATTGGACATTTATTTGATCTATGACATTATTGGACATATATATTTTTCTTCATGCTCTACGAATATATAATGTGTATTGATGTAGACTACTTTATGTTTATGTTGATGTCTTATGCTTTGCAAATTGCTTATGCCTTATATTTATGCTTGCAAGTGTATCTATGTATATTATTACTGAATGATTCATACGTAATGATAATATGCATGTTTCATTTCATAAACCTAGACTTGTAATTCTCATTCCAAAACCTTAATAAAGTGATAATAGTTTATATAAGATCAAAAATATCAATCCTACCCAATTTTAGTCCTATTGGAGTATTTTGATCACCTGGACCTATTTAGGGCACTACAAGAATGTTAAGGGATGCACTAGCACATTGTGGTCCCGAATGTTTGAATGAGTTTATAAGCATAAAAAGGTTATTCTTAGAATTAAAACATCAAATTGAAGGTGTAAGCGTAGACAGTTTGATGCCAAGATGAGAAGTTTCCAAGATACGTAATGTTCTAGCTATCAAATGTGCAATATTGCAAGTTTTTGCATCAACCGAGATTGAGTCAGAAAATGAAAAAGAAATCGAATCTCCAAAATAAAAGATAGTTTATCATATGCGTCCATGACACGGTCCTGTAGCATGTGACAACTTGTCAATATCCCATGCGAGCTCCGAGAAACAGACTCCTGAAGATTGGCAATTTTGTTGCTTAGTCCACCTTGAGGGACACTTGGCTCCATAGCAGTCGGCAACGTTCGAGCCAATTAACCTATGTGGAAGGGTCATTCCTAGAATTTACCTCATATTCTAGAGCTTTTGGAAGAGATGGTTTGATGCTAGGATGAGCAGTTTTCAAGATATGCAAAGTCTCAGCTTTCAACTGTGCAATATTGTAAGTTTTTACATTAACTGAGATTGGGTCAACAAATGAAAATGGAAGTGAATCTCCAAAAGCCAAGATTAATTATCGCAGGCCTCCATGACACAATCCTATAGCACCTAACGTCTTGTCAATACCCCACGTGAGCTCTGAGAAATAGACTCATGAAGATCGGCAATTTTGTTGCTTGGTACACCTTGAGGGACACTTGACTCCATAGCGGTCAACAAGGTTCGAGCCACTTCACCTCTGCAACAAGGTCATTCCTACAATTCACCTAAAATTCAGGAGCTATTGGATGAGATAGTTTGATGCCATGACAAGCATTTTTCAAGATATGTAATGTCTTAGCTTTCAACTGCGCAACATTGCAAGTTTTTATATCAACCAAGATTGGGTTGACAAATGAAAATTGAAGCAAATATCCAAAATTTGAGATAGGTTATTGTAGGCCTCTATGATATGGTCCTTTAGCACCTAATGGATTGTTGATACCCCTCGCAATCTCCGACAAACAGACTCCTGAATATCATAAATTTTGTTTTCTGGTGAACCTCGAGGGATACTTAGCTCCATAGCAGTAGAAAATGTTTGATCCACTTTGCCTCTATGACAGGGTCATTCCTAACATTCAAAAAAAATAACAAAGCTATTGGGGGAGATATTTTGATGCCAAGATGAGTGGTTTTCAAGATATGCAATGTCTCAGCTTTCAACTGCACAACATTGCAAGTTTTTTGTATCAAACAAGATTGGGTTAGAAAATTTAAAATAGAAGCGAATATAAAAAATATGAGATAATTTATTGCAGGCCTCTATGACATGGTCTTATAGCACTTGACGGATTGTTGATACCCCTCACGAGATCCGAGAAATATATTCCTGAAGATCAACAAATTTGTTGCCTAGTGCACCTTGAGGGACACTTGGCTTTATAGAGGCGGGAAACGTTTGATCCAATTCACCTACATGAAAGGGTAGTTCCTAGAGTTCACCTGACATTCTGGATTTTTTGGCGGAGATGGTTTGATGCCAGGATGAGCAGTTTTCAAGATATACAATGTCTTATCTTTCAACTGCGCAACATTGCATGCTTTTGCATCAACTGAGATTAGGTCAAAAAATAAAAATGAAAATGAATCTCCAAAATCTGAGATAGGTTATCGCAGGCCTCCTTGACATGGTCCCGTAGCACCTATAGGCTTTTCAATACCCCTCGTGAGCTCTGATAAATGGACTGTTGTTTTATGTAAGTACATGTCATGTGAAATTACTATCTTTTGTGCATGATGTGGAACCCACACTCTCATATGCAGTCATTAGTTTCTTTACAATAGTTTTTTCACTTGAATCATCCATCGTTCTTAGCCCAAGAATCTTCATGATGGGCCGAAATTTTAGATTTCTCATCATTATAACAAATCGTTGACATCTTCATGTCATATTTAAATTCTCAAAAAATAATCTCCAAATACGGATAGCATATCTTTGACAAGTACGCTTGGGAATTTGTCAGGAATTTGTTGCAAAATGTTAGTATCAATATCAATCAAATATTTTGGCTTTCTATAAAAAATTCTAGGAGGTGTTTTCAACTGTTGAGTGGCCTCAACATTATGAGCATTAACAACATTGTGTGTCAATTGCATACCTTCAACCGAAGATGATGTGCCTTCAAATTTAGATGTGAAAGATGGATCCCCACCAACTTGAGATGTTAATGGCCTACCTTCAACATGATAGGATATTGTGCCTACACCTTTGAATGTAGATAATGGTGTGCCTTCAACATGACACGATGTTGTGCCTACACCTTCGGATGTAGATAATGGTGTGCCTTCAACATGATATAATGGTGTTCCTTCAACATGATACAAGGGTGTCTCTCTAACATTGGATGCTGGTGTCTCTTCAACTTGGGAACTCATAGATTATGTGCCCACATCTTCATAATTCAATTGTCTTGTTGCACGCAAGTTTCCCATCGCATTCCTTTTTGTTTCCAATTCCAATTATCTCTTACTTTCTATTGATGTTTCATGTTCCTCATCCAAAGGTAAATATTCTTCTATGGTATACAATTTTTTGTGTTCACGAAGTTGTCTCATTCTTTTCCTTTTCTTCTATTTTTCCCTTTCATGTTCTTCTAGTGGTAGAGTCTTTGCTTGTTTCCTTGGCATGATGATGATTTCTACATATGAATTCATTACAATTTTCAAATTGTTATATCAATCTATTACAAGAAGTGAAACTTTATAATATCAATATAAATTATATTAACTCAAAATATAATAGAAATGTATGACAGATTATAATATAAATCTTTTACAATATGTCAAATTATTTCTTCAACAAATCCATATCATAGCAATTATAAACAAAAAGACTCTTTATTCACAATTCACATGTAAAAAATAAAAAACTTACCTCAATGGGTCAATTTTGGTGAAGAATGATTGAGTTTTGCACTTAGATGTTGAATTTTGAATAGAAATGTGTTGCAAATTGATAGAATATACTTCTTTGTGATCTTCAACACCATGAAAAGTGAATATTTGTTGAACACGCTGTAAAAATTAGACAGTAACAGTTAAAAGTGGGTCTCTTTTATGAGTTTCTTACCTTTATTACCATTTTTTGTGTTCTTAAATAACATGTACGCCCTATGTTAGACACACAAAATGAAAAAGGGAGTGAGGTGGTAACAAGGGAGAGTTCTTTCTCTGTCTCTCTCTCTCTCTCTCTCTCTCTCTGTATCCCTCCCCCACCTTCTCACTCTTTGTATCTCCCTCCCTTAGCAAGTGTTTATGTTTTACATAGCGTGCACATGCTATAGTGTGCACGCGCTATGTAAACTATAAATTTGCATAGCGTGTGCGCACTATAGCCCATGCGTGCTTTGAATGATTGAAGTTTACCAAGCCTAAGGCTTGGATTTTCCTTGGAGTTCCAACCCAAAGGCTTGGATAATTCAAACAGGTCTGAGATGTGTTTCTAGTAAACCTAGAAAAAAATAATAATTTTTCTTTTGTGCTCCTTGTCAAGTTTGCACGTGGTTCAATATTGATAAAATCATACAGCATGATATTGTAGATCTCTCTGATAGTTGTTGTAAAGTGGGAAATATGGATAGGGTTTAGAACAATGGGGGTTTGCACATAAAAGAGACCCTATGCCTCTATTAACCACATACATGAAATTCTAATGATAAGGAATAGAAATATGGAAATGTTTGCAAACAATAATGAAATTAGATAGAATGAACTACATACCTCATAACATAAAATATCTGGACATACCTATTTTCTGGTCTCTGTATCAAGTTTCTGGAGATTTTGATACTAGATTTGGAACGGAAACATAGAGACATAGAAAATCCAAAAATATTTTTCTTTTCTGAGCCAGGTCGACCTTGACCCAAATATGGGGGCTCAATTGCACCCATTTATGTTGACCTTGACCCGTACTTCTTTGACGGAAATTCTGTTTGCGGATCCCAAAAGTTTGCCAAAAAGGTTATCCAATTTTTTACTATAACTCCCAAAACAGCGACTGTAGATATCTAAAAATATGGTTTTGGGGTGGCTATATAGGGTTTTACCTTAGTCAAACCCCCATTTTGGTCCAATCACAATAGCCAACTAAGGAGGAAATTCATTAATTAAATTATGAATAAAAACCCTTGTGCATTCGGATCCGGGGGTCTATTTTGAATTTAGGACCCCTCTATGATCCAAACTTGAAAGTGGGAACCAAAACCCAACAAAGGTCAAGGTCAACCTCAACCCTAACCTGAGGTTTCAAGCTACTCAACTTAGAGTGCCAGTGAAGTTTCTAGGTCAGCCAGAGACCTAGGATGATGGGAAAACATAACAGAGTGCTGGAAAAGGGCACATGGGACTAGAAGAGATGTGATGAAGGATAGGAGGACTAGTACATAGGTCATAAATGAGGGTGCTAAATCTACCAAGATGGAAGTGCTTCCATTTTAGGATGATACATTTAGCCTCCACTTAATATTATATATGACACTACGTGAATATGCAAGATAAAGTAAGAAAACATCATAATAAATAAAAAGGATATAGCCAAGTCCTCAATGTAGAGATCCTGCAAGAAACTGTTAGTACTCACAACCTTTAGCACACAAGGTTAATTAAAATCTATAAACCACCTAAGACTTACTAAGATGAAATTGAGAAGTGTATAAAGCCCCTTATTCCCCCTATTTTGGCTGACTACTTCTGAAGGGTGAAACAGGGTGACAAGCATAGCCCTATACATTGGATATGAAATTTGTTGAAAAATATTTTCCTAAACTAGTTAGAAGGATTCCTAACCTTCCTAAACTAATTCAAGGAGTTAGGTATCTAAGTCACAATTCCAACGCCATAGACAAGATTAAAAAAGGAGCTACAGAACTCAAGTTATGATGAAAAGAGTGAATGTCTATCTAAACGCATATGAAGGGAAATTTTAATTTAATCTAAATAAACCCTAACAAAACCCTAACAAAAACCCTAATAAAAACCCTAATTTGTATCTATAAATAAGGGATGAGATCACATACCTTCTCATTCTTACCATTTGTAGATTTTAGGAGAGAAAGCAGGATGCCGAGCAGATAGGAACTTCAAGCGACATGGATGGAGCTCCTGGGACAGTGCCTGGCCACAAGACAACCTCTTCCTGAGGTAAGTTTTCTATTTTTGATATCTCTAATATCAAATTCCTATTTTTATAGGTGACCCTGACCTAGTTATGTTGACCTTGACCCTTTAAGGTCGACACAAACTAGGAAGGTCCACACCTTTCCTGGAGTGAGGTCGACCTTGAACTAGGAATATCAACCTTGACCCAGGAAGGTTGACCTTGACCTAACTAAGGTCAACCTTGACCTATTCAAGTTTGATATACAGGTTTTTGGTTCTATAGCTCTGATATGATGTTGTTTTGTGCTTAAAATACCTGGTTTGTCTCTGAGAGAACCTGTTTGGAGGGCCACTACTGATCATAAGAGAGAAGTTGTCTGAGCTAAATGAGGATGAGACACAATTGTTGAGAGATGTAGGACTATACTAGGTAATAGTAATACCACATATGAGATTCCACCGAGCCATGATATCATCTCTTATAGAGAGCTGGGATGAGGACACATGTTCCTTTCATCTTCCCTCAGGAGAGATCACAGTGACACTGGAGGATGTATACAGGATCCTATGACTTCTAGTTCAGGGCGAGCCCATCAGACTGAGAGTACAATGGGTTTTAGAGGATATTCACATAGATGAAAAGTATTCTCTAGGATGGGTTCCACATATGCAAACTCGAGTAGACCATATCACCCTATCAGTCATATTGGTAGGTTCGACACCCTTGGTACAGAGGGTTATGTTGTGTATAGTTTTTGGGTTGTAGTACCCAACACAAAGGGTAAAATATTTTCAGCACCTTTTACCCATCTCATACGTAGGATGGAGAGTGATAGGACCATCTTTGCATGGGGGCGCAACATGCTAGCCCATCTATACCATGAGTTATGTCAGTTGGTGAGATATCAGCGAGAGAGTCTCACAGTATGCACACTATTACAGATTGGTTGTTTGATCATTTCACATTTACATGACCACGGGGTGTTCCTATGATGGTAGATGTCGGCACACCTAGAGCCTTTGCTTATCCACTAGGAGATCTCTGGCAACATAGAGATATCCTCTACTGGAGGGTACATTTATACCATGTACCAAGCCTAGATGTGATATGGAGACCATATTTTCACATGACAAAGTGGCCAGATACATGACATCATATGAGACACTCATAGCAACAAAAGCTACTAAAGGGTCATTCTAGTTGCATAGTAATGTCATACTACTATGACAGAGTGATGAGACAATTTGGTCTTATACAGGGGGTCCCTAGAGCAGTACCTCAGTACACTCATCTGACGAGATACTATCAGAGACCTGGTGCTATATGTCAGCCATTAGTTGCAGACATCATAGACTGTGATACAGATAAGAGAGAGGATATAGACGTAGCCCTCAATGCAGCCTATTCAAGCATCAGCAGGGACTACATCAGATACTGGAGTCTGCAGGGAACCCACCCCATCTTCCGTGATGACTATCCCACAGGTGATCCAGGCCTTCCATAGAGGACACACAAAGATAGTAGCATACCAAAGAAAGAGGATGATCACAGTGAAAAGGAGGATCCCACCTCCAAGGGAGATCCCATGGAGGAGGAGAGAGGATAGGAGAGAGCAGATAGGATGCCCCCAGCTGATAGTACCGGTGCGGATGAGCATTTTTTTCATGCAACACCACTGAGATCATGACAACCTCCATGCACCCACATAGAGAAACCACCTCTGAGACCTAGACATAACGAGTGTGGAGAGAGTAGTCACTCCATTCCCCCACCATCCAGACCCTTTAGTGATATTGAGGAGGGAGATCCAGGTATAAAACATGTATTTTATTTAAATATTTAACTTGATTTTTGAACAAAAAGTATGAAAAGATACATTATAAGATGGATTAAATTATAATTAATAGGAAGAGGTATGCCTTTTCTTATAAATAACAATGAATATACATGTCCCATGATGGGACATGTCTCTCCTAGCCTCATTCCCAATATAAATGAAAGAGAGATTGTTGCATTTGAAAACCACATACAAGATAGAGTGCACAAAGGTCAAGTGGAATTCGGATAGACTGTTGTATAGGAGAGTGTGGGTCTTAGAGGAAAAAGTACTAAAAGATAAATATATTTTAATTTTGCAGCCAGCGTAGCAGAGTGGAGGAGCTTTGTTTCCCAGTTCCTAAAGGATACATGCCTATCCTACCGACTACCAGCCAGCGAGCGAGAGTTCCCTATTGGTCACAGAGATCTCGACAGGCATGCAGACATCTTTGCTTGTGTCCAATGAGAGCTAAGATTATGTAGAGAGAGAGAGAGAGAGAGAGAGAGAGAGAGAGAGAGAGAGAGAGAGAGAGGTTGATGGATGAACTATGGAGATCACATGAGTGTGTATATGATCTTAGCATATCAAGGAGCCACTTGTAGAATACCATACTAAGATCTTCATCTTCACATCGTAGATCAGAGAGATCTGGGAGCCATCAACCACCAGAGCATAGGGATATAGAGTGAAAGATAGGGCATTGTGCCACATATGTATCAAAATTAAAAAAAAAATAACAAAATTATATATAGATGAAAAACTCTCTTTGGTAGTTAGTTATGTGATTGATTACTATATTTTCACCAATAACATAAAACTTAACAGAAAGAAAGAACATGTATAAATGTATTCGAATGTAATCTGCTAAAATCATATAACCTATAAATATAACTATTTTATAAGGAATACATTAATACATAAGGAAAGAATGATGTACTAGGGATAATAATGTCTTAGATGAATAATATTGATAGGTTCCTTAAAAGGCACACCATCCATATCAGTAATTTTGTAATTACCTGAACCAAATTCATCAATTACAACAAAAGGTCCAAGCCAATTAGGGATAAACTTTCCTTTTTCACAAGGTAAAGCATTCACATTTCTTTGATTCTCATATAGCACTAAATCACCCACTAAAAATTATCGTTCAATTACCTTATGATTATATTGCTTCTGAAGAGATTTATGATAAGCCTTTATATGTTTCAAAGCATTTATTCATTGTTCGTCCAATATTACTAATTCTTGTAATAGGTGTTTTTGAAATGTATCTTTGTCAATCATCCCATGAAATGAAACATGTAAAGAAGGTATTTCCAATTCCAAAGGCATAATAGCATCAAAACCGTAGACAAGATTATAAGGAGAAGTACCTATGGCAGTACAAACACTAGTTCTATAAGCCCATAAAGCATAGGTAAGTTGGGTACATCAATATTTTGCATGCTTATTAACTATTTTTCCTCAGAATTTGTTCAATTACTTTATTTGATGCTTCAACTTGACCTTTAGATTGAGGGTAATAAAGAGTCAAAAATATATGGTGAATTCGATATTTCTCCAAGAATTTTGTGACTTTTTTATTCTTTAAAGAGGTACCGTTATCTGAAACTATCGTCGAAGGAATACCAAATCGTGTTATAATATTGTTAAGAATGAAATCAAAAATAACATTTGTTGTAGTTGAACGGAGAAGGATAGCTTCCACCCACTTTGTAAAGTAATCTGTAGCCATCAGGATGTATGTATGTCCTTGAGAAGAAGCTGGTGAGATTTTTCAAGTAAGATCAAAACCCCAGATAATAAAAGTCCATGGAGAAACTTGGTTACAAAGTTCACGAGTAGGAGCGTGAATCAAATTACTATGTTGCTGACATTGAGGACACTTCTTAAGAAACATGAAATAATTTTGTTCCATTGTTTGCCAATAATATCCCATTCTAAGAAGTTTATTGACTAAATTTTTTCCACCAAAATGTCCTCCACAAGAACCAGAATGAGCTTCTGCCAAAGCTATTGGAATTTCAGTTCTACCAAGAAATCTTAATAGAAAACCATCATAAGAGCATTTGTAAAGTGTATCTCCTAAAATTATATAATGTGTTGCAAGATTCCTAATACGATTACACATGTTCCTTGTTAACGATTCAGGAAAAACACCATCTTTCACAAAATGAAAGATATGAGAATACCATTCATCCAAATACAAATTGAAACAATTAGAGGCAACCTTATTGGAAAGGTCAGGGTTTTTAAGAGTATTTATAGTAAATGGAAAGTCTTCAACATTATTCTCAAGACAAACCAAAGAATTTGCGCTTGCCATGGCATCCACATGTTGATTATCTTTCCTAGGTAAAGTTTGAATTATATAAGAAGGTAATTGTGAAAGAACATTAAGATCCAAATCTCTATATAGTCTCATTTTATCATTCTTAGTTTGATAAAATCTTTTAATCTTCTCCACAATCAATTGTGAATCTCCATAAATTTCCAAGTTTTTAATGTTAAGAGATGAAGCTACTCGTAAGACAGCTATAAGAGCTTCATACTCCACAATATTGTTAGTACAAGGAAAAGTCAATTTATATGACATAGGGATCAGTATTTTCATAGGAGGGATCAAGATAATGCCAACACCAGAACTTGTCTTACATCTAGATTCATCAAAATATAATTCCTAAACATAATCCTATTTAATAGCTAGAATGTTTTCATCGGGTAATTCTATTGAAGTAAAGCATGTATCGCAATGAGGAAAAGGAAATTTAGCCAAATAATTGGTTAAATCTTATCCTTTAATTGAATTTTGAGAAATAAAATTAAGATAAAATTTTGTAAGTAATATCACCCACTTTGAAAGATGGCCAGAGAGATCAGTCTTTGAGAAAAGATGTTTCAAAGGATCAAATTTAACAATCACATTGACTTCAAAATTTAATAGATAATGCCTGAGTTTCTGACAAGCATAAATTAAAGCTAAGCATTATTTTTCCAAATCAGTATATCTTGTTTTGTAATCAAGTAAAGTCTGACTAATGTAGTACACAGGTCTTTCCTTACCTTCACTATCATGCTGAGCCAACAACGCACTCACCGTATTCGGAGTGGTTGAAGTATACAGATAAAAGGGTTTACCAAATTGAGCAGGTTGTAAAGTAGGAGGATTGGCGAGATACTCCTTAAATTTCTCAAAGGATTTTTTACATTCCTCATTCAAAGAGAAAGTGGTATCCTTTCTACACAAGGAAGTAAAAGGAATAGTTCTATCAGCTAAGTTGGAAACAAAGTGACGAATAGATTGAATTTTTCCTTGTAAACTTCATAACTGAGAAATGTTCTTAGGAAGAGGTATATTAACAATAGCATCAATATTTTTAGTATCTACCTCTATCCCTCTCTTAGAGATTATAAACCCCAATAATTTACCGGAATCAACTCCAAAGGCACATTTCTTAGGATTCAATCTCATATTATAACTTCTAATCCTTTCAAATATTTGTCGTAAAATACTAACATGACCTCCTCTTTGTATAGATTTTTCCAAGATATTATCCACATAATCCTCAAGAATCTTATGAATGTAATCATGAAAAATCAAAGTCATGGCTCTCTGATAAGTTGTTCCGCATTTCTTAATCCAAAAGGCATCATGACCCAACAAAATGTTCCCCAAGGTGTTATAAATGCAGTCTTAAGTTGATCTTCAATAGGAATAAATATTTTATTATAGACCAAAAATCCATCCATGAAAGATAATAGAGCGTGACCTGCTATTGAATCCATAATCATATCAATATTAGGTAACGGGAAATCATCTTTTAAGGATGCCTTATTTAAATCTCGTAAGTAAGTACACATTCTTATCTTATTTTCTCCTTTTGAAATGGCTACAATGTTTGAAATCCAATCTAAGTAATCAATAGAGTGGATGGATCCAGCATCCAATAATTTTTCAATTTCATCCTTAACTTATAAGGCAATTCCTCGATTCATCTTTCAGATTTTCTTTTTCACAGGTTTAGCATTTGGTTTGAGAACAATATTGTGAGTAACAATCTTAGGATCTATACCCGGCATATCTGAATATTTCCAAGAAAAATATCCTTAAATTCAAGTAAAAGGGAAACCAACTTATCACAATCATATTTATTCAAACACTTCCCAATTTTTATCATTTTTTCATAGTCATTTGAATCCACTTGAACCTCAATAGTCTCAGTTATGAGAAAATTAATTTGTATCAGATAATCCATTGGTAATGGAAAAATATCTTGTTCATCATGTTCTCCAAAATAAGCTTTTGTATTTAGACAATAGGGTTTCCTTCTTTTATGATGAAACATAGGTAGATCCTTTTAAGATCCTAAAAATCTGCTAAGGCTTCATCTTCGGGAAAAAAATCCAAGATAGGTTTTTGATCCAAGTTGAGGAGAAGCAGGTTAACCAACTTCAAATGTCCACCACAGATATGACTAACATTGAGAGGAAAAGCGGATGGTTGTTTGTAAGGATTGAACCCCAATCCATATGTATAATCATAAATTTTTTTGTCCAAAGGTACTTATATACCTTGCTCATATTTACCACATCCTTTCCCATTAAATCCTGATTTCTTGAGCAGATGATAACTGGAACCATATCTATCGGCCATATTAGATTGAGTCAAAGGAGCCGCATATGTCACAATGTCATAGCAACCAAGTTTTATTGTTTCAATTTTTTCATCAATCAAGGAAAAAATAATGTTACTTTTGAATTCCACAAAAAGTGGCGAAGGAGTAAAAACTTGTTTTTCAAACCCACTTTGTTGTTTTAGGAATTCCAAATCAGAAACTTTATATTCTCCAATAAAAGAAGAATTAAAGTCTAATGTTCCCCAATCATCCCTATTTAAAGAAGAAGATGGAGCTTCAGTTGGTTTAATCTTATGTGGCCTTTCATGTTCTTTACTTGGTTGGAGAGGTAAATAAACTTTAGCATATTCCACATTTAAGCAAGGATTCAGCGCATCATCTGCATGTAGCGTATACATCTAATTGTTATAAATGATCCTAACCTTGCGATGAAGAATACAAGGAGCTGCATACATAGTATGTAACCAAGGTCTACCTAAAAGAAATTTATTATTGAGAGGTCCATGCATAACATGAATAGATGTATTGAAAATAACCGAACCAAGCTTAACAGGTAGCGTAATAATGCCCAAAGTTCTCTTTGCAATATTATCAAATCCATAAATAGGGACATTATAGGGTTGAATAGTTATAAGATCAGCCTTAATTTCCTTAAGCATATCCATGCTACAAACATTAAGCCCAGATCCATTGTCAATTAATGTTCTATGAATGATACTATGATTAATAGAAACAACAACCATAAGAGCATCATATTGATTCTTCACCTCAATAGAAGGTAAATCATCATCAATAAACACAATAGAAGGTACAGAAGGAATAGTATGCATGCACTCCAAAAAGTAATTAATATTCTCTTGGTTGGGAGGCGAAGTAGAAAGGGTCGATAAAGCCTTTTGGAATGCCTCATAATATGTCAGGGAAGTTTCAAGCAATTTCCATAAAGATATCTTAGCGGGAGTAGCACGTAATTGATCAGCTAAGTCATACTCCTTAAAGGAAGATGGAAACCTAGGTGCTTGAGGGAGCATAGGTTGAGAAGGAGGTAAAGAAAATAGAACAGTAGGCTGAGGGTTATTCCATGAGAAATAAGCATGTGAAACAGAACGTGTTATCAAAGAAATCCAAAGGATCTCTAGGTTTACCCTTAATTTTTATTTGAGGACATCCTTTTTCCGTCAACAAAGGTTTAGGATATAACATTCTAGGTGCATCAATGTTGCAAATAGAGGAACATGAAGGTAACCATGCACACACCCTATGGTAAAGGTCAATTGAAGAGGTTGTAAAGGAGGATGACATAGGAATAGGATCAATGGAGATCTTATTTGAACAAATTTCATCCTCACTTCTGTGTATCTCATTAGGGGATCTATCCTCTTTTACAATAAAATCCTCATCAAAGTATTCCAAAGAGAAATCATAGATGTTGAACACAAAGTAACACTACAAGAATGAAAAATGTAAATCTATTTTTAAAGAAATTTTGTGATTTATTATTATTATTTTTGAAATATAAATGCAAGAGCATAAAATAAATCTACTTTTATATGCATGTAAGAGCTAACATAAAATGCAAATCTATCACCAAAAATAAAGAGTTGTCGTAAATAGGCTCACCAAAATGTAAAGTGGGAAATATGGATAGGGTTCAGAACAATGGGGGTTTGTACATAAAAGAGACCCTATGCCTCTATTAACCACATACATGAAATTAAAATGATAAGGAATATAAATCATGAAATTTTTTCAAAGAATAATGAAATCAGATAGATTGAACTACATACCTCATAACATAGCAGATCAGGAAATACCTATTTTCTGGTGTCTGTATCGAGTTTCTAGAAATTTTGCAAATGGATCTGGAAGGGAAACACAGAGATGGAGAAAGCCCATAAATAATTTTCCTTTCAGAGCCAATTCGACCTTGACCCAAATACTAGGGCACAATTATGTCCCTTTATGTCAACCTTGACCTGCACTGCTCTGCCGAAAATTCTGTTCACAAATTCTGAAAGTTTTCTGAAAAGTGTATCCAAATCAGCTCTAAAACTCCTAAAAAAACGATTGTAGATATCTCAAAATGGTGTTTTAGGGTGGCTATATAGGGTTTCTCCTTATTCAAACCCCCATTTTGGTAATTTCCACCTCAACGAATAATCAGATGTAACAAAATATGTGTCTGTGTTGCTCGTAGGAAGAGCTTTGAATGTGCAATGCCAAGATTTAATCCTATGGATTGAAACCCTAGCATGAATTGAAATGAGAGAAAAATGCATAGATTTGAATATGATCATGAAGAAAGAATACCAATCCCCCAAGGCTAAAGTACTCCTACCAAACTCACAATCTGTAGTTGCTACCCCATGATTGTATCTTTTGCATGCTTGAATGTTGAGAATAGTAGATCAAAGAAGAAGGAAGGATTGAAGAACTCTTTCTCGCTCCAATGAATGTCCACAATAACTTGTCCAAAAAATTATTTCTTGCATCAAGGAATCATCATATCTTGTCCTCCTATATCATCCTCTTGCATTCTTGCGTCATCATCTCATTGTCATTGTATATCCTCATGTCATATCAAATGAAGGTAAAAGAGAGTGATTATATAAAGATTTTAAAGTAAGCCTCCTAGGGAAATGTGAGGGCCCATAATTCAAATTTCACCTCAAATTATGGTCCAATCACAATAGCCAACTAAGGAGGAAATTCATTAATTAAATTTTGAATAAAAACCCTTCTGCATTCAGATTCAGGGGTCAATTTTGAATTTAGGACCCCACTGTGATCCAAACATGAAAGCGTGAACCAAAACTTGAAAAAGGTCAAGGTTGACCTCAACTTTGACCTAGGTCAAGATAGACCTTGACCTTGACCTGAGGTTTTAGGCTAGTCAACATAGAGTGCCAGTGCAGTTTCTAGGTCAGTCAAAGACCTAGGATGATGGGAAAACATAACAGAGTGCTGGAAAAGGGTACAAGGGCCTAGAACAGATGTGATGAAGGCTAGGAGGACCAGTACATATGTCCTACCTATAAAATAGAGCCATAAAGAAGGGAAAAAAGGAGAATCCTCAGGATCCTAACCCTAATTTCACCTAGAAATGATGAAATTACCAAGTGCAGATGCATCCTAAATGCAAATCTATCATGTAAATGTAGTAAATGAGGGTACTAAATCTACCATGATGGAATTGCTTCCATTTTAAGATGATAGAACTATCTAACCATGTAATTTATTTTGAATGCACATTTTGTTAAGCTTTTCATCTCTAATTTCTTTTCTAAGCATGTCTGATTTTTTGTCAAAAACCAACGTGTATTCATTTGGGCTTAGATTTTGGCTCATTCATTGAATTTTGAAAAAAGTTAAATTTTTAGAAACTAGACTCCATTCTACACACTTTTTAAAAAAAAAGTTTTGATTTTCAATTAGTTTTCAATGATTTCTAGGGGAAGCACACAGAAATTTCACATTTTCAGGATGTGTCCACTTCGGAAAATGGCAAAAAATCACACTTTCATAAAAAAATTAGTAGAAAAGTCAGGGATAATCTAGGTGGTGTTAGATAATTTTTCACAAGAATGATTAAATTTTTTTTAAAAAAAAGTTAACATTTTAGGAGTAGCACAACATACGCTATGTTATGGTTTTTCACAAAAAAATAGGACCACTTTTTGTGCTCCCCCTTTTTGAGAACCTTAATCTCCACCATTTCTAAAATAAATTAGTAGTTTAGAAACTAGATTCGGAGTAGAACAAATCTTGGGTTTTTTACATTTTAAAATTTTGAGTGTAACTATCCTCAATTTCTTGTTGAAGTTCAGAGTTTTCTAATTTCATAAAAAAGTGGCATCTTATACCCCCTTTTTGGTCCCCCATCTTTGTGCACTTACCCATCCTTACATTTAAAAAAAAAATTGTTAAGTGCATATTTGATCTCATGTTCTTATGGTTCCTTGCCTGGGCATGACAGAGAAAGCATTATGAGTGAAATTCTTTAGCTCTGAGCATTAAGTAGCATAAAGTTAAAAAAATCTTAATGCAATGGATATTTCATGGTTGATATTATTTTATGACATCATGTTGTTGCATCAATACTTAAGCTTACATTTTACGGTAAGATCAATTAAGCATTTTACTTTAGATTCAACCTTTTCTCTCTAATGGTAAGATCTCTTTCTAATTATCACTATTATAGGGGAGGTCAATTTGTACTTCATATTTGACTAACCCACGACCCTATAAATCCCAACACCATTTTCCTTTTTCTTCTGTGTATTAATTTAAATTAGAAAGAGCGATATTGATTCTAAAAGAGAAGATCGAGACAAAGAGATTCATAATTTAAAGGGGAAAGAAAAATTGGAAGTTGTGGCTTAGCCACATCGTTTGACACTTTTTTGATGAAAATTGAAGGAGATGATTATAGAGAATCCATAATTTGGAATTAATTTTTGATAGATCTACATTGAATACCTTTAGGATTAGGTCACCTAGCCATATAGTCCTATATTTTCATGCCGAGATTTTGATGACAAGTTTATTTTTATTCTCATTTCTAGATTTGTATTTAGATTTAAAATATATAATATGCAGCTTACTATTTATGATGCCTATTGTCAAATTTACATCATTTAACCTATTTTTAATATCTTCAATACCAAATCATATTTAATTAATCAAATTTCAACAAGAGAATAATAAAATCATTGTCTGCACCTCTCACAAATAGGTTTAAAGTTGGGTTTATTAGTCATTATTTAATGTAGGTTGATGTGAATGCACATGATTCCTAGTTTAGACCAGTAAACCACTTTCTACAACATCATAATAATGTAAGAATAACATTATCTTAAGATTATGGTGGTACATATTGTAGGAAACTATTTGAGCTCCATTTCCAAAGATTTGTTTTTTGAAATAAATCACAATTTTAGATAATTGTTTTTTATTTAGTTTTACTTTACAAAGTCCCATTTATGCTTAATGGGGTAGCAGATTAAGAAAATTTAGCCTTGGAGGAAACTTAATTTTAAAGTGCATTTGATTTGAAGTTGTATTAGGATGAGGGATCTCGGAAGAAGGCTCAATGCTTTACCTATGTAATTAACATCACCTAAATGCAATGAGTGCTAAGTGTATGTCACTACTTTTTAAACATGGGTCAATGAGTTTTAATACAAAACTGGGTGTGTGCACCAAGTTGTGGACCAAAAAAGTGGACATGCCTTTAAAAAAAAATCAAATTTTCAATAACCCGATCTGGTTATTGAAAATTTGAAATCGTTCTAGACTTGGTAAACCAATCCTACAATATATTATAAAAAATTATGTGCGCCTCAAAACCCAATCGGGTTATGAGACTCATTGATTTTCTAATAACGTGATTGGGTTATGAGATATTTCTCATAACCCGATCAAGTTATGAGAAACATATCAAAAATAGAACAACCTGCAGCTTAGGACATTTTTTAACGACTAAACCATGGGGCAAAAGTGTGGAGGAGGGTAAACAACAGCAAAAACCGATCGTGCTTTGAAGAAAACATGATTTAATCAAGATTTTCAACCAATGGCGCCCATAACAAAGGTAAGTTTGTTTGTTTTTATTGTTTTTGTTATTTTTTGCAATTGTAATCAAATTAGGTTATTTTATTGAATTTTTGTTTTCTTTTATTAATTTCATTCCAGATTCATGAAACAACCCAAAAAGATGAAAATGAAATGAAAGACCACCCTCCGTAGTTCAAGCACCTTCATCACCACCTGTAAACCCTCAACAACCCTCACCACCCATAAACCCTCAACCACAATCTCCACCCGTAAACTCTCCTCAAAATTCTCCTCCTCCATAACCATCACCACCCGTATGCCCTCCACATGTGTCATTAGGTCATTTAGATGCATCACAAGAGGACCTCGTGCAACGTCTTAACCAAAATAGTGCTCAAATTAATATATTGGTCAATAGGTTGAAGGCTTCCAGTCTTCAGCATCACTCTACCCTCACCACTACATTATAAAAATGTCCAATAGTGAAAATGAGGTGTCTCAAGAGGTGACAAAATGGGGTTCATGGAGGGATAGGTTTCATACATTTTATGCTGATGATTTATCCTATAAGGATGTGGATAGAAAAAACATAGAAAAATGTGACATATGTTCCCTTTTTACCAATCCTAATACTCATAATTCCCTAGAAGTTAATACAAAATGATTTCCTATACATTGGTGTGTTCATAGGGGGATGAAATCAACTTTTGGGGATAGGTGGTACATGGTATTTGACTAAACACCTTGTAATAATAATGAGGCTCCTTTATATTTTTTGAGGAAGCTATACTGTGAGTTTATCATTGGCGAGAAGACAAATTACTTTGACTTTATTGAGATCTAGGGTAGAGGGAGAGGCTCTACACTGGATAGACCAAGGGCACATAGGATTACCTGACCACAAGAGAGGATACATACTGTGAGAAAACCCCTCATCCATGTTGTGGTCCCAGTAGTGGTGAAGGGTTCTATGAATATACAGACTCTTCATGCAGCTGCATCATTGACTGATGTCATTATCTAGCATGGCACTCAGTTAGTTGGAGAGGATGGATCAGTGTCACCTCCATCTTCATCAAATATGCCATTAGGATCATCCCATCCTGTGCCATCTCCATCACCATTAGATGCAACATTAGGATCATCTCATCTCATGAGAGGTTCATTATCGTTAGATACATTTCCAGGGTCAGCCCAGTCCATTGAGCATATCTACATTAGTTGTAATGGTATATTTGATGGGGTAGATAGCGAGGCTAGTGCGGATGGTTCGACATCCCATTCATGTGTACATTGCAGAAAAAGATGTCAAGCATCCACTACTAAGGATGTGGCCCTCATAGATGATATGTTGTTGATGGTGTATTGTTCACAGCCGACACAGGTTTGTTTAAATTTGTGTTTTGACATGTTATTTTAATTAATTACCTAAATGTGTTAAAAGTAAATAAAATTTTATGTATAGAAGAATGTAAATTTATACATGAATAATATGCATTACAGGATTTTGCTGGTGGTACAAGCACACAAAGGATTGCTCATTATACTACACATAGATGGGTAGCTCAAACACCTGCGGTAATGTATTATAAATATTCCTAAAATAGAATACTACGTTATTTTGAAAATATCATATCTTAATAATTTGTATGGTGGTAACTTAGTGTATGTTTGTTTTCTATTGCTTTATGGTCAAAGAATTTTTTCTAATGTAATTCAACTCAAGGAATTCACTTCCTTGTCTAGCCATCATGACTCAAATTGATTTGAACTCCCGCTTTCAATCCTTGGACTCAATTCAACCAATGTTGAACTCATACATAGACTCATACCCCAACAAATCACTTATTGGCTTCTGAATCAACCTTGAACATCATTCATAACATCCAACCATCATTGTTTTACTCTTATTTCTTGTTCAAAATCATGAATACAATCTCTGATTGTTCATTGATTGTGATTATCCTTAATCCTTCAATACACCTCCATGGCCTTCTAAAGACTCCCAACATATATGATGTAGAGGTGGTAGTTTGTGACCTCATTGATCATGTTTGACAACAATCCATCTCCTATTTGTAAAAAATTCTCACTTCCAAAGCCCCCTCAAGGACTCACCTTCTAGGCTACCACAAGTGCTCCTAGTGCTTCCCAAACACCATATCTTCACTCATGACTTCAACCTTCATTTCAAATCCATAAATAATCTCCTTATGGACTATCTACTATGTTCCATAAACCCATTAAGTCTGGATAACCAATCCCTTACCCAACTCTCACATTCAGCCCTTAAAGCTAGTAGCCCACACCAGTCACTATTTTGTCATTTACTCCAACATTCCCCAAATAACTAAGGAAACTAAAGCATGATTCAGATACCCTTTTGGGATATTTAAATCCTCCCCAAGATTTAGTATATACTCCTTTGGACCATATCCAAGATCACAAAACCCCTTCATCCTCGAAGAAATCCACCATCCTTCTCTAACTGAGCCTACAAATTTGTTAAAGAATAGTCTTGTGTGTGAAAGAAGAGTTCAAAATTTTATATTGTAATAATGGTTTGTAAAATTTGATTATAAACTTGTGATAATAGAGTTTTGGACCATAATCATTTGTGGAATTCAAGTGAATCATAATATTCATTGTAAACTATTTCTTATATATTTATTCGGTGTTTTATAGGGCTTGTCAAGGGCTTAGATTTTTGAGATTGAGGATGTCACCCTTTCTGCCATTGACTTTGGCTTACAGAGCTATGTGGTATCATTTTTTGCACACCTCTTGTTTATAATTTTAATTGAACGCATGCGGTATCATATTATTTCTCTTATGTTAATTTAGTTTTTGTTAGCCTACCCCACCAAGCTCGAGGTCATTAGGAAAGAGGAAGAAATCATCGGGAACATTGAAACAAAAAAAAGGTAATTAAGTCCAATTTAAGTATGTTTGTTGAAATGTATTATGAACATTTCAATGTAGTCTATATTGATGAATGCACTTGACTTGTTTATTGTATACATGTAGAATCAATTGGGTTTCAATGAATTGATGAATGCCCCAGACATTGTTGATGTTCAGGAGAGGGAGGAGGTAGCACGTTTTCATATTTACTTTCAATTGCATTATTGTTTGTTCAAAATATTTTAGAAATCATGTTCCTCTATTAGTATGTCATTTTCTATGACTTTTCATACAGGAATTGGTCATAGATGCCTTAGATGAGGTGAACCCTTCTCCACTTCCTATGGATCCCTTGCCTAGTACAGGAGATCCATTTGCATTATGCATTTTCTTTTTAGTCCATGCATTTTTTATTTTTTAGTATTTCCAATTTATAACATGTATTTTGTATTATTTTTTCTGTTGTAGGACCCTTCACCACTGCCCACCATTCCTTTTCCTGGCCATTTTTATAGGAGTTCCTCTCACCTACTATGGAGCCCATTTCATTTATCAGTCAACCCAAGCATAAGAGATCCGACTGAGACTTTTGTATGCAAATTACAACCCAATATTTATGTATTTTGATATTATTATGAGATAATATATATGGCTTAACATTTAAATTGTTCTTGTGCAGAGACTTAGTGAACTAAGTATTGCTGCAAAGAAGCTAGATTTTGATGATCCACCACAGTCATAGATCTATAGAGACATTGTATAGATCTAGTTGTGGTCATTGAATGACCAAATTTTGTGTATATATATATATATATAT
>MU228360.1:81622-101610 GCA_018584345.1 Thuja plicata | reverse complement strand
AAGAAGAAATAAGTCATTAAACTACAAAGAAAAGATTAATCACCACTACATTATGCATCATGGAGACTTATTGTAAACACTTCTAACTGGACTAAACAACCAAAAAACCTTTAGAATCATTTTGGTCAATCATAAAGTCATCCACTACATGAACCCTTATTACAATTTAGAGAAACATGATATCATCTACATGAACCATTATTACAATTTAGAGAAACATGATATCCACTACACACGAACCATTATTATAATTTAGAGAAACATGAGATATCCACCGCATGAGCCATTGTTATAATTGTAATGAATCATAATTAAATTATATGCTCTTAGTTAAATTGTACACAGTAAACTATAAAAATGTGGCACCTCAGTATATATAAATCAACCCATGGACACTTTTATATACAATTTGATCTTCTTTCAATATACAAAATGTGGTCTCCAAATATGCATGTGGACCACTTCATAGTCATTTATATTTACAAAAAAGTGAAGTTAGATTGTTTCACAAAATTTATATACAAAATTGTCAAAATAATTCTACCATTTGTAGAATGATTCTTCATGATGGCCAATAACTAATTGAGCGAACCTTCTGGATCGGCTCTAACCTTTATTGTCTCATGTATTGCCTCATGTTTAGACTCACGAAGTTTCCATAAATTCTTATTACGAGGTCTACTAGAATACTTTATCAATTCAATATTTGTTGCAACAAGAAGGTTCGAGTAATGCAAAATATATCTATGTGTCTCATAGTCCTCAAATGACCAATTCTTGGATTTTGCGATAGGGTACCTGCATTTCATAGAAGCATAAATAAATATAAAATTCAACATACAAAGTGTAATAGAATGATGGTAAGAGGTCTCAAAGTCGTCAAACAAGAACACATTATATTTTGATAGCATATCTTCTAAGCCATGTCACTGTCACAAAAATGGATCCTATTAGGTACTCATTACCCTCTCCATCAATGACCATAGTTTTCAATTTCTTTTTTCCCTTAATACAATGACACAAAAAGTAATCAGTACCTTCCTCATTATTCTCATCTGCAACAACTGCATATACATGACCTAAAATTTATAGAGGGATAAGTTAACACTCTAAACACTTACAAATTTGAGAAATTGAGAAATAAATTAAAGAATAAATTGAGAAATTACCTGGGTCAACTAGGTCAGATATGTGATCAAAATCCGCTGATGCTTCAAACTGACTTAATTGTAGTGCTCTAGGAATTTGATATGTATCAATCGGTTTCAAAGGTGTATAAGACCATTTGTCAACCCACTCTTTTGATTCGCATTCCTCCCACGCAAAATTCATACAAGACAAGCAAAAATGTACCATTAATCTAGTATAAATACCCAGTGATGCTGCATTTGAAATTCTAAATGGGTGCATGGCACTTGATCCTGTAAGTGTACAACAATCTAGATAGTTTCCAATGTTAGACTCATTTATCAACCAAAAAACCTATTAATTTCATTGCCTGTTCCCATCGTAGAGTTGCACCATCGCAAAATTGTTTGTGCATTTAATAACTCTGCACCACCTTCGTACTTCAATTCCTCTCTGGCAAGAGCTCTTTTTACACATGTACCTACACCATCATGCTCGCCTTTTCCATACCCCACCTCCGTGAAATTCCAAAAATGTTGAATGCCACTTGTCACATGCATCCTACTCAACCAATAGAACATCCTTGCATTCTTGAATTGTGAGGTGCAATTATTTGACCATATTATGTGTTGGTCGTACTTAATACCTCTTTTCCTTAAATTATCATAGAAAAATTTGAAGAAACCTTGCACAAACTTTGATGAATGTGTGCGATCATCACCAATGTAGAAGTGATACTCTCTTAAAACCTTTCTATCTGTGTCTGTGAAAATCAACTTGGTCAAATTATCCAAGCCCCGAGACAAAAAATTCATCATTGTGTGTAGACAGCAAGAACTAATTGGAAAAAATTCAAAGAATGCAAATAGAGATTGAAATCTTGCATGCAGAGGAAGCGAAACAAAGTGAGAGTGCAGAAGAGGAAATTGGGTTACTTCAAAGAGAGAGAGAGAGAGAGAAAGAGAGAGAGAGAGAGAGAGAGAGAGAGAGAGAGAGAGAGAGAGAGAGAGAGAGAGAGAGAGAGAGAGAGAGCATATTATCATACCATCTTTTCCCCCACCATCCCTTCCCTTCCATCCTTTAACTAGTTAACATATCATGATATGTGAAGGGAGAGATGAAGAAAATAAGAGAGATCTAGAGATAAGTAGATATACATAGACATGAAGACATATCTATAGGGGTATAGAGATTGAAGGGGAAAGAGTGAGATAGAAAGGAGGTGATAGAGACAAGTAAGAAATAGGTATTGCTATAGAGAGAGAGAGAGAGAGAGAGAGAGAGAGAGAGAGAGAGAGAGAGAGAGAGAGAGAGAGAGAGAGAGAGAGAGAGAGAGAGAGAGAGAGAGAGAGAGATTTTTTNGAGAGAGAGAGAGAGAGAGAGAGAGAGAGAGAGAGAGAGAGAGAGAGAGAGAGAGATATTTTTTCTTACATCATGTTTGGCAATTGCGTGCAAAGGATCTAAGAAAACAAGAAATACCTATAGATGATTTATAAAAAATTTTAATCACATTAGTACATGAAATATTATTTTTTCATTATTTACTACTTTTCAACTATGTCAATTCTTAAGGGAGAAAAATTGAACTGAAAAAAAGTTTTTTGTATGCAAAAGTTATGATTATTATAAGTTTCAAATTTAAGGATTTAATTTAAATTATCATAATAAAGTTTTGGTCTATAATCTAATAAAATTGACTTATCGATATTGTAGGTCTCTGAATCACCTTTCCAATGGTTGTTCAAAATCAAAATTTTGATAAGAAATTCAAAGGTTATGTCCATTTTACTAAAATGTATTTTTTAATTTTTTCAAAATGGGTATACTGATTTCAAAATGGTTATTCGATTTGAAAATATGTATCCAAGTTTGATCATATCCTCGATATTAATGGGTATTCAATTTGGTTTGGTATATGATGCAAACTAGATACCTATTTTCAAATCAAATACCCGATAGAAAATGTATTTTTTCCCATTGCCACTTTTTGGTACACCATGATCTTGCACATACTCAAGAAAATTTTTTAAGGAGGGAAAAATTGTTTTGCTTATAACTTTTTCAAACGAACTCGAAATTGAGTGCTATTTTTTTATTATAAAAGTGTATGTTTTTTTCATCATGAATCCAAAGAACATACTCATGTACTATCATTATAAAGTTCCATTTTTCCATATTTATGGGGGGTTTAGTTACAAAGCACTCCTTCTATAAAGTGCCAAAAACAAGGGGGCAAAGATAATAAAGGGGGTACTATGTGTTTTCTATTTTTCACACTTCCTCAAGAAGTTCTCTTCATTTAAATATTCTGCAAGAAATGATCTAAGAGCATGTCCATCCTAATATGACTATACAACCCCTAACTCCTTGCAATTATCATGATTGGCAGTTGAAAGTGATTCTTGTACTAAAAAATAAAGGCTTATTTAGGGTAACAGTGGGAACATGGAAAGAACCTAATACAACTAAGGACAAGGAAACATGTTTCAATAAGTGTGACCAAGAATTTGGCTTTCTCTGTTTAAATTTATCTCCTAAATTGGCATTTTATGTTGAGAACCTGGAAACACTCAATGAAGTTTGGGAAGCTCTCAAAATACTATTTGGGACAATTGATAAACTTAGAAGTCATGAGTTGGAAAATGAGCTCCTAGGTCTTAGTTCTTCAATTTTTTCAATTTTAGAGGACTTCTTCCCAAAATTTAAATTATTGAAGCTGCAATTAAAGGATTGTGAAATTAACAAGTAAGATGATCAATTAATCCTTTCTATACTTTCCAAACTAGGTTCTATTTTTTCTACCTTCTATTCTACTAAAGTAACCCTTGGTACCTCATGGAAAATTCCCACAGTAGATAACTTCATGTATGATGTTACAAGGGAGCAAGAAAAGTTAATTCAAATGGGTACTTTGAAATTTACTAAGGTACTTTAAAAATGAAAAGCAACAAAATGCCAAAGGAGAGAAAAAATAACACTAAAATGGACTAGGAAGGGAATAAAGAAGATAAAATTGACAACTTCAAAAAGGATAAGTCATCTCAAAAAAGTAAATCAACTAATAAGAGAGTTAAATGTTCCTTTTGTAACAAAACTAGTCATGAAGAACATCAATATATGAAAAAAATGTAGAAACTGATGAAATATCATATTCAACTCCAAGATCCAGCTACATGCAATAAACCTGTCACAAAGAATGAAGCAAAAATATGGAAAAAGAAAAACCCTCTTGTGCTCAAAAATGTCAGAGCTCAAAATGTATTATGAGAGCATGAAAAAATAATTACAAGCCTTCAACCTTAAAGGTGAAAGAAACCCTAAAAAGGGAAAAAACTAACCTAAGAGAAAGCTTAAGAGAAAAATAGAGTACGACTAACTTATTAATTAATATCAACATGATATAATTAATAAGTGAAGATCAACTATGTACTCTAACACCCCCCCTTAAGCGAAGCTCGGGAGGTAAGAAAACCTAGCACAGCTATGAAAGCAGGAAAAGAGGGTCCCAGCAACAAGGCCTGATCAGGTACCCAAACAAGGAAATCTCTGTAAACGGGAGACAAAGGAGAAAACCCAGTGGGAAAAACTCCTCTCCAAAAAGAGATATAAAAGCAATCAAAGACAAAAAGAATGACTTCAAGAGACTCTCTCAAAGCCATAAGTACAATGCATGCTACCAACCCCCCTGTGAGAGAGGGTTGAGGCTCCAAAGCCCCCCCAGAATGAAAGAACCCCTAGATCAATGAACAAACCACCAAGACTCCAAGACAAAGGAGTGAAAGGAAGTGAGCACTGAAGAGGTGACCTTGAAAGATGAGGTGTCACTGGAAGGCTGAGTTGATGCTCAAAGAAGTAGACACGAGGATATTGAAAGGGAATCCCCAATGTAAGTGGTATGATAGGTGTGCTAACACTGTCATCAAAGAGGAGATGAATGTCCTCTGTAGAGTCCTCAACAATTGCACCTGGTGGCTCGATGAATGGAGCTGGAGGGTCAAGCAGTGCTGAAGAAGAATCCTGCTGAAGAGAAAAGTATGCCTTAGGATGTGGTGTGGCAGTCACAACACTGGTCTCAGGAACAACACAAAGGTTCAAGCAACCTGACTGCACCACATGATGGTCTCTCGAAAGAGGAGAGCTATGCTCCGACAATGGAGATGGTGGACCAAAGTGAGAGAAGGTGTAGAGACGGGTGGAATGATCAACTGTCCCTGTAGCAATAATGCCTCCTGTCACACTATCCGTGATGAAGACTGAATCTACCGTTAAGTCAACGGTCTTCCCTGACCCATTGCGTGTAATCTGATAAATCGAGAGAAGGTTTGCAGATAGAGATGGAACATACAATACATCATTGAATGTGCCATCCTAAATGTTGACCGAACCTGTCCCACAGACTGTCTGTACAGTGTTATTCCCCATGAGAATATGAGGAATAGGAGAAGCCTCAAAAGAAGAGAACAAATCCTAAGAAGATGCCATATGGTGAGAAGCACCTGAATCCAATATCCAAGGGACTTGGGAAGGGGATGCAACGGAAGCCTGTAATGCATGACCTTGTCCAAAATCCTATTTAGTTGTTGAAGAAGAGGAAGAAGACTGAAAAGAAGACCCCTGTGAGGTGGAAGAGGATGGAGAGGAAATAGTGCTCTTCTAAAGGAGAGCTTGCAAATCTGCAATCTATTTCTCATAGCCATCAAATCTCTTCTGAAAACATTGTGACTCATCATGGGGCCCCTTCTGACAATAGGAACAAGTAGGGTTCTGAGTCTTCTATTTCTCCTTCTTAGAAGAAGATGGTGGGCCAATAGAGTGTTGAGAAGAGGAATTAAATATCGGTTGCGGCTTCGGTTTCTGTGTATTCTGAGATGACTTGGCAAGCAATGCCTGTGACTGTGAACCTGTAAGAGAATCCATCTGATTGAGCTTGGACTGCTCACGAGTTAACCTGTCACAAAAGGTCTCAAAAGAGGGCATAACATGTCGAGCACTAAGTGCATCCATAGTGGAGTAGAAGGTAGAAGTGAAAATCTGATAAGGGCAATGCAGCTTTGAGAGTATCAGAAAGATACACTCATCATCTGAATTCTCCTTTCCAGCAACCTGTAAAATAGATTGAAGAGACTTGAACTTCATCAGGAAGTCCTCAATGCTGGTGAATGATTCAGGTGCCAAGGAGGTGAACTCTGCATCTATTTGGAGAATCTTGAACTGATTCATGGTGCCAAACAAGGTGGAGAACTTGTCCCACATATCCCTGGGTGTAGTCAGACCATCCAGGTGGAACAACAACCCATCTAAAATATTCATGGCAATGAGGCCCATTGCCTCATCCATCCTATTTCTGTGCATAAGAGCCTCATAAGGTCTCTGAAGGACTGGCTAAGCCACATCCATGTATGACCATAAACCTCATGACATGAGGACTCTGGTCATGTGTGGCTTCCATGTGTGGTAGTTATGAGGTGTCAGTCGGGCCACAGAGGGGTCCAAAATTGAAAGAAGAATAAGACGAAAGTAGAAGGGTCTTTCTAAAGGAAATTGTAGAAATTAAAATGAACCCCCCCACAATGTATAATACTATCCCCTATACACCACAAATGAAGCAAAAAATACAAAGAACCAGAGAAAAACCTGAGTTTCCGAATGCAGAAAAGGAGGAAAATAAAGCCTCAACTTTGATGCCAAAAATAGGAGCTCAAATGGTGGAACTAGAAATCAAGACCAGCATCAACACGTCCAGCTCAGAAACACCTTTTCGGTGATATTTCATTTTTTGAAAATGGACACTGTATGCTCAAGTTACGACCAAAAAACCAAGTGCCCCTCCGAAAACCAACTCACTGGAAAAACACAGTCACTGGAAAAAACTCGATGGTCAAATGGCCATCACGTGTCTGCGGCAAAAAAATTGACACCCGTCGCGTGCATGCCAAAATAAAATTTCAGTTGCCGGAAAAATGAAAAAATTGACAGAAAAATTAAATTCGACCGGAAATTTTAAAAAACTGTCAGAAATGTACTTTTCTGATCAGTGATGTCAGCAATGACATCACCTGGCAGTTGGCGGGGGACCCGGTGGCGGGTTGGCTGCAAACGCCGGTGGTGGCGGTAGGCGGGCAGTTCCCGGGCGGCAACGCGGTGGTTGGAGGCGCCGCCGATGGTGGAGCGCGCAGGCCGGAGAGTGGCGGCTGGTGAGCGGCGTGGGTTGCTGCGGGGTGGCGCATTGGCGGCGCGCTCTGGCAGCCCCAAAATTGATTAAAAAACCTTTGTTTTTTAATTTTTTTTAATTTTTTTTTTACAAAACGTGCCCGTACGGCCTGGGAGGCTAAATTTTTTCTCTGAGGTCACTGTGACCAAAATGGTCAAACCTTATAGGTATTTTGACTCTCTCGGGCCTTCTGAACGCAATGGTGGAGTCCATTTTTTCTCAAACGGCTCCAAAAAATAGCGCCTCCTTCAAAGTGACAGAAAAACCCCAGTAAGAAAGGGCTTGATCCACAGCTTCAACAAACTTTAAACAAGCTGCAGCAGAATGGCTTTGATAGCATGTAGAAACTGATGAAATATCAGATTCAACTCCAAGATCCAGCTGCATGCAATAAACCTATCACAAAGAATGAAGCAAAAATATGGAAAAAGCAAAACCCTCTTGTGCTAAAAAATGTCAGAGCTCAAAATGTATTATGAGAGCATGAAAAAAGAATTACAAGCCTTCAACCTTAAAGGTGAAAGAAACCCTAAAAAGGGAAAAAACTAACCTAAGAGAAAGCTTAAGAGAAAAATAGAGTATGACTAACTTATTAATTAATATCAACATGATATAATTAATAAGTGAAGATTAACTATGTAATCTAACAAAAACAAGTTGAGAACCTCACTTTTCTACGAAAAAATAAAAACATTGAGGTAACGAATTATTTCAAAGCATGTTCTTCAAATTAGGAAATTACTAAGGATAAAGAGAAATTGAAAGGCAGAGTCTTATTTGCTCAAGCAATTATGGATTGTAGTACTACTCTTCAAATCCTTATTCTAGTCCTCATAATTAAGATGATTCAGAAAATGGAAGTCATATTCATGCAAATTTTTAGGAAGGACCACATGCTCTTCTTGTTGTATAGTTTACATCATTGGCATCATCATCCTTTGGGGGTGGGAGGGGGGTGTGGGTGGCTTATAAGCTTCTTCACTTATCTCTTTTTTTTGGAGGATACTTTTTTCCCACTAGGTTTTCTATCTTTCACCTTTTATGAGAGATTTCATTGTACATGTGTGCCTCATTAGACTAGTAGCTGGGACTCATTATTTTATCTTTTCCTCTTGAGATATTCTTAAGGGAAGTGTTAGTGTATTTATTTAATTTAATTACACTTAAGTTATTAAGACTTATTAGTCTTCCATACATGTATGCCACTTGTTGATGCAAGTCATCAACATTTAGGAGTCTAGTAGAGATGTGTGGATTTCATTTCAACACATCATCCTAGTTTCTTGGACAATTTTTTCACCACTCTAGGTGGACTTAATCAATGTTTTAGTTCACCGTTGTAAAGATAACCAACCTAGTTAGTCCTAGCATAAGTTAAAGTCATAATATACAATCATGTATTAGATGAAGACATGAAGACCTTAGCAATAAATTATAATCATTTGACAATAATCAAATACAAATATATAAAATCTAGTATATTTCTTTGTGATCATTATATTTAATCTTTAGTTAATTAATTATAAGTTTATGCTTGACTACTTTGTTTAGGATAAAGTGATAATTGCTTGTGTATTGCATTTAATCAGCCTATATATTTTATGGGGTTCGATTTATTACTCTTCAATTCTAGTGAGTATAAATTTTATATTCACTATTTGATAGTAATATTATTGACTTAAATCTATTATTTTAATATTCTTCTAATTCAAGATAGATTCATTAATAATATTTAATGGTGTTTCTTCTTCTACATATCATGATGATTGCATTGAAATATCTATATTTCCATGTTGTTATTTTTTACTCTCTTATATTAAATCTCTTGCATGATATAAAAGTGATATTTTATAGTTTCTTGTTATGTGGTGCTTGAAATTTTTATCCCTTATCATATAATTATATATGGAATACAATGCCAAATTGAGGTGTTTAATTTATTTCTTCCTCTAGTAGCCATCACTTGGGGATCCTTAGGGATTCATCAACATACTCTTTTTAGGCTGGTTACTTTATATTTTATTCTACATTCCTTACTATACATAATATTTTATGTTTTCATCCTAAACCATTTATCTTTAGAAACAAAGAACCTAGACTAGTTCTGTTGTTTCTTGTAGATGCCTCTACCTTATAAGTAAGATAATAAATGAAACAATGATAATAATAAATGATATACATTTAAATTGATGACATATGATTAGGCCTTCTATTGTGCCTTTGCTCAACAAAAGCCATTTTTCTTTTAGTAAAATATGAACCTTCTTCATTTGCTTAGGTCTAGGGTACTCTTACAATATTACTATTTTCTAAAATGTGTCAAAATCCAAAAAATTATTAATCTTAAGAACCAAAATTTTATTTTAGTTGGATAAAACATCTAAAATTAATCCAAAGTTCTTTAAAAAGTCTTTCAAAATTTATAAGATAAGGATGCAAGTTTTGTTTTCCAAAACAAATTCACTAAGTATTCCATTTGGTTCAGTTACAAAATTTTGTAAACTTCAACATCTACTATAGATTGATATCCAAGTGAATCGAAGTATAAGAGATTTGACTCCATTCACTTTCCTTATACCCAATAATCCTTAAATCAAAACTTTACATTAGTACAAGCGTAGAACCCATTTGAATCCAAATTAAGATTACTTAATATACAATCAATTCACTTCAATGATATAAGATTACTGCAATCTTTGATTTAGATTTGATAATGCTTTTGGATACGATTGTGGCATAGTTTTTTCATCAATATTTTGGATCACACTCTCTGATCTATCATCAGGATGCAAATGAGTGCCAGGAGCTGAAAAATGTAAATTGTAGATAAATTTACATCCTGAAAATAAATCCAAAAACATTATCAAATCTAAATCAACCCATATGATACATTAGTGACATCATCATTTTTATTTGTGAATATCCTTTTATGACGGAAATAATACTTCTAAAGATCGTATACATACAAAAAAAAAAAAAAAGTCTGAAAAACTATAAATCAATTGTATCCAAAAGCAGTATCAAATCTAAATAAGTTGACTTGAAAAGAATCCCCAATAATTGACATCATTATTATATCACTAGTGACATCATCATTACATCATCGTTTTCATTTGTGGGTATCCCTTTATGACGGGAAGAATACTTCTATGAATCGTATACATACCAGTTCATAAACTCTCATTCTCGGGTTGTGTTTGACTGAGAGTCTCGAACAGAAATTCCAACGTTGATTTAATTGATGGTAGTAAGGGACGCCCATTTCCACAACTTCGGATGCTTCCTGCGGCCTCAGATTTTCCTTTTCAAAAGAATTGCCTTGTACCTTCTGATCTACGAATTTTCCACAAGTACGTACTCACTCATCCTCCCTGTTGCATGGAATACTGGAAGTCAAGAAATCAAAGATAATTGATGTAATTTAAATATCTGTGCACTCATCTCGATGAAGACGAACTGTAGATCTTTTTGACTGTGGTTTAAGTGGTAGATCAGAACGTTATTTCCGAGTCGACGTGTGTGATATGATAATAGGTGGAAGTCAAGAGTCTTTTGGAAATATATGAGAACAAGATTGACTTAAATAAAAAATCATGTCACTTACCTATATATCGACGCAGTCAAGTCAGTGAAGTGAGTGATGAAGACGAGGTGCAGATCTTTCTGACCATTCTTCGAGTCGTAGTTCACATGGCAAGCAAATGACATGGATGACTATTACACATCTTCCTCTCCATACGGTGTACGGAAAACAGTAAGTATTAATCGCCTTCCACGGAGCACAGGATGCCAACCCTACCTATTCTGAAAATATTATCTTTTATTTAATTAAGGGAAAAGCACTAGTAACTTAATAACGACACATTTTATATATATGTGACTTTTTTAATTAGGAATTTTAAAGGATCCTTAAAAATGATAACATATGTATTAATAGCTGATCATTTTCTATCTTTTCTTTTTTGGCTGGTAATTGATCTATTTGTGCGCCATTATTAGACCATATGTGCACCACTATTAGAACATTTGTGTACAAGTACTAACAATTTTAATTGAACAATTATTGGTGCATTTTTTAGAGGGTATCAAGTGACACTTTGAAATGGCCACTTTTTAACCCTTCGACACTAGATGATATCTACAAGGAGTTTGATTAATAACTAGAAGCTAAGAAATATATTTAAAAGTGTCAACTCACATACGAAGACAATAAAACAAAATCATCAAAATGTAACATATAATTTGAACTCTACAAATACCCAAAATTAAGATGTGTAGGTACTAGTGTTCTTCCCTAAGAAAATAACTAAAAAGATAATACATTGTAATATTTAATGGCCACCTCACAACTCACTACAAACGAGAGGAGCATGAATGAGGTCGATCCATTACATTCCAATTGTTTTTTCTATTATGAAGGAATAAACTAGGTCCCACATAAACATTTGGGTGAGGGAATAAACCGCGTCCCACAAATACATTTGGGTTAATTAATTTAAGAAAAACAAACCAATTATAATGAATGGCTTATTAGAGAAGTATGTTGATTGATTGGCATTGTAGTAATATATATTTTAGAAAGATGGACAAGAATGACTGCAATCGTTTGGTCATATATTTTATGCTATGAGATGTTAAATGTTTTATGTTTTACCTTTATTTTATGTATTTTTTATATGTATTTTTATATCTTTTTTGGTCTTTTATCAAAAATAGTTTAGTCTTATGTTTTTTTTTTTTAAATGTCTATATAAGTTTATGTTTATTCATTATAGTGTGATCGTATCTACGCTACAAGCCCTTTTTACATTTTCCATGTGACACTTTATTTTTTCCATCTATTATTTAATGCTTTTCTATTGCCTTTTGTATGAATTTAATCTTTCCTATTGCGCCTCTCATATTTTGTGCTTTGTGAGTCATGTCATATCAAATCATAACCATCCACATCTCCTTGATTTCTTAACCGTCACTAAAAATGTGAGACAAATTAGGTAAAACATTAAATGTATTTTATATGTTTGATAGTTCCTATATTTCCATCAAATTTAGTTGTGTAAGGCCTAGTAATGACCATCTACTATATTTTCACCCTTTTTTTAATATAAATTTGTTCTAGAAGTCTATAGATAATCCTTAATATATCTTGTTTTTACCTATTAAAACTCACAAATAAACTTCATCTTTGCATGCTATCACATTGTTATCATCTTGGATGTTTAAAATATCAAACTTTTTCTTAAACTTTGGAGTCTTCCTAGAGTTTTTTTTTTGAAACTTTTGAGCCTTAAATTAGACTCGTTTGAGCTTCTCCCTTACCCTTTTTTGTTCCATTTTGTTTTCTCTCCTCTTGACATCATCCTACCCAGTTTTATCTCTTCCGTAGTCATTAGTTATTTCCTCTTTCCGTTTCTCATTTTACCATACACCTTATTCTATCATCCCTTTCCAAACTCTTTACATACACTATTGTGTCATTGTCATCCACCTTTTCTATCTCATTGCGTTTCCTCTTTCTCCTAGTTTCCTTCTCATCATCATTTTCCACTTTGGAGGGTTTTGTTTTTTAACCAAGTTATTTTTACCATATTATTTTGGCATTGCTACAATTACACATTTTCCATATTATCATAACATAGAAAAACTAAAAAATATTTCAAAAAATGTTACGATTGTTAAAAAATTAAAATTTAGGGGCATTTGTGATAGCTCATAATATATCCCACTTGTTGTAATTATAGGTTAAATAAACATATGATAAATATTTTATAGTATCAAATAATTATGATTATTGCTAATTTAGATGTGCAAGTGATAGAGGGGATTGTTTATTATCTATTTATTGTCTAAGATACCTTAAGTATTATGTGAAAAAAACTATTTAATGTGAAGGTTATAAAAAAAATGATCAATCTTTTTAGTTGAAAGAAGATCACACATATCTGGTTCTATTACAACACAATCAATACCATTAGGGAGTCCATAGGGTTAACATTTTAGTCAATTTCAATATAGGTATCAAATTATTATACAGTATAGGTAGGAATTTCAACCGTGAACCTGATGAGTGGTCTAGAATCTTTTGTAACCTCTGGTCTTCCCTTGCTGAGCCTAAAATAACTGCTTCCTTTGGCAACTCCTCTTGCATAGGTTACCCTTCAGACTCCCCAATGGTGAACCTAGTCTCTACTCCTTCTGCAATCTCCCAGAATCTATTATGCATGTCTTGTTTAGTTGAGCCTTTGTTGTAGAGATCTGGAAGATGTTTGGCTTCTTTCAATACTTTGAGGTCACTATTTTAGAGATCTTATTTGGTTTCATTAAAGGTTTGAAACAGTATTTTAATAGATTCTTTTCTTTTCTTTCCACCTTAATCATGTGGAACATATGAAAATTGATGTGCAGGTTACAGTGGTCATAAAGATAAAGAAGAAGAAGCTGAAAGATATGTTCAAGCATGAAATCGTCAGACTGGGCTCTTGGGAAGTCTCTCATGGATACACTTGGATTAGAGAGACCCAGGAAATTACCCCCTTTAGAGTTTCATTGCATAATTTCATGGTAGAAGTGGAAGAACTTAAGAAGGCAAAGAGACAACAAAACATGCAAGTGATCAATGTTGTTCCTATACCTGCCATACCATGAACAAATGTTCCAGTAGTTGAGGCCCTGATACACCCTTATAAGCATCACTGTAGGCAGGATGAGGTTCTTAGATGGATGGATGGACACCAAGGCTGGGGGCTTGACTACCTTATAGGGATGAAGATAACATATGATGATCCTGTTGATACATAGTTACCTTTTTTAGTTTCTTGATACTCGGACAGTGGTATTTCCTTTTGTATAAGTTTCTATTTTAGATATTGATAGTCAGGTGTAGTTAAGATGTATATGTAGGTATGATATGTAATCTCCCGAACATATACGTCAGGCTCTCTTTTGGTGTTTGGTATGAGCAAGATACCTGAATGTAATAGTTTTTTATAAAATCATATATATTTAATTAAAAAAATGAAAAGTTCATTTTATTTTGAAATGTATGACAATGACTATAGGTATATTAATTTTTATTTTATTTTATCATGGCTCATTATTTTGAATCACTATTTTTAATATTACTTGATGGTTTGTTATTGAATAATATTTCATATATTGGAGGCATAATTTAGTCTATTTTATGGTCTTTTACAAGATGTCGTATGCTACCAAAATCTATGCATTGTCATAATGTGGTTTAGTTTTCTTATTCACACACAAAAAATTCAAGCTAAATAAAAATAAATAACATATAAGCTATTCTATAAAAAATACATAAATACGAAGAAAAGTTGTTGTTCAAGGGGCAAGATCATCTCTTACTAGCTGACTCCAAATATCATTCATCCAGTCAATAGTTATTAAACATATAGTTGACAACACGACATAAATGGAATTTTAAAATCTTTTAAAATAATACCCATCCTTGTCACATGACAATATGTGATTATACAAACTCCTATAAGTCCATTCCCTATGATTGAGGATACAGTATAGCCTAACTAGTTATAATTGATCCATAATCATGTTAGGGTGTATGACAAAAAAATATTTACAAACACATCAACATAAACTAAAAATGATATCAAATACAAAAATAATTCACCAAATTCTTTTGTGTACTACAACATATCATTCTTCACGTTAATCAATTGACAATAACTATTACATCTCCTTGGAATGAAATTACAACATATATAATATACTAATGATCCATTGATCAACCTCACATCTGATGCTAAATCCCTACATAATAAGTCTTTATATAGAGATCTTGAGATATATCTAGAAATTAGATTAATGATTTTAGAAAGTACATCGGTCTTTCTAGATCTGAAGTAATCTTGACAACTATTTTAATCCTATCTTGAATCATGGATTACATATTTGTCTTGGAGAAATTACACATTCCAACAAACCATATCTTACTATCTATGGCTGGGCATGTCACCAATATTAAAAGAGATCATAGTATGTGAAGAAGAATAATTTTTATCCCCATAAGAAAGCGTTACAACTTCTTCCAATTCATTCCCCACTACACTTATTTTGGGTATGTTTGTAAACTCATTTTCAATGCACATGTATGCTTTCTCTACAACTTTCCAAGATAATTCTAAATTATATCAACCACTTAATGAAGGATCCATAAGCTCATCTATTCTTTCACATGAAATCAAATTATGTTCCTGATACTATGATTTTTCCAATATGTTGTTAATAAACATATCCAAAAATATTTGAATCATTGAATTGGTCTGTAATTATATAAATTACCAATTGTACTATTCAATCCTTGGGTGATACTCTAGAAATAATCTCTAGTAAACCAACTCCAAAAATGTTAGTATAATTATTTAATTTATATACACTTTATCGTTTAAGCCTATTTAGTTATCTAAGATTATATGACACTTGTCTACATAAGTTGTCATCATTTAGGAGTTGTATAGAAAATGTGTTAACTCCATCTCGACACATCATCCTAGGTTCATGGGAGGGAGCTTGCCAACACTCATTGAATGTCAGATTTGACTTTTGATTTGACTAAATCACTCACATCTATATGTACTTACTTCTCCAATCAATGAAATTGTTGACTTTGGGCTCTTATTTTTCTATTGTGCTTCTAATTTATCTCTTAGATCTTGGTAGAAATATACATGGTGTAGTGACCTAAAAATGGTCATCTAAACCCTAAACCCCTAATCTTGATCTCTCATCAAGAAAACCCTAATCTTGATTAATTCTCTTAAGTCCTACCCTGAAGGCATTTCAATATCTTCAATATGATATGACCTAAACCCTAGGTCTTAATCTATCATCACACTTGATTTAATTATTTAATTCCTAAATCCCAAAATATTGGCAAATAAACCTTATGTCATTTATTTAATTAATATCCTAGTATGTTGATTAAATAAATAGATAATTGTCAATTGAATGCAAAAAGGAATTAATATTAGTAAATTGAGTAAAAAATACATTTAAATAATTTAAATATTCAAAATAGCATTTTTGTGGCATCATTTAAGTTGACTGAACATTGAATTAAAGAAAAAGATATTTCTTGTTCAGTTAACTAAGTATGTTCTTCTTCTCATTTTGGAAACAATTCAGTTAACTAAATACTGATTTTGGAAGTTTCCTAAGTGAATGATCAGTCAATTTAGTCAACTAACTCTCTCAACCAATGATCTTCCATGCACGTGGATTGTGCTTCTTTGAATTCAATCTCGTCGGTTCTTCAACTTTCAATCTCTATCGTTGATTCCAGAGAGATTTTTAATAAAAGAACGCCTCATTTCCTCACAAAGGATCCTAACTTTTGAGTAGATTTATTATAATGTTTTTTCTTATCATTTTCATTTGAGCATTTAAAGCATTTAGTATTTGCACAATTACTTATTTTTAAATCAATTTCAATTCATAATCTAGGAATATTTCATTTTGGGCTCTTAAAATGAATTAAATTAATCAATTTGGTAAAGATACTTGCTTTTGCATCAATCAATCAGTCTTAGTTACAAATCTTTCATTTAGATAGCATCAAGTCACTGGGTTTGCAATGATCTGAGAGCAAACTCATACTCCTTCCTACTATAAGGCAATATATATATTTAGATTATTTTATTACTTTCATGCTTTCGTAGATTACTCATGTAATGATATATTAAAGTGTATGGTGATATTTTAGAGGTCCACTTTTCACATACACATTTATGGCACCCACAGTGGGGCAAAAAACTTAATTTTTGAGCTCACAAATTTGACATTTTTTGAGTTTTAGATTTCTATTATGTACATTGTACTATCCAAACTTGTACGATAATTCTCATTGTGTAATACGAGTGTGGATGAATACTTGTATGGGATACTGTTTATTCTTATATGGGAGATGATGGATACTTGTACAAATTTATACTATTCGGGTCTTTAACAATGAGTATTTTATCTAAGTTTTCTGACATCTGACATTTTTTGTTTTCTATTTTCTATGTTTTTACAGCCTAACAATTTTCTGTAGGCCACTTGATAGAGACTTATATTTGGAAACCCTTGTTTGTAGGATGGCCGACGAAGACTTGAAACATGTAACTAATGACGAGGTTTTGCAAGTTCCCTAATCATAGATCAACAAAACATTGTGGTTTCTATTTATTAAATTAGGAACCTCGCATGCAAGACATTTAATTAATGAAATTCTTCTTTATGTGTTTGAAATGGAAATGATGTTAGGAGATTATGCTCTCACCCTTTCAGGGATGATCAGAAATCCAAAATAATGGGTGTCATTTGTTTGTTGTATGATTACCTTGTAAAGGGTCTGTCACAGTGGGAAAAAGTAATCACCTGGTGAAAACGACCCAAGTGAGGATTGGCTAACGCCAAGCCACTCCAACTCGCTATAATAAATCTCTTCCTTGAGATAAAATTCTCAAAAGATAGATACCATTTGAGCTTATACTTGGCTCTCACCTAACACATAGTAGGGCCTGTGGGTCTTAATCACGCTTTGTGACTACTAGTGCTAAGGCTCTTTTTGGGGCTATACGCCTGAATCATGTTTGTGAAGACACAAAGGATGTATTTGAGAGAAGACCCTTACTAAGAATTTTAGAATAGAAACTACCTGAATCACCTTATAAAGTGGAATAATCTAAGTGCAAGAGAGATAGTAACTCCTTCAAGACACTCACCATATCACGGCCCCTTACCACTTGAAGTCGGATAATACAACATCGATATACCCATTGCGTGGTTGATGGTGGTTGTATTCTGATTAGATCTTGGGTGTGTACCTAAGTCAGTGAGAGATGATTTTTTACTCTGCCAATCTCCTTAGGATCTATTATTTGCTTGTTGTTCTTGAGTTACTATCTTTACAACGTGTTCAATATGTTTGAAAACTTCAAACTGCGAATCAAAAAACTGGAAAACTACGCAAAGAGAGTAGAAAACTATATTCTCGTATGAACATTCATCACACCTCATACGAGTTAGGATCATGTTCATGTTTACTCGAAGCACCCTATGAGTATACTCGTATCACCCAGTGAGAGTACTCATATGACAGTGTGCATTTCTTTCAAATTTTGACCTATTATGTGTGCGCATAAATGTTGACACACTTCTATGGATCATTCCATCCAAGGTTGCTCAAGAATGAGGCCTCAAATATCAATCCATATCTCTCTAGTCATGGAGTGCAAAGGTGTGAAATGGAGGCCCTCAGATTGACCTAGTGAGTGCCTATGCAAGTACACCATAAAACGAGAGATTCAAATGCATGAAAAATGAGATCTACTCTATATGATAACAATGCATAAAAGGAAATTAATCTAAATGATAACAATGCATGACTAAATCTATGAAAGGAAATACAAATGCAAATCTAATCTATGAAATAAACATGATTCTAATCTATATGAGTAGCCATGAATGTAAGAAGAATGAGACAAGAAGAGAGAAGTTGCAATATCCAAGCTCAAATGCTCAAATCCTCCTCCAAAATTGCTCTCCAAACCTACAGCATAACAATACTATGAAAACCTAATATGAAAATGAGAAGGAGAGATCTCCTTTTGAAGAAAAGTGAACGATTGAGATTAAGAGGCAAAAATCAAAGGCTACGATTAAGAGGCAAAAACCCACCACTTAGAAAGATGTGAAGAAAAAGGGATTTTTATTTAATTTTTAAATTCATTTCCTTTTTCAACAAATAAAGTTCTTTAAGTGGGGATTTTTATTTATTCAATTAAAAAAGAGGTTTTCTTTCAATTAAATAAATTAGAAGAATTTTATTTAATTAAATGGGAGGAATTGAATTTAATTAAATAAGAGGAATTTTATTTAATTAAAAGGAAATTAAATCTTTTAATTGAATAAAAAATGATCAAACCTTAGGAAATATTGAAATAATTGAATAATTGATTTAATTACAATTTGATCAAGGAAATTCATTTGAATTGAAAATGTTTCAAAACATTGATTCAGAAATTTGATAAAATGATAAAATAATAAAATGGGGCCCAAAGTCTAGGTGACCATTTTAGGGTGCATACATTTGCCCCTGTTTGACAAATGTGTGGTCGACAGGGGAACACATGTAGTCAAAGAATGCAGTTGAAGTGTGAGGTTGAAATGAGATCACAAAACAACCCAAACGTGTGGTCGAAACGGGAACACATCAAGACAAAAATAAACATAATTGAAAAAGAAAAAGTCAACACCAAAATAAGTAATTGAAATGTCAGAGATTGATATAATTGATAAAGCTGAATCAAAGACTGAAGTTTGATAGGTACTGCCCCCTCGTGATCGAAATCGAAATGAGATAGAGGAGAAACAACAAATTGATAAATTTTGATCAAATTGAACTAAAGATAAGGTTCTTGATGTAAGATGAAAAAATATAAAGATCACAAAACCAAGGTAGATCATCAAGCATGAAAGATTATGCCCCAAGGTTGAATTAGAAGAAAAAGAAGTGGGGTGAAAGCAAATGGAAGATAGAAGTTTGGAAAAAAGTGGAAAGAAATGGAGAGAAGAAAAAGAATTAGCCTTAGGAAAGAGAATGCCCCAAAATTAATCAACTGTTTAAGATAGA
>MU228360.1:60956-76443 GCA_018584345.1 Thuja plicata | reverse complement strand
ACCTAACACGGGTTCTATGGATCATGACCTCAATATGAAGGGAAAGATTGTGCAGATGGCTCAAAGCTTTATCATCATCTTCGAAAAATGTAAGGTAATGAGGGCTAGCAATGTGATTAACCATATTCTAGAATTGATCAATATCTAAGTTGTTGGGGAAATTTTCCATACGCAAAGCATCTTCAAGGATTTGTTTATGTCTTGGAGACAACTCTAAAATATCCTTGAATTCAAGTAAAAGGGAAACCAACTGATCACATTCATATTGATTCAAATACTTCCCAAATTTTATCATTTTCTCATAGTCATTTGCATCCACTTGAACCTCAATAGTCTCAGTTATGAGAAAATTAATTTGTATCAGATAATCCATTAGTAGTGGAAAAATATCTTGTTCATCATGTTCTCCAAAATAAGCTTTTGTATTTAGACAATAGGGCTTCCTTCTTTTATGATGAAACATAGGTAGATCCTTATAAGATCCTAAAAATCTGCTAAGGCTTCATCTTCGGGAAAAACATCCAAGATAGGTTTTTGATCCATGTCAAGGAGAAGCAGGTTAACCAACTTCAAATTTCCACCACATATATGACTAACATTGAGAGAAAAAGCGGATGGTTGTTTGTAAGGATTGAACCCCAATCCATATGTATAATCATAAAAAATTTTGTCCAAAGGTACTTGTATACCTTGCTCATATTTACCACATCTTTTCCCATTAAATCCTGATTTCTTGAGAAAATGATAACTGGAACCATATCTATCAGCCATATCAGATTGAGTTAAAGGAGCCGCATATGTCACAATGTCATAGCAACTAGGTTTTATTGTTTCAATTTTTTCTTTAATCGAGGCAAAAACAATGTTACTTTTGAATTCCACAGAAAGTGGCAAAGGAGTAAAAACTTGTTTTTCAAACCCACTTTATTGTTTCATGAATTCCAAATCAGAAACTTTATTTTCTCCAATAAAAGAAGAATTAAAGTCCAATGTTCCCCAATCATCCCTAGTCAAAGAAGAATATGGAGCTTCAGTTGGTTTAATCTTAGGTGGCCTTTCATGTTCTTTACTTGGTTGGAGAGGTTCATAAACTTTAGCATATTCCACATTTAAGCAAGGATTTAGTGCATCATTCGCATGTATCATATACACCTAATTGTTATAAATGATCCTAACCTTGCGATGAAGAGTACAAGGAACTACATGCATAGTATGTAACCAAGGTCTACCTAAAATAAATTTATAATTGAGAGGTCCATGCATAACATGAATAGGTGTACTGAAAATAACCGTACCAAGCTTAATAGGTAGCATAATAATGCCCAAAGTTCTCTTTGCAATATTATAAAATCCGTGAATAGGGACATTATCAGGTTGAATAGGTATAAGATCAGCCTTAATTGCCTTAAGCATATCCATGCTACAAACATTAAGCCCAAATCTATTGTTAATTAATGTACTCTGAATGATACTATGATTTATAGAAACAACAACCATAAGAGAATCATATTGATTCTTCACCTCAATAGAAGGTAAATAATCATCGGTAAACACAATAGAAGGTACAAAAGGAATAGTATGCATGCACTCCAAAAATTAATTAATATTTTCTTGGTTGGGAGGCGAAGCAGGAAGGGTAGATAAAGCCTTTTGGAATGCCTCATAATATGTCAGGGAAGTTTGAAGCAATTCCTATAAATATATCTTAGCGGGAGTAGCACGTAATTGTTCAAATAAGTCATACTCCTTAAAGGAAGATGGGAACCTAGGTGCTTGAGGGAGAATAGGTTGAGGAGGTAAAGAAAATGGAACAGTAGGCTGAGGGTTATTCTGTGAGCAATAAGCATGTGAAACAGAATGTGTTATCAAAGAAATCCAAAGGATCTCTAGGTTTACCTTTAATTTTTATTCGAGGACATCCTTTTACCATCAACAATGGTTTAGAATATAACATTCTAGGTGCATAAATGTTGCAAACAGAGGAACATGAAGGTAACCATGCACACACACCCTATGGTAAAGGTCTATTGAAGAGGTTGTAGAGGAGGATGACATAGGAATAGGATCAATGGAGATCTTATTTGAACAAATTTCATCCTCACTTCTGTGTACCTCATTAGGGGATCTATCCTCTTTTACAATAAAAGCCTCATCAAAGTATTCAAAATAGAAATCAGACATGTTGAACACAAAGTAACACTACAAGCATTAAAAATGTAAATCTATTTTTAAAGAAATTTTGTGATTTATTATTATTATTTTTGAAATATAAATGCAAGAGCATAAAATAAATCTACTTTTATATGCATGTAAGATCTAACATAAAATGCAAATCTAACACCAAAAAGAAAGAGTTGTCATAAATAGGTTCACCAAAATGTAAAGTGGGAAATATGGATAGGGTTTAGAACAATGGGGGTTTGCACATAAAAGATACCCTATGCCTCTATTAACCACATACATGAAATTATAATGATAAGGAATATAAATCATGAAATGATTTCAAAGAACAATGAAATCAAATAGATTGAACTACATACCTCATAACATAGCAGATCTGGAAATACCTATTTTCTGGTGTCTGTATCGAGTTTCTGGAAATTTTGCAAACAGATCTGGAAGGGAAACACAGAGACGGAGAAAACCCATAAATATTTTTCTTTTTAGAGCTAGTTCGACCTTGACCTTAATACTGGGGTGCAATTATGTCCCTTTATGTCAACCTTGACCTGCACTGCTCTGTTGGAAATTCTGTTCACGGAGCCTGAAAGTTTTCTGAAAAGGGTATCCAAATATGCTCTACAACTCCCAAAAAAATGATTGTAGATATCTGAAAATGGTGTTTTGGGGTGGCTATATAGGGTTTCTCCTTAGTCAAACCCCCATTTTGGTGATTTCCACCTCAACGAATAATCAGATGTAACAAAATATGTGACTGTGTTGCTCGTAGGAAGATCTTTGAATGTGTAATGCCAAGATTTAATCCTATGGATTGAAACCCTAGCATGAATTGAAATGAGAGAGCAATGCATAGATTTGAATATGATCATGAAGAAAGCATACCAATCCTCCAAGGATGAAGTACTCCTACCAAACTCACAATCCATAGTTGCTACCCCATTATTGTATTTTTTGAATGCTTGAATGTTGAAAATAGTAGATCAAAGAAGAAGGAAGGATTGAAGAAATCTTTCTCGCTCCAATGAATGTCCACTATAACTTGTCCACAAAATTCTTTCTTGCATCAAGGAATCATCATATCTTGTCCTCCTATATCATCCTCTTGCATTCTTGCATCAGCATCTCATTGTCATTCTATATCCTCATGTCATATCAAATGAAGGTAAAAGAGAGTGATTATATAAAGATTTCAAGGTAAGCCTCCTAGGGAAATGTGAGGGCCCATAATTCAAATTTCACCTCGAATTATGGTCCAATCACAATAGCCAACTAAGGAGGAAATTCATTAATTAAATTTTGAATAAAAACCCTTCTTCATTCAGATTCGGGGGTCAATTTTGAATTTAGGACCCCACTGTGATCCAAACTTGAAATTGCGAACCAAAACCTATCAAAGGTCAAGGTCAACCTCAACCCTGACCTAGGTCAAGTTCGACCTCGACCCTAACCTGAGGTTTCAGGCTAGTCAACTTAGAGTGCCAGTGAAGTTTCTAGGTCAGTCAGAGACCTAGGATGATGGGAAAACATAACAGAGTGTTGGAAAAGGGCACAGGGGCCTAGAACAAATGTTATGAAGGCTAGGAGGACCAATACATAGGTCCTACCTATAAAATAGAGCCATGAAGAAGGAAAACAAGGAGAATCCTGAGGATCCTAACCCTAATTTCATCTAGAAATGAAGAATTACCAAGTGCAAATGCATCCTAAATGCAAATCTATCATGTAAATATAGTAAATGAGGGTGCTAAATCTACCATGATGGAATTGCTTCCATTTTAAGATGATACAGCTATCTAACCATGTAATTTATTTTGAATGCGCATTTTTTAAAGATTTTCATCTCTAATTTCTTTTCTAAGTATGTCCCTTTTTTTTGTCAAAAACCAACGTGTATTCATTTGGGCTTAGATTTTGGCTCATTCATCGAATTTTGAAAAAAATTAAATTTTTAGAAATTAGACTCCATTCTACACACTTTAAAAAAAATAAGTTTTGATTTTCAATTAGTTTTCAATGATTTCTAGGGGGAGCACACAAAAATTTCATGTTATAGGATGTGTCCACTTTAGAAAATGGAAAAAAATCACACTTTCATCAAAAAAATAGTAGAAAAATCAGGGACAAACTAGGTGTTGTTAGATAATTTTTCACCAGAATGATTATTTTTTTTTTTGAAAAAAGTTAACATTTTAGGGGGAGCACACAAGATGCTATGTTATGGTTTTTCACAAAAAATAGGACCACTTTTTGTGCTCCCCCTTTTTGAGGACCTTAGTCTCCACTATTTCTAAAATAAATTAGTAGTTTAGAAACTAGATTCCGAGTAGAACAACTCTTATTTTTTTCACATTTTAAAATTTTGAGTGTAACGATCCTCAATTTCTTGTTGAAGTTCAGAGTTTTCTAATTTCATAAAAAAGTGGCATCTTATACCCCCTTTTTGGTCCCCCATCTTTGTGCACTTACCCATCTTTACATTTTAAGAAAAAATTGTTAAGTGCATATTTGATCTCATGTTCTTATGGTTCCTTACGTGGGGATGACAGAGAAAGCATTATGAGTGAAATTCTTTAGCTCTGAGCATTAAGGAACATAAAGTTAAAAAAATCTTAATGGAATGGATATTTCATGGTTGATATTATTTTATGACATCATGTTGTTGCATCAATACTTGAGGGTCCTATAAAAGAGTATTTCATTCATCAACAATATAAATCTTAAGGTTTAAGCTTGTCAATTAAGCATTTTACTTTAGATTCAACCTTTTTTCTCTAACGGTAAGATCTCTTTCTAATTATCACTATTATAGGGGAGGTAAATTCATACTTCATATTTGACTGACCCACGCCCCTATAAATCCCAACACCATTTTCCTTCTTCTTTTGTGTAGTAATTTAAATTAGAAAGAGCGATTATTGATTCTAAAAGAGAAGATTGAGACAAAGAGATTCATAATTTAAAGGGGAAAGAAAACTTGGAAGTTGTGGCTTAGCCACATCCTTTGACACTTTTTTGATGAAAATTGAAGGAGATGATTATAGAGAATCCATAATTTGGAATTAATTTTTGATAGATCTACATTCAATACCTTTAGGATTAGGTCACCTAGCCGTGTAGTCCTATATTTTCATACCCAGATTTTGATGACAAGTTTATTTTTTATTCTCATTTCTAGATTTGTATTTAGATTCAAAATATGTGATATGTGGCTTACTATTTATGATGCCTATTGTCAAATTTACATCATTTAACCTATTTTTAATATCTTCAATACCAAATCATATTTAATTAATCAAATTTCAACAAGAGAATAATAAAAGCATTGTCTGCACCTCTCACAAAAGGTTTAAAGTTGGGTTTATTAGTCATTATTTAATGTAGGTTGATGTGAATGCACGTAATTCCTAGTTTAGACTAGTAAATCACTTTCCACAACATCATAATAATGTAAGAATAACATTATCTTAAGATTATGGTGGTACATATTGTAGGAAACTATTTGATTTCCATTTCCAAAGATTTGTTTTTTGAAATAAATCACAGTTTTAGATAATTGTTTTTTTTATTTAGTTTTACTTTACAAAGTCCCATTCATGCTTAATGGGGTAGCAGATTAAGAAAACTTAGCCTTGGAGGAAACTTAATTTTAAAGTGCATTTGATTTGAAGTTGTAGTAGGAAGAGGGATCTCGCAAGAAGGCTCAATGCTTTACCTATGTAATTAGCATCACCTAAATGCAATGAGTGCTAAGTGTATGTCACTACTTTTGAAACATGGGTCAATGAGTTTTAATACAAAACTGGGTGTGTGCACCAAGTTGTGGACCGAAAAAGTGGACACACCTTTAAAAAAATTTCAAATTTTCAATAACCTGATCTGGTTATTGAAAATTTGAAATCTTTCTAGGCTTGGTAAACCAAGACTAGAATATATTATAAAAAATTGTGTGCACCTCAAAACCCGATCGAGTTATGACAAATTTCTCATAACCTGATCGGGTTATGAGACTCATTGATTTTCTAATAACCCGATCAGGTTATGAGAAACATATCAAAAATAGAATAGCCCACGGCTTAGGACATTTTTTAATGACTAAACTGTGGGGCAGAAGTGTGGAGGAGGGTAAACAACAACAAAAACTGATTATGCTTTGAAGAAAACACAATTTAATCAAGATTTTCAACCAATGGCACCCCGTAACAAAGGTAAGTTTGTTTGTTTTTATTGTTTTTGTTATTTTTTTGCAATTGTAATCAAATTAGGTTATTTTATTGATTTTTTGTTTTCTTCTATTAATTTCATTCCAGATTCATCAAACAAACCAAAAATATGAAAAAAAAATGAAAGACCACCCCTCGTAGTTCAAGCACCATCATTGCCACCTGTAAACCCTCAACAACCCTTGCCACCTATAATCCCTCAACCACAATCTCCACCTGTAAACCCTCCTCAAAATTCTCCTCCTCCACAACCATCACCACCTATATGCCCTCCACATGTGTTGTTAGGTCATGTAGATGCATCACAAGAGGACCTTGTGCAACTCCTTAACCAAAATAGTGCTCAAATTAATATATTGGTCAATAGGTTGAAGGCTTCCGGTCTTCAACATCACTCTACCCTCACCACTATATTATAAAAATGTCCAATAGTGCAAATGAGGTGTCTCAAGAGGTGACAAAATGGGGTTCATGGAGGGATATGTTTCGTACATTTTATGCTGATGGTTTATCCTACAAGGATGTGAAAAGAAAAGGCATAGAAAAATGTGACATATGTTCCCTTTTTACCAATCCTAATACTAGCAATTCCCTAGAAGTTAATACAAAATGATTTCCTATACATTGGTGTGTTCATAGGGGATTGAAATCATCTTTTTGGGATAGGTGGTACATGGTATTTGACCAAACACCTTGTAATAATAATGAGGCTCCTTTATATTTTCTGAGGAAGCTATACTATGAGTTTATTATTGGTGAGAAGCCAAATTACTTTAACTTTCATGAGTTCCAGGGTAGAGGGAGAGGCTATGCGCTAGATAGACTTGGGGAACATAGGATTACCTAACCACAAGAGAGGAGGTGTACTGCGAGAAAACCCCTCATTCATGTTGTGGTCCCAGTAGTGGTGAAGGATTCTATGGATATACAAACTCTTCATGCAGCTGCATCATTGACTGATGTCATTATCCAGCTTGGCACTCAGTTAGTTGGAGAGGATGGATCAGTGCCACCTCCATCTTCATCAAATGCACAATTAGGATCATCCTATCCTACTCCAGCTCCATCACCATCAGATGCACCATTAGGATCATCTCATCCCATGTGAGCTTCATTATCATTAGATACATTTCCAGGGTCAGCCCAGCCCATTAAGCATATCTGCATCAGTTGTAATGGTATATGTGATGGGGTAGATAGCGAGGCTAGTGCAGATGGTTCGACATCCCATTCATGTGTACATTGAGGCAAAAGATGTCAGGCATCCACTACAAAGAATGTGGCCCTCACATGTGATATGTTTTCGATGGTGTATTGTTTAGAGCCGACACAGATTTGTTTAAATTTGTGTTTTGACATGTTATTTTAATTAATTACCTTAATGTGTTAAAGGTAAATAAAATTTTATGTATAGAAGAATATAAATTGATACATGAATAATATGCATTGCATGGTGTAGCTGGTGGTACAAGCACACCAAGGAGTGCTTGTTATAGTACACGTAGATGGGTAGCTCAAACACCTGAATATTCCTAAAATATTCCTAAAATAGAATACTATGTTATTTTGAAAATATTATATCTTAATAATGTGTATGGTGGTAACTTAGTGTATGTTTGTTTTCTATTGCTTTATGGTCAAATAATTTTTTCTAATGTAATTCAACAGAAGGAATTCACTTCCTTGTCTAGCCATCATGACTCAAATTGATTTGAACTCCCGCCCTCTATCCTTGGACTCAATTCAACCAATGTTGAACTCATACATAGACTCATACCCCAACCAATCACTTATTGGCTTCTGAATCAACCTTGAACATCATTCAGAACATCGCACCATCATTTTTTTCCTCTTATTTCTTGTTCAAAATCATGAATACAATCTCTGATTGTTCATTGATTGTGATTATCCTTAATCCTTCAATACACCTCCATGGCCTTCTGAAGACTCCCAACATATATGATGCAGAGGTGGTGATTGGTGACCTCATTGATCATGTCTAACAACAATCCATCTCCTATTTGTAACAAATTCTCACTTCCAAAGCCCCCTCAAGGACTCACCTTCTAGGCTACCACAAGTGCTCCTAGTGCTTACCAAACACCATATCTTCACTCATGACTTCAACCTTCATTTCAAATCCATAAATAATCTCCTTATGGCCTATCTACTATGTTCCATAAACCCATTAAGTATAGATAACCAATCCCTTACCCAACTCTCACATTCAGCCCTTAAAGCTAGTAGTCCACACCAGTCACTATTTTGTCATTTTCTCCAACATTTCCCAAATAACTAAGGAAACTAAAATATGATTTAGATACCCTTTTGGGATATTTAAATCCTCCCCTAGATTTAGTATATACTCCTTTGGACCATACCCAAGATCACAAAACCCCTTCATCCTCGAAGAAATCCACCATCCTTCTCTAACTGTGCCTACAAATTTGTTAAAGAATAGTCTTTTGTGTGAAAGAAGAGTTCAAAATTTTATATTGTAATAATGGTTTGTAAAATTTGATTATAAACTTGTGATAATAGAATTGTGGAGCATAATCATTTGTGCAATCCAAGTGAATCATAATGTTCATTGTAAACTATTACTTTTATATTTATTTGGTGTTTTATAGGGCTTGTCAGGGGCTTAGATTTCTGAGATTGAGGATGTCACCCTTTCTGCCATTGACTTTGGCTTAGAGAGCTATGTGGTATCATTTTTTGCACACCTCTTATTTATAGTTTTAATTGAACGCATGCGGTATCATATTATTTCTCTTACGTTAATTTTGTTTTTGTTAGCCTACCCCACCAAGCTCGAGGTCATTAGGAAAGAGGAAGAAAGCACCAGGGACATAAATTTAAGTATATTTGTTGAAATGTATTATGAACATTTCAATCTAGTCTATATTGATGAATGCACTTGACTTGTTTATTGTATACATGTAGAATCAATTGGGCTTCACTGAATTGATGAATGCCCCAGACATTGCTGATGTTCAGGAAAGGGAGGAGGTAACACATTTTCATAGTTACTTTCAATTGCATTATTGTTTGTTCAAAATATTTTAGAAATCATGTTCCTCTATTAGTATGTCATTTTCTATGACTTTTCATACAGGAATTGGTCATAGATGCCTCAGATGAGGTGAACCCTTCTCCACTTCCTATGGATCCCTTGCCTAGCACAAGAGATCCATTTACAGTATGCATTTTCTTTTCAGTCCATGCAATTTTTTTATTTTTTAGTATTTCTGATTTATAACATGTATTTTGTATTTTTTTTTTTGTTGTAGGACCCTTCACCACTGCCCGCCATTCCTTTTCCTGGCCATTTTTATAGGAGTCCCTCTCGCCCACTATGGAGCCCATTTCATTTATCAGTCCGGCCAAGCATAAGAGATCCAGCTGAGGCTTCAGTATGCAAATTACAGCCCAATATTTATGTATTTTGATATTATTCTGAGATAATATATATGGTTTAACATTTGAATTGTTCTTGTGCAGAGACTTAGTGAACTAAGTGTTGCTGCGAAGAAGCTAGATTTTGATGATCCACCATAGTCATAGATATATAGAGACATTGTATAGATCTAGTTGTGGTCATTGCATGACCAAATTTTGTGTGTGTGTGTGTGTGTGTGTGTGTGTACATGTGACATTTGTACATTGTATATATCAACCTGGACATAGTTAATGTCATGTTTTGTAACTCTATTATGGATTTAGCATGTACACCATGTATTGATATGTATGCTATTATTATTGTCGATGCCACATTGTTGTAACTCTATTATTGATTTGGCATGTATGCCATTTTTTGATATATACACAATTATTGTTCATTTTGATATATTTGAAACTTGATATTCAATCCAATTTGTTCATTGTGTCTTCATTTGTTTATTGTTAGTATGTAAATACATTTGTGTATATGTAGTCATGTGTAGGATTTATGCCTTAAGTGTATTCTTGTTTCATGACTTGCATATATTCATGTGTCTACTTTATAAATTAATGTACTTATGTGTATTCATGTATATGCTTCATAACCTAAATTCATGTGGACGGGCTTCATGCATGACTTAAATTAATTCATGTGTATGATTCATAATCTATGTCCTACATGTATGTTTCATGAATTAAGAAAATTTATGTATATGCCTTATGTGTGTTCAAAAGTGTACTTCATGATTTACTTTACATGTTCACGTATATGCTTCATAACGTAATTTCATGTCCTACATGTATGCTACATTATAATCATGTGTATACATGTACTTCATGATTTAATTGAATTCGTGATTTATGTGCTACATTTTATTCATGTGCATCCTTCATGTCATATATGTATGCTTCATGACTTCTGTAAATTCATGTTTATACTTCATGTTGTGTATTCACATAGATGATTGGTGACTTAAATGAATTCATGTACTATGTGCTATGAATATTCATGTGTATGTTTCATGACAAGTGAATTCATAAATTATGAGTATTCTATTTGGCTTAAGAATACCTAAATGTGTCATCACTACCTCATGTCTATTAGAATTCATCCCTTACATACATTCATGACTATAATCAGGCCTTACAAGTGTTTGTATGTACTATCCTTGCCTTACATGTAGTTGTGAGTACCCTTCGTGCTTTGAAGGTTTTCTTGAAATTTGATAAAATAAAAAATTGGGATACATTAAGATCCTAAATGATCCTCAGTGGAGAAACATTTTCTTTCATGGTTTACCCGATGCCCACAGACCTTAAGAAGGCTCACTAACATACCCAATGGTGCTTAATAAACGTTGGGGACACTTTCGTTCAGCATGGATGTGAACGTTCTAGTGACTCCATGGGAGAAACGAGGTTGTCACTAGCATTTACCAGGCCAACTAGAGCTAATGGAATAGATAAATCAATGCTAGGACTCACAGTTTAAAAGATACCCAATGGTGCAACTTTCAACTGAGCACCACTGCAAGTTTTGCAATCAAGCGAGATTTCCCTGCCAAATTTAAACAAAGTCAAATCTCCCAGAATGGAGAGAGGTTATTTTAGGCCTTGGTAACATGGTCCTATAACATCTAATGGTTTTTTGATATGTCTCACGAGGTCCAAGATACAAGCCTCGTAAGATCACTGCCCAATCGTGGTTAGTGCACCTTGGGGACACTTCAGTCCGCCATGGTTGCAAATGTTCTAGTGACTGTGTGGGAGAAACAAGGTTTTCACTAGTGTTTACCCGGCCAATTGGAGCTAATGGAGTAGACGATTCAATGCTAAGACTCACGGTTTGAAAGATACCAAATGGTGCAACTTTCAACTGAGCACCACTGCAAGTTTTGGCATCAAGCGAGATTGCCTTGCCAATTTTAAACAAATTCAAATCTCCCAAAATGGAGATATTTTATTTTGGGCCTTGCTAACACGGTCCTATAGTATATAATTTTTTTTCAATAGGTCTCATGAGGTCCGAGATACGAGCCTCAGAAGATCGCTGCCCAACCGTGCTTAGTGCACCTTGGGGACACTTCAATCTTCCATGGTCATGAATGTTCTAGTGACTCTGTGGGAGAAAAAGGGTTGTCACTAGTGTTTACCGGGCCAATTGGAGCTAATGGACCAGACGATTCGATGCTAGGACTCATAGTTTGAAAGATACCCAATTTTACAACTTTCAACTGAGCACCACTACAAGTTTTGGCATCAAGCAAGATTGCCTTGCCAATTTTAAACAAGGTCAAATCTCCTAGAATGGAGAGATTTTATTATGGGACTTGGTAACATGGTCCTATAGAATCTAAATTTTTTCTGATAGGTCACACAAGGTTTGAGATATGAGCCTCAGAATATCGCTGCCCAATCGTGCTTAGTACACCTTGGGGACACTTCAGTCTGCCATGGTCATGAATGTTCTAGTGACTCCGTGGGAGAAATAGGGTTGTCACTAGCATTTACCTGACCAATTGGAGCTAATGGAGTAGACGATTTGATGCTAGGACTCACGGTTTAAAAAATATCCAATGGTGCAACTTTCAACTAAGCACCACTGCAAGTTTTGGCATCAAGCGAGATTGCCTTGCCAATTTTAAACAAAGTTAAATATACCAGAACGGGGAAAGGTTATTATGGGCCTTGGTAACATGGTCCTATAGCATATTAAATTTTTTTTATAGGTCTCACAAGGTCCGAGGTACGAGCCTTGGAAGATCGCTGCCCAATCGTGCTTAGTGAACCTTGGGGACACTTCAGTCTGCCATGGTCGCGAACGTTCTAGTGACTATGTGGGAGAAATAGGGTTGTCACTTGCATTTACCTGGCCAATTGGAGCTAATGGAGAAGAGGATTTGATTCTATGACTCACGGTTTGAAAGATACCCAATGGTGCAACTTTCAAGAGGGCACCACTGCAAGTTTTGGCATCAAGCAAGATTGCCTTACCAATTTTAAACAAAGTAAAATCTCCCAGAATAGAGAGAAGTTATTTTGGGCCTTGGTAACATGGTCCTAAAGCATCTAAAATTTTTCTGATAGGTCTCACGAGGTTTGAGATACGTGCCTTGGAAGATCACTTCCCAATCATGCTTAGTGAACCTTGGGGACACTTTAGTCCGCCATGGTCGTGAACATTCTTAGGACTAAATTGATGGTGGAATCCCTAGTGAGTGATCATTTTATGACATTTTTGAAAGTCTCAAAGTCTGGTGTTGACAAACAAGCATGGTTTCTTTGTAAAATGGGTCGAATTAACCCTCTTAGTTTAGTGACAGAGGTAGTTTTGAGTTACTTGGTCTAAAACACCTAGGGTTGATCTTGAGATATGTTATGAATCTTGAAAAAGGGTATTTGAATGTCTAATTAGGTTACAAACTTTACTGGAAATATTTTGAGAAAGGATTTAAAAGTCCTCACTACTGTACTAGTAGACTGTGCAAGTTGGGACAGTTTGGAGAAGGGAGATAGAATGCATACAAGAATGATTTGAGATGTTGGCGAATGGATGATTGGAGTAGTTTGGTATCCTTAGGGGAGTTAGGATCACCCATGGAAGCATACTTGATAGTTGAGGTTGAAGATGTCTATTTCATGGGAATGCATGACATGAAGTTGAAACATAAATGAATGGTTTGAGTTTGAATAGATGAATGGAGATCCAAGATGTGGAGTCTAGTGGGTCTAAGAGAGATGTGAGTTGACCTATGATAGGTCTATGGAGTGGGTAGGGTTTAAAATTGATCATACTGGATGAAGATTGAAGGAGTTGTTATGAAGCAAAGAAGAAATAAGTCATTAAACTACAAAGAAAAGATTAATCACCACTACATTATGCATCATGGAGACTTATTGTAAACACTTCTAACTTGACTAAACAACCAAAAAACCTTTAGAATCATTTTGGCCCATCATCAAGTCATCCACTACATGAACCATTATTACAATTTAGAGAAACATGATATCATCTACATGAACCATTATTACAATTTAGAGAAACATGATATCCACTACACATGAACCATTATTGTAATTTAGAGAAACATGAGATATCCACCGAATGAGCCATTGTTATAATTTTAATGAATCATAATTAACTGACATGCTCATAGTTAAATCGTACACAATAAACTATAAAAAATGTGGCACCTCGGTATATACAAATCAACCCATGGACACTTTTATATACAATTTGATCTTCTTTCAATATACAAAATGTGGTCTCCAAAAATGCGTGTGGACCACTTCGCAGTCATTTATATTTACAAAAAAGTGAAGTTATATTGTTTCGCAAAATTTATATACAAAATTGTCAAAATAATTCTACCATTTGTAGAATGATTCTTCATGATGGCCCATAACTAATTGAGCAAACCTTTTGGATTGGCTCTAACCTTTATTGTGTCATGTATTGCCTCATGTTTAGATTCATGAAGTTTCCATAAATTCTTATTACGAGGTCTACCAGTATACTTTATCAATTCAATATTTGTTGCAACAAGAAGGTTCTAGCAATGCAAAATATATCTATGTGTCACATAGTCCTCAAACAACCAATTCTTGGATTTTGCGATAGGGTACCTGCATTTCATAGAAGCATAAATGAATATAAAATTCAACATACAAAGTGTAATAGAATGATGGTAAGAGGTCTCAAAGTCGTCAAACAAGAACACATTATATTTTGATAGCATACCTTCTAAGCCATGTCCCTGTCACAAAACTAGATCCTATTGGGTACTCAATATCCTCTCCATCAATGACTGTAGTTGTCAATTTCTTTTTGACCTTAATACAATGACACAAAAAGTAATCGGTACCTTCCTCATTGTTCTCATCTGCAACAACTGCATATACATGACTTTCAATTTATAGAGGGATAAGTTAACACTCTAAACACTTACAAAATTGAGAAATTGAGAAATAAATTAAAGAATAAATTGAGAAATTACCTGGGTCAACTAGGTTAGATATGTGATCAAAATCCATTGATGCTTCAAACTGGCTTAATTGTAGTGCTCTAGGAAGTTGATATGTATCAATCTATTGCAAAGGTGTATAATAACATTTGTCAACCCACTCTTTTGATTCGCATTTCTCCCATGCAAAATTCATACAAGACAAGCAAAAAAATATCATTAATCTAGTATAAATACCCAGTGATGCTACATTTGAACTTCTAAATGAGTGCATGTCACTTGATCATATAAGTGTACAACAATCTAGATAGTTTCCAATCTTAGACTCATTTATCAACCAAAAAACCTATTAATTTCATTACCTGTTCCCATTGTAGAGTTGCACCACCGTACAATTGTTTGTGTGGGTGCCAGCAAGAAGTTGAGTCCACTTTTTGGGCAAAAAGTGGAAGTGTTTTCCCTGATTTTCAAGTTGTCTATCAATTGATGTCAAAATTTGAGGCACTTAGAGATTGAATATCAAAAAAATCCACTAATAGAAAATGTAGTGCTCAGAGTCTATTTTTCAAATATGTAATTTATTTAAATACCCACATAATAGAAAATATATTTAGTAGGCATGTTTAAAAACCTCTTTTTCAAAATGCCTGTTTCAGGACCATACCCCGCATGTGTACG